>OZ005653.1:60688070-61288070 GCA_963930645.1 Salticus scenicus | reverse complement strand
ATATATATATATATAAATGTAAAAACAACGTTTATAGTTTTATATGTTATTTATGATAACAATTATATCAGAAATTTAAGGTAAATTTCATAAGGATATTTTGTGTGTGTGTGTGTGAATTATTATTATTCTAAATAAACATTTGGGGGAAATTTCATTGTAAGATATTTAGTAAGGTATTAGTGAGTAAATTCTATGTATTTTATTATTTAAACTATTTGACAGTTAATTTAAATAAATATATTTTAATAAAGTAATGTATACATATATAGATTCAGATAAAGCCCAGAATGAAAAAGTAAGAGAAAAATATACAAATAACGCTAGTTGCAAATGCAAGAAATTAGAAAATTAATAGATATTGTATTCGTTTGATTTTAATGTATTTCAGCTACAATGGTCGTGATTTCTAAGCTTTTTAAAGAAAAAAAGTTATCTCTTGTTCTTGCATAATTCCATAATTTACAGATTATTGTAACATTTCTTTCAATCAAGAATGTTAAAAAAAAAAAAAAAAAAAAACAGTAAAGAAAGAGAAAGGATTAAATAAGCAAAAGTACATGCATAAGAGTATTACAATAAATATTATTAAAAAAGATAAACAAAAAGAAAAATAAATATATATATAGTTTTAACCAAATTATCATCATCATCATTAGTAATAGTAGTAGTAGTAGTATATACTTGATTTAAATTTTAATCTTTTAATATAAATGTATGAGACTAATGTTATAAACAATATTAAAGTTCGCATAAAAAAAAGAAAGAGAGAGAGAAACAAAACCACTTATTATTATTATTATTTTATTTAATGGATAGAGCATCAAATTTACGTGTAAATAACCGAACTTAAACGCAATTGATGAAAAATAAATAGTGATTATAGTAAGAATTACAGTGCTGTGCAAATGGCGAACGTTACGTTTTGTCTACTATCTAGAGAAATATTTAATGGATTTTCTTAGAACTTCGTGAGCGTAAAAAACTTCTTAATTCATATATATTTCTGCAAAGGTTTTGTACTGAAAGCAAAAAGAACACCAGTAACACGCTAAAAAAGTATAGTAGGAGTTAATGCTTACTGTATGGCTGCCACTCCATCAAAAATAAAAATTTAGGTAATTTTGCTTCACTTTGAAATAACTTCAAATTCAACTACTTTTACTGACGACATCTTTCTGAAATTTTGTTATATTTGTTTTTTAAGTAACTTTATGCGTTTGGCTAATAAACAATGCAAAAGAAATTTTCTTAATGCTTGTACATGCGCAATTTAAAAACTCCTTGTAATAATGTTCATATTTCGTTAGATTTTTAATACTTTTATATTTTCATTGCAGTATTTTATGTTTAATATAGTACATCAAATTTTCTAAAAAGGACTTTGGATTCATTTGAAAAATCTTCACGTTACAAAAAAAAAAAAAAAAAAAAAAAAAAATTCAATTACATTTTAAAAATAAATTAAAACAACACTTTAGATCTCTAAGAATATATATGCTACTCAGATACAAATGAATGCCACACATGTTACACAACAGCACATTTTAGGCATTATTTTTTACAGGGTAATCCCAAACATATTTTGTATTGGTTACTGGTCCCTTTTTTGCCTTTGGAACAAAAATATTCGCTTAAATATATGTAGTAAAAACAGGTGGATAATAATAGTATTAAATAACATATTATTTACACCCACAGAGATTTAAAATAATTCAACAAATAGATATTTGAAAAATTATCTAAATTCGAATGTGTCGTATTATTTTGTCACCCAATCTGTTACATAAAAGTCCTTAAAATTTCACGAATTGCATGTTATTATTTTTCTCTTTAATTTACCTTTTGTGAATATTTATTTATTTTTTATTCTGTTTTTAGCTATATTTAACTTATCTTTACGTAATTCATGTAGATATTTGTTGTATTGTTTTAATTATTAAATGCGTAAATGTTTATTCTGACGTCATTGGGGCGTAGTCCTAAAGCTTTCTGACCTATTCGTTAAAACGATGCTGAATAATCCTATTTACACTTTGATCTAAAGAATAATAATTTATATTGATAAAATTGACTTACTTTTTTTTTCATTTTTTTCATATAAATGAATAATTCAGAATATTATGCACAAACTTGTGTGTTATTCATATATATATATATATATATATATATATATATATATATATATATATATATATATATATATATACAGATACATATATATAGAGACATATATATATATATATATATATATATATATAGAGAGAGAGAGAGAGGTATACAGTCGGTAACAGAAGTGTCCGAACACTAGCAAAAATTCCTATGTAAAAAAAGTACATTTCATACGGTTTTGTTAAATAAATTCTTTTCGAATCCTGTTCTTAGTCAGTGTAAGAACATGATTCGATAAGGATTTATTTAACAAAACCGTATGAAGTGTACTTTTTTTACATAGGAATTTTTGCTAGTGTTCGGACACTTTTGTTACCGACTGTATATATACTTTAAAAATAATTATATTTCTGTTCATTATTAATTATTAAGTTTAGTTGAAATTTTATTTAAAACATATTTACTCACGAAATATATTTTAAAAAGTACAAGATAAAAAAAAAAAAGATTCATTATGTTTTATTATAAATCATCTACAAATTACACTTTGACTCAAACTTTTAAAAATTCCCATCTGCGACTTTGTAAGGTGGGAGAAACATTTTACAATCACTGTACGCATATCGGCAAATTTTGATTTATATTTAATTTTATCGAATGTGAAAAACCTTTTAACATCAATATATCCTTGTCGAAACTTTATATTTCTTACTTTCTATTTTATTGGTTCAATACCTTGAACATTGCATATTTTAAGGTTACTTTATATGTTCCAGCAACGTCAAGCCTTCATAAATGAATATTTTATTATATGTCAAAATGACATAAAATATTTTAGGAATATTCTCCAATGTCATGTCAATTTTCAAAAACTACATTTTATTTCTAGTTGATGGTAACTTTAGAAAGAAAATAAAAGTAAAGTTGTATTTCTGGTCGAAAAGAAATCTGAATGAAATTTTCAACAGAAAATTCTCCGTTCATTAAATTTGAAGTAAAATAAGTTAATAAGAACCAATACAAATATAATAGTTATACACTAGATATACACTAGATATTATTCCTTGAAATAAGTTATTTTTAAAAATCCTAAATAATTCTATTGTATTTATTATAATATTTTGTATTCATATTTATGAACATAAATATGCTATATTCATTTTTAAAAACTGTGTTTGCTGTTTGAATCAACTGTCTGTCTTTCATGATGCGCATAATAAGGTATCGCAGCAAGCACTATTGAAAAAGATTACACTAATCTTATGAGATTTTCATTTTGAAAAAACAAGTTTTGGGAGCTTTTAATTAATAATTTAAAAAAAAAAAAAAAGCTTCTATGTTATGCAATTTAGGATAAACTTTAAAAGTATTTCTTATTGGATAGAAAAGGATTAAATTTATCTCCAATATCTGCAGTGTTAACAGAAATATCCCTCATTTTTTTTTTTTAATCTAATGAGCGAGTAGATTTTGCGTCACACAAGTACTACGCTTTGGCTAATTGGCGACGGTCTGGGACTCACCCCTAAGGGTGGTCTGGACACACGGCATCGCAATTTTAATCCGCCACGAAGGGGAGATAACTCCTCCTCTTCGGCGATCTTTAAAAAAAAAAGAAAGAAAGAAAAAAAAAAAAAAGTAAAAAAATTCGTTATATATAATTCCCCCCCCCCCCCCCACAGTACTGTATTGCCACATCATTAGTTTTTTTTTCTTCTATATATACTTTCTTTTATGTAATATTCACTCACATATTCTCATTGTTATTATAATTTTATCTAAAATTTTGGTTAGTTGGATTTAACGTCGCACTAATACTGCGCTATGGGTATTTAGCAATGGTCTGGGACTCACCCCTAAGGGTGCTCTGGACACATGCCATCACAATTTTAATTCTCCACGAAGGGGGTGACTTCTCCTCCTCGGCGACCCCCAGAGGTATAATTTAAAGGGAACATGGAGGACATTGCGACCACAACTTATTTTACATGCACCAACCACAAATAATATGCACGACGGTCTTTGGTCGGCTAGAGGATTGAACCCGTTTTTTAATCTAACAGAAAAAAAAAAAAAGATATATAATAAAGTTTTGTAATGGATGCACTATACTTAGTACATTATACATTTGATAGCCATGCCACTTTTGAGGCCTCCGGTTTCAAAGTGACTTCTGGAAGTAATGTGTTTTGAATTTGAATCCGCTGTATTTAATCATTGTATATTGAAATTTTAATGCGTCCATGAAGTTTTAAATTTATTTCTTATATATATAAACTTATATATGCTGAAATTTAATAATACCATATCTAGTTTTTAAGTTATTTGTTATACTTGTGAATTTGTACACAAAAATTCCAGTTAGAGATTGTGTTTTATTATTTATATGCCTATTGCATTAAAGAAAGCTACATAATAATACTTTATCATGAATTTTTCCTTAAAATTGCTTTCATAGAAATTATATTAATAGATTTTTCTTCGTTTTTATTTTAATAAAAATGAAGAGCTTTTGCATCAACAGTTCGAATTATATGGGATTTCGAAAATAATCGAATGTTAATTAAATGATTAAAAAAATAGTTTTAATTTAAGAATTTGAGGGTTGAATGGGTTTAACTTCGCAATAGAGCTGCTTATTGACAAAATTTTTAATTTAGGAATGGGGTATATCTTAGCTAGTAGCTACAAACAGTTTTAAAATTTAATATTGGTATTTTTATTTTTTATTATTATTTAAAGCATTTGAAGAATAGTGCACAAAATTCAGCGCCTGAAATTATCTTCTGAATATTAGTATTTAGTGCTAATAAATATTTAAATAATAAAAATTCTTTATTTTGTTTGAATAACTTTCACATCATTTGAGTATTAGTTTTGATAACACAGGTGTACAAAAATAATGTTTGCAAAATTTAACAATTTCAGATGACACTTATTTTTTTTGGTGTGCTAAAACTGAAAACGAAGCCGGTTTTTCCCTATCACGTATAGAGCTTTGTGAATACAGGGTGTCTACCAACAAAATTTCTTCCTTTTTGATAATTTCTAGTATATTTCCATGATTAATTATAATTAATCATTAAAACACACTATATAGGTTAAGATAAATATAAAGATATTAACCCTATAAGGCACCCAGTTCCATATGTGGAACACCGACTTTAATCGTTCCTATAGCTATAAAGCTATTAGTAGCGACATCTCTTGACATCTTGATAGAAGCTACTGACATTTAGCAATGTAATACGAATCTTTACCTAAGATGTCGTTCGTGTTTTTGTTATAGTGCACTCAGTGTGAAATTTGAATGAAAGTGATACGTTAATCGTTTGTCTGAATTCAAAAATAAAAAAAAGAATAGTTATTGAACAGTTTTGACTCAAAAAGAAAAATACTGTGTGTTATAACGAAGTGTATATTTTGCAAAGGTAAGTTGTTTTTTTAATATTACAATAGTAAACGTATTAGTAAATCATATTTTTATGTATGTTCCACATACGGTACGTTGAGATAAAAAGTTGATTTTTCCGTGAAATATGGTTTTATTTTTATTTTTATAAGTTTTCCCTATCTTCTGATCACTAATTACAACCTATATATTTTTGTCACGCACTAAAAAGAAATTGAGCCTTGTAGGGTTAAGATATATCTTTATATATATATATATATATATGTGTGTATTTATACATTTCTTATATTTATATATATCTATAAAGATATAATTATATACCATATAATTATAGTTAATTATGGAAACATACTATAAAAGTTATCATATAATTATATTGGTGGAAGAGTCACGGAAGATAATGTTTCGGTAGACCCTGTATTGACTAATATTTATATGTGGTAGAGAAAAACTGGCTTCAGTTTTGGTTTCAGCACACCAAAAAACAAAGATTAGACAAAATTATCAAATTAAAATTTTAAATGTACACCTGTGTATTTTTTTTTTTTTTATTATTGTAACGCACATTGATGAATATAACATTTCTATTTTTGTATAACTATTGAATTAAATTCAATATTTCTATTCAGATATTCCTTTTGATCTCTTAGATATTTCACACTATATTATCCTGTATATTTAAACTTCATATATGCCTTATTTATTTATTTGCTATTGTGTTAGAAGAAAGCTACATACTAATTTATTATCAACTTTTTCTATCAAAGTGCTTCGATAGGAACTAATTTGACATATCCCTTTTTCTTTTCACTTTTAATAAAAATGATTCATATTTTATAGTTTATTATATAAAAACCACAGTAGAAAAGAAGCATATTAAAAATTTTATTTCGATATTTGTACTTTTTTATGGTATTTTTTCAAGTCACGTTTTTAACTTTATTACGCTATTTTTTCCTACTTTCTTAGTTATTTCTTTGTGTTTGTATTATGATTTATGTCTGTCTTCAAAAAATTCCGACAGCCTTGGATAAACAAATTGGCTGTGCTTTCAGCGTATTAAAATTGTATCCAGTCTATATTACGTAATGAAATGTACATATTTTTTTATGTTAAGTACCAGAGGTATAGAGGAGAAAATAATAAAATATAAAAATAAAGTTGAATAATGTATTACAATCTCTGTTTGCACTTTCAACACCAATGAACTATTCCTCAGACGGGGGCAAAATGTTATTATAAATAAATAAATATGTATATTGACCAACTCATTGTTTTCAGTAAAAAACACTGAAATAGGGTATTAAATGATGAAGGTCTTTGTAATCAAATGTGATAAATTGTAAAAACATGTAAGAATATTTAAATAAAAATCATTCTTTCTTTTGTTTGTTTAATTAATTAATTATTATTATTATTATTATTATTATTTTTTTTTTTTTTTGAGAAAAAATCTGAAACACATGTACAGAGTGGGCTAAAAACGCATGACACATTTTTTAAAAATATTATAAAATTTAGCAAATGGCATGTAAGTGTACGGTTTGCACTAAAATATCTGTTAAGATGAGGAATTTGTTTTTAACAACAACAAAAAAAAGTTTAAGATTTTCCAAATAGAGGTCGCTGTGCTATCACACTAGTATGGAAACCCAGACGAAAACCTTATGAAAAACGATTCCATTCTGAAATATCCATCCATTGGTCAGAGAGACATCTTTGGAATGAATGTCTGAAGTTGCAATTAGCATAAATTGGTAATAGCTTACATTTCACACAAAATTAAAAAAATCCATTACCAAAATTATAAATCAATATTTTTTCTAAAAATTTCGTCAGAAAACATTAAAAGCCTGCCTCATTAAATTTATTATTTACACATTAAATTGCAAAATACAGCTTTTAAAATAAAGATAATTATGTATGTATTAATTTGAACCTTTCTAAAATCTACCACCAAAACAGTTTTATTTCCCTTTTTCTTTGTTTGCTTTTATTATTACTTTTTCTTATAAGATCGTGACTTTTTTACACGCAATTCAATTTAATTGTTTTTCCACGTTTCAACGTCCATGTCATAATATCGATCCATCCGCTTTTAAACTTCAGTTTTAGTACTTCAGTGTAATTCGCTCATCGAAAATTGTTTCGTAACAAGCATCTGGGAGAAATAACATCAACACCGATTTCTCATTAACACTGCGTTTTCATAATTACGTCGTAAAAAAAAAAAAAGGGGGGGGGGTATGAAAAGTGATACAGAAATGTCAACAAGTCAGTTTATCTTTTGAATGTCAAGGTTCAGGGATTGAAGCTATTTTTAACTTAACAGGAATTAAATGATGTTGGATGTCGTTTTTCAACATTAAGTAATAAAAGGATTGTACATCAATTGGAAAATTTCGTAAATAAGATATATATGTATATACTTATTATACTAATTAAATAGGGATAGGCATTTTTCCAATTACATTATTTTCAGTCCTTGTAAAGAACAATTATAAAAATTTGTCTGACACAAAGTAATTTAGGAAATGTCCTATTTTGTTAATTTTCGCACTGAATACTGTTTGATTATTACACTACCCTATTAAGTTGAAAAGTGTTTATTTATATGACTCATTTGTTCTGTCCGTCTTTCTTTCTATCTGCCTGAGCTAACTCCCATAAACGTACTTGAATCGCTACGAAATTAATACAGATTACCGAGATACAGTATGCGCACCCTATTTCAAATCGAGTATTTAATGCCTTATAATAGGGGCGTACAAAAGAAATTAAGCGTATTATGGTATCCAGGTGATATTTTTTAATGCCCTTTTATAGTTTTATATTAAACTAGCAGGCAACGCCCGCTTCGCTGGTCCCTATTTTTAAATGAATCGCTATAATTACTGAATTCTCAAAATTGCATTAATTTTTATCACGTGAAAAAAAAAAACAGAAAAAAAATCTTATTAGGAAAAATGTCGCACCGGGTTTTCACTGCCTTCGGAAAAAATTCCCAAAATGCCCTAACTCTTATTTCTGTTATTTTCTCCCTTCGCCCCCCCCCCTCCCGTCTATCCTAATAATTTTAAAAATTCGAAAATATCCGCAATCGATTTGTAGGTATCGAAAACCTCTATATACCAATTTTGAATGCTCTAACTCTATTCTATTTCTGTTGCCCCTCCGCCCCCCCCCCTTCCCGGCCCTCCTAATAACTCTACACTTTCGAAAATATCCCCATTCGACTTGCTGGCCTCTAAAACCTATCTGTACCAATTTTGAACGGCCTAACTGTATTTCTATTTGTTTTTGCCCACACCCCCCCTTCCCGCCCCTCCTAATAATTTTACAAATTCGAAAATATCCGCAATCGATTTGTAAGTATCAAAAACCTCTATATACCAATTTTGAACGATCTAACTATTTTTATTTTTTTGCCCCTCCTCCCCTCCCCCTTCTCGCCCATCCTAATAACTTTACACTTTGGATAATATCCCCATTCGACTTGCAGGCCTTTAAAACCTATCTGTACCAATTTTGAACGGCCTAACTGTATTTCTATTTCTTTTTGCCCATAGTCCCCCCCATACTGCCTCCCCCCACCCACCCCTTCTAATAATTTTACAAATTCGAAAATATCCGCAATCGATTTGTAAATATCGAAAACCTCTATGTACCAATTTTGAACGATCTGACACTATTTATATTTTTTTGCCCCCCCCTCCCCCCCCCCGAAAAAAAATCGGAAAAAATCAAAAAATGAGTTTTTGGAAATATTTTCAAGAAGACGCTTGGCGTTTTTTTTTTTTTTTTTTTTTTTGCATCTTTGAGCTATTACTTTTACTCGAAAATCCGTATTTTGCTAAATTTGCCTCCGAAAATCATTTATACCCCCTCCCCCCCCTTAAAAATCCAAAATTCCAAAATCGAGGAAAATGATTTTTTTGTTTTCAAGTCTAATCTCCCCATCTGCAATTTTTTCATCGTGAAGTAATTTGGAGCCGAGTTATGCTTATAAAGGTGTTTTTGCCTCCTGCGCCTCCAAAACCATTTTCACCCCTTTTCCCCCTTAAAAATCCAAAAATCCAAAATCGCATAAAATGATTTTTTTGTATTCAAGTCTAGTCTCCCCATCTGCAATATCTTTTTCGTGAAGCAATTTGGAGCCGAGTTATGCTTATAAAGGTGTTTTTGTCTTCAGCAACTCCGAAAATCATTTTCACCCCCTTCCCCCCTTAAAAATCAAAAATTCCAAAATCGCAGAAAATGATTTTTTCGTATTCAAGCCTAGTCTCCCCATCTGCAATGTCTTCCCTGTGAAGTAATTTGGTGCCGAAATGCACTTATAAATGTGTTTTTGCCTTATACGCCCCCGAAAATCCCATTTTTACCCCCTACCCCCCTTAAAAATCCAAAATTCCAAAATCGCAGAAAATGATTTTTTTGTATTCAAGTCTAGTCTCCCCATCTGCAATTTCTTCACCGTGAAGCAATTTGGAGCCGAGATATGCTTCTAAAAGTGATTTTTGCCTTCTGCCCCCCCGGGGGGGGGAACGGGGGGTTATTTCGCAAAATCCCGTCTTAGTGAGCGTCAGGGTCCTAAAATCAACCTGCTCACCGAAAATTGTGACTCTATCTCCCATAGGATCGCCACAACCGTGTTGAGTCAGTGAATCAGTGAATCAGTGAGTTTACTCTTTTATATAAATAGATAAAATTTAACAAAGTAAACATGAGGTATCCTACCAAAGTATTCCAGCATGTATCATATGGAAAGCCTTGGACATAACACAAATCATTCATTTACAGGGCTACACAAAATGTATTGAATTAGCTAAAGTATGTAGACACAAAATTATATTTGAGGAGTACACTTTTAGATGAATTCGCATGGTACTTAAAATTTCATAGAAAATTTACGAGGCTCCACAAAAGAATTAGAACATATATTTTCTTATCGGTTGTATTTCCTGGAGATGCGGTTTCCATTGTACAATGCATCTCTCAGGTAAGTAACACCGGGTACATGTGACATAAAATTTCAATTCCTCGAATCGAAAAAGATTGTGCTTAAATCTTTTTTATTATTATTTAAGAAATAGATTGCTCATATTACAAGTTGGTCGGAAGATTAGAACGAAAATTGAAGTCTAAGGCAGTTTTAGGGGATGAGGTATTTCAGTCTACCGTTAATAGATACACCTAGGTGCCATTGTAAAGATAATAACGATTTCTTCATTCATTTATAAAAATTTAAATTATCTATAAAAGATAAGTTAATAAGCATTTAAAGCAACTTAATCCTTTCGCTACCAGCGTCACATATATGTGACGATCCGATTTTCTTACCTGAGCCCGGCGTCACAAATATGTGACGGGTGTTCATTATCAGTTTATGATAATTGTTTGCATCAAATCGTGTCGCACACAGACGGGTTATGTTATAAAACAATAAAATAGATACAGGATGTTACTGATTTTAGTTAGAACGTTATAGATACATCCCACAAAAATAAATGTCAATTTTATCATATTTAAATAGTAAGACGTCTGGGCTGTGGTGGCGGTTTTTTTCCTGAGGCTCTAGTAGCGAAAGGGTTAAATTCCTTTTACTAGCGTTTCTTTTTCGCCATACATTGCAGCATTGTGTCAAAAATAAATTCCAAGTTAAGATTAAATATTAATATATTTTTAATATTTTAAATACGTACCACTGGATAGTCAATTTAACTAAATATCAATTGTTCTGTTTTATTCATAGCACAAATATATTCTTTACATGAAAACATTCGATTATAATATACGTAAAAATAACTTTTCATTTAGACGATCAAAAGAAGTTTGTAGTAGTACCTCGATATTATAAATTGATGTGTTCTTATGAATATTTTATTATACGAATTATTTGTTCCATGCATTATCTGAATTCGATTAGTTGATGCTTGAACCATTTCATTTGACTTTGGGTAAAACATTTATTACTCTACTCGTGTAATAAAGAGTTCAGATTACTACTCTTTTTTTTTTTTCGATTACCTATCGATTCTTCACCATCTACATTTATTTTTATTTTTGCATTTTCACGGGAATAAGTCGACCGATTGATTTTGTAATAGATTTTGCAGCTGGAGGATTTCTAAACGGCATCGACCATTTGAAGTAATTTTTTAACGAAAATTCGAAGACAGAAAATGTCTTTTACTCATCGATGGAAGCCGTAATGCAATTTTACATTTGAGTATTAGTTGACTTTAGAATAAAGTTAGTTATTCAATTCTCAGACTATTGCACTGCACATACATGAAAATATATCTTATGTTATAATTTCTGAATAAGGTAAAATGAAATTAATTTGTTCGAGACTTTTAGAAACACCCTGTTTCCAAAGAAAGTATTTCAATTTGTTGCACAAAAAAAAAAAAAAAAAAAAAAAATGTGAAAGTGCAGATAGCTCTTTTGGTAACATTGAGCCTGTCAACAGCACATAAAAAATGCAAAGAATATGTGCTTCTAATATTTCTTGTGTACAGGTGACGGTATGCTCATTGCTAACGAAACAACTGTCTGCATTTTCATTTTTGATTATTATTATTATCGTCGTTGTTGTTGTATTTTTTAGGACGACTTTCTTTTAGCAGCAAGTTAAAGATGATTAAAAACAAGTTAAAATAAATAAATAAATAAATAAATAAAATTAAGAGAAAAAACGCAAGTTACCCAGCAATAGTTACTATGTTTATTTCTTGAAACTTCATATTTTAAGGTAAAGATTTTTTATTTATTTATTTTATTTTTACCACTTTTTGTATTTTTAGACCAGCAAAAAGTTTTCCATTCCCCCCTGTCATATCAAGTTAAAAATATATTAAAAATAAAATTGAGAGAAAACATGCTAAAGAAATTTTAAGAATTGAATACAGTAACCGTTGCTAAGAAATGCAACTAAATTAAAGCATATCTTTATATGGAAGGTACAGTAAAAAAAAAAAAAAAAAAAAGTCATATCGTCCTAAATTAAAATTTGTTTTGTACAGAACTTTATATCTATTACTTGAAGAAGAAAAAAAAAAAGACTTAAATTTCTCCCTACCCCGTTTTTTTTTTTTTTTTTTTTTTTTCTGGTTTATTTATAAATTACCGAGTCTCATTTTAATACCGTGTACACAAGTTGCCCCTGCTCATGTTTATCTCATGTACATTAAAAAGTAGCCTGATACACAACTGTAATTTCATTAACCACCTGTATGGTATATGACAGTACAGAATGATGCATACAAATTTCAGTTATTAATCTTTAATTTATCATCAAGGAATAATACCTTTCACTTATGCGGGCTCAGCTGTGTATATTTATTTTCGACCAGCATAAAATCGAACACGTTTCTATTATATCGGTTAATAAACTTTTTTTCTTGTTTTTATTTTACTCTTCTTTTGACATTATCTGTTAATAAAGAAAGCTTTAGAAAATACTTCAGGTATGAAGTTTTCTTTCTCTCTATTGAAATTTCTTTTAGAAAGACCTTTTTTTAAAAAATAAAAAATCTTGACACATTTTTATCTCTTTTGTCACTTTGATTAAAAACTAAAAGTAATTTTAATATACTTTATACAAAAAGCATTTTTTGTGGAAAAAAAAAATAATTAGATAAAATAACTAATTTTCAAGATTGAAGTTTGGCTTTAAGTTATCAGGAAACTTAAATGGATCATACGGTAAAGAAATATAATTAAAGGAAAAAAAATTCTTACTGCAAATATTTCTTTATGCATGTGAAAAAAATTTTGAAAAAAAAAAAAAAAACTCGTACTTATAAATATATACGCTACCGGCTTTTTTCATTAATAGTAATCAATATAATTATAGATTTCTGACAAAAATATTCGTCGGAAAATGAATTGGATTTTAAAAAGATCGAAAGTTTCGTGTGGTATTTTACTTATCAAAAAATTTTCCAATTAAGAATAGTAATCCTCGCAGTTTAATTTTCTGCTTTGAAAAGGATTAACTTTCATATCCGCAAATTTCACCAGGCAATTAATCAATCAATATATCAAATAATTAATTTCGTTTGAAAATACAAGATTAATTTATTTTTAAGGAATTAAAAAAAAAAAAAAAAAAAAAAAAAAAAAATCAGCGTTTTGAGGGGAAAAAAAAAAAAGAAAAGAAAAGTGTGTTTATGATATTTCTTATGGGTTTAACTTTGCTTTTCGATTCAGTTTTAAAAAATTAAATAGAAGTTTTTTTTTTTTTTTTTTTTTTTTTTTTTGAGAAATGTAACAAAAAGTAAATATTTTAAAAAATAAATGATAAATATCGTTTTTAAAACAAAATACAAACCAAAATAATAATAATAACAGAAATAGTACTTAAACAACTTTTCTTTATTTATTGAAGAAAAATATGCAGTGACTGTGCTCAATTTTCCGTACGTATGTATGGAAAATTAAGTAACGTACATTTACGATTACATACATTTGTTTAAACGTCATCGGCAAATTTGAATCAGTGAGTAATTCAGTAAGTAAACAAAAGTGAAAAGTATAATAGAGTGTTTAAAATCACCAATAGTTTATATGTTTGTGCAGTGGACTACAGTGTGACTGAAAAAAAAAAATGCAAATATCAAGCACACAGTATAAATAACGAACATTCTGTAACAGTCTTTTTAAAATGATTTAATGAACTTCATAATACAATTTTCCCTAGTAAAACGTATGAATTCTTTCATGCTTCACTTAAATAAATAAATAAAAAATTAAATAAAATGCACATCATTTCTTATTATGATCCTACATTATCAAAGCAATATAACGTATGTTTATTTATTTATTTATTTATTTATTCTGTTTTAAGAAATTCAACATTACTAAAACTTTAATAAATGGCGATATATAAAGATTTTGTTTCGTATTGTTGTGAAAAGGAAAAAAAAAAAAATCTTTAAGTCATACACTTATGTCAAACTGTTGTGACGAATATCTATAACATTCCTACTCAATTTTATATTAAATGAATGCAGAATTTAGACGCAAAATCTCTTCAGATATTCTGAGATCATAAGCCGCTAGGATAAAGTTTTTTTTTTTTTTTTTTTCTTATTTTGAGAGAGAGCGGGGAATGCTAGTTCTACAGTCTACACTCATCAAAGTCTGTGCAAATCGTGCAATAAGGTCTTTACATACTGCATTTTTTTTTTTTTTATCTCAACAAAATACAGTGTTTAGTCTCTATGGTGTTCACTCCCACCTATTCACGGGGCCGCGGTAGCCCAGTCGGTAGAGCACCAGCCTCGTAATTGGAAGATTGCGGGTTCGGTACAAAGACCGTCGTGTACACTAATGGGGGCTGGTGCACGTAAAATCTGTCATGGCCGCAATGTCCTCCATGTTCCCATCAAAAATTATACCTCTGGGGGTCACCGAAGCGGGAGAGCCATCCCTTCCGTGGAGGATCAAAATTGTAATGGCATGTCTGCGGACCACCTCTAGGGGTGTGTCCCAGACCGTCGCCAATTGCCCATCTGCGCAGCACTTGTGCGACGTAAAACCCAACCATCCAACCATCCCACCCATTCACACAGGCACACACAGCACCACAAAAAAGCAAAGCTGAAATCAAAAAATCTCAAAACGTATAGATACACCAAAATCCTATTTTTTTTTTTTTTTTTTTTTTTTCATAATTACGATACTTTTCTTACATAATATATGCTATAGTTATTGAAATTAATAAAATACTTTTTTTTTAATACATTTTGGACTCGAATTTAAAATGTTTTTAGAATCAGCAAAGAAAAAGGCAAAATGCATTTTCAAATAGATACCGCATATTAAAGGATGTTAATTAATTTCAACAAAACGATTATTAATTTAACTAAAAATTGTAACTGTCATTATGCGAAAAAAAAAAAGGGGATTTCATCCTTTTTTAACTTATCTTCTAAGATTTCATAATGTTTTTAAAATATATTTTATTCATATTATTTTGTGAAAATTTACAAACAGAAAATTTCTTACTCAAATGCAAAAATAAAATGGAATATGAAAATTTCACTTAAACACTGAAAATTAAATTGTCGAATTCCTTGAACAAATCTCTATACACCATAGTTTCAAAGAATGTTCAATTGTTTAATTTGGAATGTGAGAGCGCAAATGAAGTTATTATCATTGGTTTCGGAAATCGAGTAAATTCTATTTCAAAATTAACTTTTAATATATGTATATTTCCTTACTTGTACTCTTTTTAAATTATTTTAGTAGGCAATTTCTGACGAAAAAGGAGAGAACTGAGAATTTTTAAAGAAATGAGCAGTTGAATATCATTTAAAATCACATGTTTAAAACTGATATAGTAATTTGCATTTTTATAGACGTTAATTTTCATGCTTCAATCCGTCTAATATGGTTTTATTTAATTTTCATCAGATATTATAGTTTTAAAAATTAAAGTAAGTATTATGAATAATCTTAAAAATTAAATCAAGTTAAGATATCTAGTTATTTTGTTTGGCTTGTGTATGTTTCTTTGGTGAATTATTTGACTGACTATTCATCGTTCTTATTCTTTTCTTTTACTATGAAAGGATTATATACCGGGTGATCCAAAAGTCAGGATAAATTTTAAAAATGGATAATTCGAAAACGAATCAAGATACAAAGATACGGTTTGCACCAAACGGATGAGAAAGAAACCGGATTTTGTGTGGCAAAAGAAAAAAATTAGTTTTGTTGGCGACCAACAGATGGCGCTATAGTGTTTTATTTCACCAAAAGATGATTTGCAAATGAAAAAGAATGTTGACAACTTACAAGTCAGCTTAATTACAGTTAATTAGTACTACTACAGTAACTGTTCAATGTCCATCATTCAGAAGTACAGCTGTGAGATGATTCACCACATCGTTCACAGCATTTAGTAGCATTTCTTGCATTATGAGAGACACATTTTGGCGGATGGCATCTTTCAGTGCTGCTAGTGATGCCGGTTGGTCGCGGTACACTTTTGACTTCCAAGAATCCCCACAGCCAAAAGTCACAGGGTGTCAGATTGGGAGATCTTGGAGGCCATGCGTGATTAAAGTAGCGACTGAGAAGGCCATATTTCGATGCATATAAGCTTCGAGTACCATTACCTGCTTTAGTTGTTCCTTTTTTATATCGTTTGTTACTTTGCATAATCCTACATCAGAAATACGACAGAGCCATCTGTTGGTCGCCAACAGAACTATTTTTTTTTTCTTTGCCACACAAAACCCGGCTTCTTTTCCATCCGTTTAGGGCAAACCGTATCTTTGTATCTTGATTCGTTTTCGAATTATTCATTTTTCAAGTTTGTCCTGACTTTTGGATCACCCGGTATATATTAGGTTGGGCTGGAAAATGGATATTTTAGATATGCGATTTCTAATAGCAAAAGAAAGTTGTGCTCTGGCATCCTCAGTTTGGGAATAATAATAATAATAATAATAATAATAATAAAGTATTTCTGCCTTTAGTTCGCGCATGACCTTCAAATTTCGAAAAAAAAAAAAAAAAAAAAAAAAAGTTGAAATACAAATATTATTAATTTTTGTTCTAATACCATTCAAATGCTTACTTACAACACTCTTTCCATATATCTATTATTTCACAGTCTTTAAATCGCACTTAAGCCATAAATTTTCTTAAATTTAACAAAAATCAGACTTTTTTAATATTAAAAAAGAAAGAAAATATATATCTAGCTTGTTAGAAAACGTAATGAATTGAATATTTCGTTACTTATTAGGAATGTCTTCCTTTATAGTTAATAAAATCACATGATAGTAACAGAGAGTTTGTAAATTTGGATAGCAAATCCATACGATGACATCGTATGGAACCATCCACCGAGCGAAGCGACTCCTCTTAATTTCGTTGTACATTCAGAGCCGTCCTCAGGGGTGTGCGACAGGTGTGGCCGTACAGGACCTAGCGTCCCTTATTTGTAAAAAAAAAAAAAAAAAAAAAAAAAAAAAATGTTTACTTTTGTGTTGTATTTTATTTTACTATATTAGTAGTTTAAATTTATTTATCAATACTAATTTTACGAGCGACAAGCAAGTGTTGTAATTGTTCACATAAGATCAGAATTCATTGTACTCGGGTTATATTAAAGCTTTTGTCATCGTTGATTAGGCATCGCCACATGGGTTTGGGCAGCAGATACTCAGTAACTCCTCCGCATCTCTTAACTTCCCAACTCATATAATAACTATTAGTGATCTATCTCAACCAATTTTGTTATATGGTATTAGAGTGCTGTACTCAATATTTGGATTATTCTTTCTTAAATATTTAGTAATGGTAGCTAATACTCGTTCAAATATTAAGTTTGAAATTCTACAGAGGGCTCTTCCCAGCGTCGTCTGCTCAATCACGTGATAGAGGAAAACGAATAATCGAATTCTGAGAATCGAATTCAATTAAATATTGTTCTTAAGAACAAAAATGTTAATATTTAATATAAAATAAAATAAAAGTAATATTGTGCATTTGTAAACAGTTGAATAATTGTATTTGTAAATTTAATAATTTTTAAAAAACACTTTATGTGTTTATTTATTTTTACCTATAAGAATCGATTGTTGTATATTGTAGTGTAACTGTAACATTAACTGATCTAACAATAAATAATAGCTTCTTGTGGAATGTTTACGGATTATAAATTGAAATTTTAAAATGTTTTCATTTAATTTAATTGCATAAAGGTGTTACAACAAGTTAATTAACTTAGTTACTGGTCTAAATGGATTTACGTAGTACGATATTGCACTGTCACTGATTTAAGTACAAAAAATCAGAGTATTTAAACATGATCTTCATGAACATCAATAACAGGTATAAACTAAATGATGATTGTAAATGTATACAGCAAACAAAAGATAATGAATAATGATATAAAATGGATTAAAAATGATGTATAAAAAATAACACAGATTAAATACCATTGATCAAAAATAAGAAAGAAAATATGTTATTTCAGCAATCGCTCTACATAAACAAGACTTCGTCTGCTATTTGTTTTTCCTCTATCACGTGACCTCTGACGTCAGGTGGGAAGAGTCCATTGCGTAAATTTATAGGAATTATTTCTGGAACTTAGGTACTTATCCAAAGATTGTTTTAATTATATTTTAAACTTTTGAATATATTGTTGCGTATTCGGGGTTTATGAATTGTCTATGAATGAAAGGCGAATCTTGGCGAGACTTAAAAGTTTATTTACAGAAAAATCCATAAAATTACTGGTCCGTAAACCAAGTATTCAAGTTTCACCAGAAAACACAGCTTAAATAAAAGCTGACAACATCAAATTCACCGCACAAACCGTGGCAAAGCATCAAAATACAGCAATAGGCTGTAGTCAAAGAGGTTTAGTTAGGAGAGGTTTATAGTTTTGGTGTTTTTAGTTAGGAGCTCTTTACGCAGTAATACCTTAGCGAAAACTGACTGACTTGGCTCCACTGCAATTCCTTACATAGCATCCTATAAACCCAGAGTTTTCTGGTAACTTCAGTTCTATTCGAGTAAAAGCTTAGATAGTTGGTATATCTACAATAAGGATTTTCTTCGCCAAGATCTCCAAATATGTCGCCAAAGAGCAATAAACTCGCACGCCAAGGTCATTACCCGCATGAGTGAAGCTTTTAAACGGGTTTTTGAAGGAAAATGGGCTATTTTAATGCGAAAATAAGCTAGAAATGCAGAAAATTAGTATTTGATAACCTGATTAAGCCTTTTTGAATGAAATGAAATTAAAAAAAAAACTGATTTTGTTTACGAATTCGTAACAATATTGGGTTTCATAAAACTTTTTCATTCAATAATATTTTTTTTTTCCAGTTTGAAATTATTTTGAACGAAGTGTGATTATTACTTTCTCTTACC
This sequence comes from Salticus scenicus, assembly GCA_963930645.1. Classification (NCBI taxonomy): domain Eukaryota; kingdom Metazoa; phylum Arthropoda; class Arachnida; order Araneae; family Salticidae; genus Salticus; species Salticus scenicus. The sequence continues at coordinate 61,268,638 of OZ005653.1, read as the reverse complement.
TATATAACGGCAGAGTAAATATACTTTTTGGGTCGAATGTTAGAAATCAAGTTTTTGCTATATTTATACATTTTAAGGTCCCCTGAATAAAAAAAAAAAAAAAAAAAAAAAAAAAAAAAATTCAAGATTTGATCTGAATTTGTGTGTGTGTATAAAAGTAAGTGTGTTTGTTATCAGCATATCTCAATTACAAATAGTAGCAGGAAATCCAAACTCGTTATTCTAAATCTGTTTCATAAAGGGATGCTACACTAAATGTCTCGTTAAGATCCAAATATTTGTGTAAAGGGCCGAACAATACAATTCAGATATATTAGGAAAAAAATACTTTGAAATTTCTGAAATTGTATTTCAAGTTATGTTGTGTGTCTCATATTGTGCTAAATTTAAGTACATTATGTGGTGTGTATATAATTTATAGATATTATACAGGACTGTTCTTGAGATATAACGATGACAGACACAGACTCACACACACAGACCAAACGCTAAAAACATGTTTTTCATATTCAGGGGACCTCAAAACGGGTAAATATAACAAAGTCTTGATTTCGAAAAATTGACTCTAATAAAATACTTTCTCTACCGTATATATATGGTTAAGATAAAGTAAAAATTATAGAAGTTAGTTTAATATGTTTTTTAATAATTACTTGTCAAAAGATTTTTTTTTTTTAAATCTTAAATGATTTTAGGAAAATTTGTTTGTCTTTATTTAATCTAAAATATAAATTGTTCTAAACTTTTTTAACCAATCTTGCAAATGCTGCTCTGCGTCTTTTGTCTCCCTTTTTCTTTCAAGTCTTATTTTAAATTTCCCATTTCCTAAAGTCATATGCATTCATCTATCTAGTTCCTTCCTAGTAAGAATGATTTTATGGTTTCGTTTATCGATTTTAGATATACTAGTCGGAATAAACCGAAAGTTATGCGTTCAAAGAAGATTTTAATCATCTTTTATTTTGACATCAGAGTGAATCATATCTCCTAATTCTCATTATCTGCATTAAAATAATTCAGAGAATTGGAATACATTCAAAGATTTTAAAAGAACATATTCAAACATCCAATTGAAATCTTAGAATTATTTGTTTGTCTTTAAAATCTCTTTCAAAACTTATTACTAGAAGTAAAACAGCCATTTGTTTTGAATGTGCTTTTAAAATAAATTAATTTGCAATTTATTTTATAGAAAAAGTTTTTAAAACCAAACTTCTTTAAAAGATTTAATCAAATTAATGCTTGTTTGAGAAACAAGAAAAAGAAATAGAAAAATAATCGACATCAAAACTCAAATATAAAATTTTAGAAAAAAAAAAAATATCCTTTTTTTTTTTTTTTTTTTTTCCTTGAACACTTTCTCGAAAAATGCATTCATAAATTAATTTGTAATATTTCAAAAAAATTTGAACGAATGGATTCAAATGTTTAAATTAACTTAAAACTTATTTTGAATTTAAAAAGTTTTAATAATTTTTGAGAAAAATCAAACGTTGCTTTTACTGTAAATGCTTTAAACTGAAAGCATAATAATTATGTAGACTAGTTATAAGTGAATTAATTCAAATTATATGCAGTGTTTTTAGACTAAAAGAAAAAAAAAATGATATTTCAATTGTGAAAATTAAATAGCATATTAATCAGTATGACAAATCATTATATATTCATATTCAGCATCATTTCCTGTTTGTGTAAGGGGGTTTATAGCAAGTCAAAAATTTTACTTTAAAAATTTTTCAGTATTTTTCTTCTGTTCACTTTTAACTTAAACATTGTTAAACCAATATTTAGTTTTAAGATATTTTATTATATTTTCATTCGGAAGCTTAAATAACCTAATAATTCTAATTTATACTACGAATTATCTTCAAAAACGTAAGATATCTTGTGACATTCTTTAAACTTAAATATTTTTACTCATAAGTATCAACATTTTGATTTTAGATTAAATTTTAAAAACCCCATTTGAATTCTAACAGAAAATAGAGCAAACCATGTTTTTTTTTTTTTTTTTTAAAAAAAAAGCCGTTCATCATACTACAACAGGTATGAGGAATTTAGGTATTCGGGAAAATTTTATACCTCGTTTTTTTTTTTTTTTTTTTTTTTAACGTTTTTACAAGTTTTCAGGTGTAAGGAGTCCGGAAAACTACAAAATCGATTTAGTGTCAGTTCAAAGGTTAGTCATTTTTTAATTCGTTAGTGTGTCAGTAAATTTGTTAGTATGTGTTAAAAATATCTCAAAAACGTATCACAAATTGATCGGATTGACGTTAAAATGTCACTTATGATACTGGCAAAATCACTACTTATGGGAGATCTCCTAACATGGAAAACAGGTCAAAGTTTCGCTTGGCATGCATTATGAGAATTATTAAATTGTAAGTAATATGGAATTACGCAAAAACTAAAGTGTAAAAGTAACTCTGATAAAATTAATTAGCAGATTAGGATAAGATATATATATGGAATTGAAGATACGATATCTAAGTGAATGGCAAAATTTTGTCTGAAATATGATGAAGTGATTAACCGAGTTTATTTCATTTAACATAAATATAACCGCTCACAGTATCTACATAAATAGTAAAATGAGTTTTAATTGAAGTATTATAACACTTCTTTTAAGGGATTACATAGATTTCGAAAGTTAATATCTTTCTCTCTCTCTCTCTCTCTCTCTCTCTCTCTCCTTTTCTTTTCTTTTTCTTTTTTATTGTAATAAATAAAAAAATTTATTTAAAATTTTGAGCATATAAAAAAGAAACATTAAAAAGAATATATTTTATAAAATTTTCATCAAAAAATTTGAAAATACAGCCGGCAGGTCCTAGTTTCTGGAAACCGTTCAGAAAAAAGGTGGACACTATTTCTCAAAAACTAATGCACCGATCTTATCGAAATTTTGCATATTTTTAAAAATATATACAGGGCGATTATTATTAAAATTATGATTTTAAAACGCTATAACTTTAAAACTACCCATCAGAGCGATTTAATATTTTATCAGAGCAATCGGGAGGCAATGAAATTTTGTTTGCGGGAGAAAAAAGGTAGTTCCAACATGCTCCTATAGATGGTAATGTCAGGGAAAACGCCTAAATGGACTCCTTAAACACAGGAATGTTGCTAGCAACACAATGGAATAGCTGGAAACAATAGACTTCAAGGGTTTACTGCATTTTTTTTTTTTTTTTTTTTTTTTTAGCAAAAAGACAAGAATACGTATTTGCAGCAGAAACAATCATAGTGAAAAGAGAAAGAGAGGAGCTTCATGAAACAAATACTTTACGGATAATTAAAGAAGCATTTTGGAACTTTTTTTTTTTCTTTTTCCAAACAAAATTTCATTGCCTCACGATTGCTCTGCTAAAATATCAATTTGCTCTGATGGGTAGTTTTAAAACTATAGCGGTTTGAAATTGTAACTTTAATTATAATCATCCTGTATTTAACTAGTGTTTGATTGAAGGATTTTTTTTTCTTTCATTTTTTTTTCCATTACAACTTAATTTTAGAATGATATACGATACTTCGTATAGGTATGGGGAACTTAGGTAATCGTGAAAATTTTCGACCTCGGTTTTTTTTTACTTTTTTACACGTTTTCAGGTACGAGGAATTCGAAAATGACAAAATTCGTATGGTGTCTGTCTGTAGGGTGTCTGTTAGTGTGTTAGTCTGTTAGTGGGTTAGTGGGTTAGTCTGTTAGTGGGTTAGTGTGTTAGTCCGTTAGTTTGTTAGCCTGTGTACACGATATCTCAAGAACAAATTGTCGCAGAGAGGTCAGATCAGTTTTAAAATATTACTTTCGACACTGGCAAGAACCCTATTCATTTGCAACATTCGAATTAAAAAACTTCGTAAGTTATTAGAAATTTACGATTTTCTTAACATGGGAGAATAGGACAAAAAAAGTGCATTAAATGGAAACTTTTTACTGTAAAAATGTCAGACCAGTTTTAAAATATCTGTTTTGATGCCGGAATGAACAACAGCAACTATAAATATGCTACTTTAAAAATTTCGCAAGTTATTGGAAAATTACGAATTTCTTAACATGGCAGTATAGGGCAAAATTTCACATAAACGTCAATTTTGAGAGATATTTTCATCGTAAAGATGTCAGACTACTTTTGAAATATTATTTAGAACACTGGCAAGAATATTAATGACTAAGAATTTTCCAATATAAAAATTTCTTAAGTTATTGAAAATTTACGAATTTCTGAACATGGCAGAATAGAGCAAAATTTCACATAAACGTCAATCTTGAGGGATATTTTCATCGCAAAGATGTCAAACCACTTTCGAAATATTATTTAGGATACTGGCATGAATATCATAGACTATGATTTTTCCAATTTAAAAATACGTAAGTTATTTGGAATTTACGATTTACTTAACAAGGCAAAATTGAGCATAAACTTCCATTTTGAGGATCCTAAATACATTAGACAACTTCAAAATTACATTTATGATATTTGTTTGAACATAATTGAATACAAATACTCCAATAGGAAAATTTCGTAAATCATTCGTAATTTACGATTTCATCAACATAGCGAAATTGTAAATTTTTCATATAAATATGAATTTTGAGGATTATTGCATTGGAAATAGTAGCATGAAAACTAAACAACGGAATTGACCCTGATAAAATAAATTAATAGATTAGATTCAGATAAACATATCCAAGTGAACGGTGGATAGCCTATTAGGCGGGGATTTCATTCTGTCACTGTATCATGCTTTGGTCAAATTCATTTCTTTTAATATGATTATAATATGTCTCGCACTAGAAATTTATGAGAACATAAATATGATGGGAAACTGAGCAGAGTCCACCTATGCCAACTAGTTTTTTTTTTTTTTTTTTTTTTTTTTTAAGATCTCCGGCAACCAGGCCCCATTGGCTGAATGTTCCAATTTTTTTAATGAAAATTCTATAAAATATTCTTTAAATTTTGCCTTTTTATATGCTCAAAATATTTAATAAAGAATTTTATTTAGTATATTTTAAAAATAAAGAAAATATGTTTTTTAAACCTTCGAAACCCCACACTAATTTGTTTGAAATAAATAAAGGAATTTTAAAAACATACTTATTTTTAATTCATAAGTCTATGAGTTGAATGATTAGTCTCAGAATAACACTAATTTAAGTTTAGTTAGTTTGATTTAAACTAAATATATCCCTTAAAATTATAGAAGTAAATCTGAAATCGAATGAAGTCTGAAAAATGAGTTTTCAAAATATTGTTAAGGATATTAATTATCTACTAGAGATACTGATGGTTAATAAAGTTATTAGTAACATAAATCGAACTAGAAATTAATTATAATCGCTTACTTGATCAATATAGCGAAATCCTCAGCAAATATCGGTTAGATCGGAACGACCAAACTCATTAATACAATCTTGATTATTGACTGTTATCCATGGAATGAGTGTAATGTTCTAATACTCCATCGTGTAACAATATCTTTTAGACAATTATGCATTATGATTATGAATTTAGATGTTTTTACTTTGTACTAGTTTATTTTCGATAATTATTTTTCAGGTACCAAATATTTTCCTTCAGTACCAAAAAAAAAAAAAAAATGTAGAGAGCGTTTGAAAATTTTTTACTTTGGTCTTTTATTCTCAAATTTTGACCTTAGTCATGCAGTATAACTTGCGAAATTGGATTTTTTATTTTTTTTATTGCGTTCCATTGTAAGTTTATGGTTCAAGTTTAATTATTTTTACAAATGTATTGTGAGACAAGAATGTATGAAAAAATATGATATACAATTTGTTTAATTATCTGTCAACGACATCTTACACAAGGAATGTACTTTAAGAACATAGTCAATATTGTGCCAATTGGCCTATTCTTACGAAAACTACAACACGGTGGATCCGTACATAGCCTCCTAAACAAGATACCTTCCGCGTGGCTCGGAAACTTGGCAACAGTTCAAGCGGTAGACAGCGCTACCTGGTACAGATTGCGCGACTTTTTTATTCATCTGTCACCAATAATTTTAAGAAGTGATATTATGATATATATAATCGACGTTTCTTCGATTCTATTCACCTTTTATGTTTATCAAATCTCACTTTTAAAAATTTTTGGTGGCTGTTGAATAAAAAAGTTGCGCAATCTGTACCAGGTGGAGCTGCCTACCACTTGAACTTTTGCCAAGTTTCCGAGCCACGTGGAAGGCATCTAGTTTAGGAGGCTATGATCTGGAACATGATATTTTAAAATCCTAACAAAAATATGTTTAGGAAACCATCACGTGAATTAGCTTTTTCGAAATATCGTCGTTAAAACTGTAGTTTACCATATCACTTTGTTCTAGTTTGGCCTGATGTTTTATATGAGCTAGTTATGACTTTCATCATTACTCCGATTAAAATTAATACCTTTGGCACAAGGCCGTAGCTAAGAAAAGGGGAGAGTTTAGAGATTTAAACCTCCTCGAAAATTGTACAGATTTTTCAAAAATGTTTCAGTTATACTTCATTTTTAAACATTTGTTTAGCAGACTTAGTCTATCTGACAATTTTAAAACTGTAATTTAAGTAATATCAAAAGATTTCATGTTTTTGAAAAGGAAATGACCGTGATCAACTTTGAGTCTCGCACGAGCCACACAAACCCGATGACTAAATTTAAAGTTTATTTGAAACCGAACAATATTAAACTTTCATAACATGCAAATGATGTTTGGTGCTTGGGAGAAAGTCTTATTGACAACACGTGGGTCCTAGGTTTCCACTGGGATGCCCTCCGTGGGGATCTTTCTAAAGGAACTTAGCCCATACTTACTCAAGTTTCGGAGAAAACAACGGAAAAATTCCCGAAACCGTAAAAGTGACTTTGTAGTCCTGAGAAAGACATGAAACGCAAAAATAAATAAACAAAAATATAATAAAAATTCAGAAGAATCAAGAGGATTTAAAGTGGAAATTAAAAAAGTATCCGCTAAATAGAGACCTCCGACATTTGGAGTGTCTGAACTGGAGGTTGATTTGGTATTATGTCGCACTAGTGCTACGCAAGTTCAACGATTTGGGACTCACCTATAAAATCTAAGAGTGGTTCGAAATCATTCCATCACAATTTTGATCCTCCACGGAGATGATGGCTCATCCGCTCCCCCCCCCCCCCCCGTCCGATATGGAAGTTTACGTTTACATATGTTTAGTTATGTGCATATTTTGGTATGCTAAAACAAACTGCGTATTTCTTTGAAATAAATGTATGCTTATTAAATATATTTAAACATTTAAAGGAACAAACATCCTCTCAACTCGATCCGATTCAATATTTCAATAAAAATGACTTACCAGAAAAAAAAATCAACTAACCCGGCCCAAACGTGATCGACAAGGAAAAATATTCAACCGTTCCGACCCAAACACAACCTATAAGAAAATAATCCGCCTGTACTTTCTTAGATTTGAGGTTTTACTGTATTAAAGTTTAAACACTCCTCGAAAAGAAAGTCTGGCTTTGGCAGTAGCTTTATATATGTGTGTGTGAAATTATTTTATTGATTTACTACCATTCTTAAACACCACAGAGTCAAAACACAACAACAGCTCTTCAAAAGTTTGGATTCTCGAAACGTACATCGCCTTTAATTTTCATTAGTTCGCCTTGAAAATTTTCAAAAATATAGTACTATCGATAAAAAAAATCAATTTTTAAAATAAAATAGTGACTGAGCATAAACTTTCAACACTCATTCATAACACAACCTTGTCAAATGTAACAAGAAATTAAAACGTGCTGAAGAGGTACAAACGTGCTTAAGAGCTTACATGTACACTAGCTGCCCATATACTAATCACCGAAAAATGTCGTTTAAAAAACTATCAGTAGAATTAAAAGACAGACATTCATTTCTTCATCTGAAATAACTCAAATTGATTCCGGAAATGATGATGAATGTTTGAAGTAAGAAAATGGTAGGTTATTCCGAATAGTAGCAGTTTTAAAACATTTAGAAGCCCATTCAATCGAATTGCTTTTCTTTGGAGGGATAGAGTCTTTTATGCTTTTACTACTTACAGTACACTGAATAACTATTATTTACCTTTGGGCAAAAAAAGATTAGCGATGAATTATAAAACAAACTATGATGCATTATTAAATTTTTTCATCAAAATCCCAGACCGTTTAAATTGAATAAATTTATCGAATATTATTATATATATATTATTATCGAATATTATTATTAATATTAATTATTTTTCGTCATTTTAATGACAATAGACTTACAAATGTTTTTACTTATTTATTACTTTTTTAACCCCAGTCTTTCGGTGCATTTTTTACTAAATAGATTTTATATTCCTTATAAAGTAATAGAGAGCTATTTCTCTCACACAATAGTTAAAGAATATACATATTTTTTTAACATTGTTGTTACGCATATACAAAGAGTTACATTAATACACTGTTTTCATTATAAGTTTCATGCATGTAAATAAATATTTAGGATGATGTAAGTATTTATATATATATATACACACACACACATACATATATATATATATATATGAATTCAGTTTGTTTATTTATGTGTCCGTTGTGTGATCACGTATATAAAGTACATTGAAAGCGAAACGATGAAACGAGTACGTATAATTGAGAAATTTTAATAATCTATGCAAAGCGTATGATATTTATTCTTTTATCTATTTATTTTATTATTATTTTGTAAATAAAAGTAAAGAAAATTCCACAAAACATTTCTTTCAAACTTTCAAAGAATTCAATGTATGTAGATTTCTACCTGAGTTAATTGTGCTACGTAGGTAGAGGACAATTGCCTACATGAGGGACATAGATCTGAAAGCAATGTTTTCCATGGAAATCATTGTAAGGTATCCAAGTACGCATTTTACACGAATTTTGGAGAAAACTACAAAAAACATCGAACAGCTACTCCTGTGATCGTTGCCTGGATTCGAATTCGGCATCTCCCTTCTACCAGCTATATGAAGTTGAGTAGGATTTAACGTCGCTCAGCAGTGGACTATTCTATTCAACTTTTAGGGTTGTCTAAAGATGTTATATCACAAATTTTGATCATCCACAGAGGAGTTATACTTTCACAGAACATGGAAACCGTTGTAGCCACTGCGATTTTACGTGCACCAGCCATTATTAGTGTACATAACGGTCTTTAGTCAGCTCGAGTAACGAATTGAGTTCAATGCTCTACCAACCAGTCTACTCTCTCCCCTCTACAAGCTTTCAAAGACAAAATCCCTCGGTCACTCGTGAGACCATTTTCAGTATGAATAGACTGCTGCATCACATTATGGGAAAATTAGCTCATATTAATACAAACTCAATAAACTTAAGCATTTGATGTATAAAAATTAATATAGGCTTATTCTAACATATTTACACTGGCTCCCCCCCCCCCCCCCCATTTTACAATTTTAACGGATCTCTAATTTTGTTAACCAAGAGGTGTAAATGAGAATGTTTATCGACTTTTAAGGTTTTTGCCCCGAATTAGGAATGATTTTAAAAATTAATTATTACAAGCTTTTGGAACTAAATTAAAATGAGTGAAACAGAGATTTATTTTGTTTTATAAATATTTAAGTCATGAAATTGATAGAATATCTTTCAACTGAAATGATATAGAAATTTAACTTATTTTAGTGTAAAAATCGGATTGAAGCCACTTTAATTAAACACAGATATTTTCAGTTAAATAAATTTCGTTATAAAATAGTTCTTTAACTTTAAGAAAAGTTTACTTAGGAAAGTTAATTAAGAATTTTAGTCAGTATTTTTCTGGAATAAGGTATTCAAAAGCATAGTGGTGCATGTATTAAAGCCAATTATTTAGCCTTGGGACTTGGGCCTGAGGAGAATTCCCACCTTGGAAGTCTTTCTAAAGAATCCTAGATTTTATTTATTGAGTTTCAGTTACGTTAAGGGATTGTAATGAATGTCTTGTAAATGATAAAGGTATAATCACAGAGTTTAATTTCATTAAGAAAACAAATACTGAAAACAATCTTGAAAAATAAAATTTTGCAATAAAAACATTTGGAAATTCAATAGGTCACTTTAAGCTTTTATGAGTAATAGGATAATATTATTGTAAACTTATCTTTTATAGGATTAAAGTGTTAAACCTGTATTAAATATAGCATTCTCTCACTAAAATTATAAATATTTTAGGGTTTTTTATTTATTAGTTTTTTAAAAGTTAATTAGAGTGAACGTATTACGATACATTTTAAGATATTAAATAATCCATATATATATGTTTTTAAATTTCTATATATTTTGCTTTGTTTCAAATTTGAATGGAACATTTTAAATAAAATTGAAATGTTTTATAGGAAATTTGATTCTGTTCTAGTAAACAGAAACATATAATGTATGAAAAAATAATAATGGAATACGACAACGAATCCATTTCTGTACACACATAACTTTATTAGATTAGCATCTTTATTAGATATTTTTCAAGTAAAAGTTTACTAATCGAAAATCCATATATAATGTTATTAGGATTCTTCTGATTACATATATGCATAATTTAGCTAGTTTTTTTTTTTTTTTTTTTTTTTTTTGTTAGTTAACTTAACTAAGCAACTTAACCTTTTGAAGGAAAGATTTGGTCCTCCTTCCACTTTTTTTTCTTTTTAATTTGAATATATAGAATTTTTATCATACTTATGTATTTAAAATGATATATATACTTACAATTGTTTTGCATATAAGTTTACCTTAAGATTTTTCAAAGTACTATAATGAAAATTAATGAACTTTACTTATTTAAAAAAATTAAATTTTTTTATGAGTATTATAATTTTCAAGGTAAGTCAGAAAATAAATTTTGTTTTAGAAAATTATATGCCTGATTATTCAAAACTTTAAAAAGAAAACTATGGAAACTCATATTTTGAGACAAACATAACAAAAACGAATTTTATTTAAAAGCATCCACTATGTCAACAAAAAGATAAAAAAAAATAATAATAATATAACTAAAATATAAATAACAAAATAATTATCAGGAAATATCCCATATAATAACTATTTAGTATTATACCCAGGTTAATATTGTAGATTGTCTAGCTTCTCGTTCCGATTCACTTTCTGGACAAACTGAACCAGAACAATTGCCCTGCTCATAATAATCCCATTCTAGGGATCCACTGGCATTATCATGAGCCAGTCCTGAAGTACTGGGTGCATTAATGACATTGGTACCAGATGAGCCTTCGCCTGAAGCGTACACTTGTCCCGCAAATGTTATGAGTTTCTTAGGTGGTTTATAAATAAATTCACCTGCATGTTTTCCTGGAAAAAGTACTTCATATAGTTCAGCCGATGATTCAGATGAATCTCCAACTCTGTCATTTACTGTATTTCGCTTAAATGTGGACAAAGGAATGGACTGTACATTAGGAGCAGCATTTACATCAGTTTCTTGTGCTGTTGAAGTTGGTGTAGCTACAGCATTATACGAGGAGGAATCGTCAATCAAATTCCTAGCCAAAGGATATTCTCTTTCATTCGCGATCCTTCTTAAGGGACGATCATCTGACAATTGTTGAGATTTCTTTGAGACAACAACCATGTATGTGACAAACCCCAAAAAGAAACACAGTACTATTACAACAATAATTATGAGTATTATGCAACATACCATACTGAAATACAAACTCGATGCTCCATCTATATAATGACGAACGATGACGTGGGTAGCATTTTCTGACATTCTGATTTCACTTTGATCAATGAAAAAAGGATATTTTTTCTCATCTCATTGTCCATTCCGAAATCGGAAACAAAATTTACGTTTCATTATCTTGAAAATGAAGAATTGTCGACTAGACGTTTAGTCTTTATAGTGATGGATTTTAATTTGTTTTCTAAACATAAACAAATACCTTTCTCCATTTGTCAATATAAACATCAACAAAATGTAAATGCAGAGATTTCAAATAAAAACTCGTTGTTTACTAAGCAATTCAAATCCTTGATTAGATGGCTTGTCTTAAAATCATATTCAAAATTAATATGTTTGAAATAATCGTTAACAATAAAAAATCGTTTAAGAATACAAGATCAACAATCACTATGACTTTATAAACATAACAAATGATACATTAGTTATTTTAAGAAAGACACTATTTAGTTATTTAAATTATATTATGTAAAACTGTAAAAAATCTAAATAAAACATAGTAAAGAAATCATATAGCGCTATATTGGTTGAAATATTTTTGAAAAGGGAACTGCATTGAATTTGATGAATTGACAGGAATATTTACTAACTCGAAATGCAGTAATTAAATTTGCCAAACGCAGTTCGCAAGACGAAGCAATATTTCGCAAATAACGAAGTTTATAAAGAATTCCTATGGGGTTGAGAGAGTAAGTGAGCGGATTTTACGTCACACTAGTGCTACAGTCGGCAGCAAAATTATTGAAGCGCTAGCATTAATTCGCATTTAAATGATGTGCACCTAATACTGTTTTGTCAGGTAAATATTTGTCGAATCATGATCTTAGTCTTTATGCTGTTTCTTAAAAAGTAATTTAATGATAAAAATTAGCGATCAAGCTAAAAAATTATCTGAAAAATGTGGATGTGTGCTTCGATAATTTTGCTGTCGATTTTAAGCTATCGTCAATTGGCGACGGTCTGAGACACACCCTTAAGGGTGATCCGGAGACATTCAGAAATAATTTTTATTCTCCATCGAAGGAATGGCTCCCCGCTCCCCGTTCCGCCGTTTCGAAATTCTAAGGATGCTAATGATCGATGTAACACGAAATATCGCAAAGTACTTTATTTTGAACGCCGTCGACAGCTGTGCCAGAAAACGTTTTTTTAATACCGAAGATAATAACAACTTAAAAATCAACTCCAAAAAGCTGCATATGAAAACAGAAATGTCGTAACTCATTGACACCAATTTCATTGCTCTGGAGAGAGCCATCCCGTCCGTAGAGGATCAAATTTGTGTGAACCACCCCTAGGGTTAAATCCTTGAACCTAGCTAATTATCCAGTGCGTAGCTATAGTGCGATGTTATACCCACTCATCTATTTTCATCTTATCCCCAACTTCATTGATATCGAAATTTATAGTTAAAACAATTACAAAATTTGATTTATATATTTAGAACTGTAAAATAATCATCTTTCTTCATTATGAATATAGTAGCTTAATTTTTAACAGAAAATATATCTTCTCCTTCAAATTTAGATCGGTTCAAAGTCTAAGTGGGTTTAACGTCACATTAGAGTTACGCAGTGAACAAATAGTGACGGTCTGGGTTTCACTCGTATGGGTGAACCAGAGACCGGCCACACAATTTCGATTCTCCGCGTTTCGTTTAACTATACTGGCCAAACGTTCCCATTTTCTGGGGACAAATGGGGACTTCTTTTTCTTTTTTTTTTTTTTTTTTAGGTATTTTTCTAAGTTTTAAAAAATTGTAGAAAGTAAATTATTAATCAATAATACTTTATTTTTAGTCCTTATTTATTTGGAATGAAAAAATACATCTATAATTCGATAATTGTAGCAATGTTTAATGCTTCTCTATTATAAAGGTACTTTGATCTGGTCAGCCTATGTGTACTATTACGTTAGGCTGACCAGATCAAAGTACCTTTATAATAGAAAAGCATAAAAAATTGCTACAATTATCAAATTATGGATGCAATTTTTCATTCCTAATAAATAAGGACTAAAAATAAAGTGTTACTGATTAATAATTTAATTTCGACAATTTTTTAAAACTTAGAAAAATGCCTTCAAAAAAAAAAAAAAAAAAAAAAATGCGTCCCCATTTGTCCCCAGAAAATGGGGACGTTTGGTCAGTATATATTACGTTATCTTATCTTGAGAAGACAACGAAGAGAAAAAAAAAATGTATCGTTGAAAAATACATTCATTCGATATCGGAATGCAACTATTTAGCGTATAAAATTAGCGCATTAGATTCATAGAACAATGTATAATGCAGTTAAATAATTGGACGTGTCTCGCACGTTATCATTGAGTACTGATAGGATAGGAAGTAGAGTACGGATTCCCTATACCATAGACTAGACCACGCTACCAATGCGGCTGACCATTACAGAGAATGTCTTCAACATGAGGGTGTAATCTGATACCTCCATCCTTTGTTCTGAGTCTCGGAAGTCACGTGATCTTGGCCTAGGGGTGATTCCTCTCTCTCTCTCTCTTTTTTCCCGTATGCAAGCATAATCTCATACTTCTCTGACTGAAGTAAGAATTCAAACGCAATTTTTTCGCTTGCAAAATGATTTATCATAATTTTTTTTTCTATGTAATTAATCTATGAAAGTTTAGCTTTCCATCCATGTGTAAATCTAAATGCTAAAATAAAAAGTGCGTGCACAATAAAAATATTAAAAAACACAAAATTCGTTCCTACAGAAAAATAACATAGTGATCATTCTCCACTCTTCCTCTAGACCAACATCACGTGACAATTTTGCTGGGGAAGCTCGTTCATGATGCAGTCAAATAACGAAGGGGAATGCGTTGTCTAGTATATAAGGTCTATGCCCTATACTAGCTGGGGAGGAAAATTCCGCGAACATCACTACGATTTATGTATGAATAGTTAGTTCTTTAGGCGATAATAGCTTTGGTGGAAGTGGAAACCTGCTTTGGTGGAAGTGGAATGTTGGTTTGGCGGTAGAAAAATCTATTTAGCGAATGCACTGGTAGATTGATGGTTGATGTAATGTTCGGGAACAAATAAATTACTAGTTCGGGGTCTATTCCATTGAGTAGTGATAGAAGTAGAGTACGGATTTCTTATACTAGCTATGCAAAAAATTCTGCGAACATCACTGTGGTTATTCTTCTTTTGGTGGCACCTTCTTTTGGCGATAACCGCTTTCTTGGCAACTGGTTCTTAGAATTTTGTATGTTTTAAATAGTTTGGTGAAAACCTGCTTTCAAGGAGGTTGAATGCCTGTTTTTGGGAAGGGGAATGTCGGTTTGGCGAATGAATTGGTGGATTGGTGGTGATAATATGTAAGGGAACAAAAATGTTACTAGTCCGGGGTCTACTCTAATATCTAGTTGATGGTCTATTCTAATATGCACTGTAAAAAAAAACCTATTACCAGCTGCAATCTGTGATTTATTTTATCCAATCACAGAGAATTTCTTGCAAGAAATTCTCTGTGATTGGATAAAATAAATCACAGATTGCAGCTGGTAATAGTTATTTTATTACAGTGTGTAGTCAAAATCTACGTTATCTAAATATAATTAATGATAACTTAGTTGAGCTGAGTCGAATTGGTTTAATGTCGCTCTACAATTATGCCAAAGAATATTTCTTAAAATTAAAGAAATAAAATTAAGTAAAATGCATATTTTAAGTACAGTCGGTAACAAAAGTGTCCAAACACTAGCAAAATTTCCTATGTAAAAAAAGTACACTTAATACAGTTTTGTTAAATAAATCCTTGTCGAATCTTGTTCTTACATTGACTAAGAACAGGATTCGACAAGGATTTATTTAACAAAGCCGTATGAAGTGTACCTTTTTTACATAGGAATTTTTGCTAGTGTTCGGACACTTTTGTTGCCGACTGTACCAATTAAATATAGGTTAACCATGTGTCCTCAAAAATTCGAGGACGGTCTTTATTTTGAAATTGTTTTTCTAGGTTTTAAAAAATTATACCAAAGAAATTATTTATCCTAATTATTAATTTTTTAGTTCTCATTTACTTAGAATAAAAAATACCTCCGTAATCGTGTAACGCTATTTAATTTTAATCGGATAACTATATTTAACTCTATTTAATTTTAAAAATACTTTAAGGTCACCCTATTGAGCTATCCAGGTCGACAACCGGTGGACATTACTCACTCAGACAACCTTTAGGCAGAAACATCTAGTCTATCAAATCATGTAGATAGCTCGACAGAAATAAGCCGCAGCTAAAGGAAAACACCATTAAACAATGGGAGAAAGAAATACAATATATATTAAAATCACACAATCAACTGATGATGATTTTCTTCCCAATCAGTAATGTCCACCGGTTGTCGGTCTGGATAGCTCAATTGGTAAAGCCTTGACCTTGTAAGTCAAAGATCTGGGGTTCGGCTCCCGGTCCAGGCATTATTTTCACTCAGTCGGAAAAATAAATTTCAATAAATGATTTTCTTCCCAATCAGTTGATTGTGTGATTTTAATATGTAAGGTCACCATAATTAACGAAGACCATACACTGCCCAACCGTCACTTGAACTTTCCCCTGTCTTCTTCGGATAAGTATATATAACGTATAAACTTCCCTTCTCAAGTGCTGACCGCGCTTAGTGTTGTTTGATTTTTTGTGTTCTAATGGAAACTGAGCTTAACTGCACTATCTTCCCTATCACAGGAAAGTGTAAATTTTATTTCATCAAAATAATGTACAATTTTCTTTAATTAGTTTTTACACATTAATTAGATTTCTCATACCAGCCTGCCCATTATCAAATTTGATTGGATGACTTTTTTTTATTGTTTATTTCTGTTCGTTCTTTTAATCAATGTTTTCCATTAATTTTCTTAATTTTTTGTGGCGCATACTTTTTCTCGTTAATTGAGAAAAAATGTTTTTTGTTGGGGATAAATAATATGAAACACAAGAAAAAAAAAATATGCTTAGACTAATTTAATAGCCAATTTTCTCCTTTATTTGTATCTTTCACCCAAAGCAAAGAAACATTATTATGAGCGTTCAGTTTCATTTTTATGACAGGGTCATTTCATAAAGTATTTTCATCAGAAACCTTCCACATTTTTAAATAAGTGTCCTTCCAGCAAAAGGAGAAAGGGAAAGTAGGTGCGGCAATTAGTCCGACAAAAAAAAAAAAAAAAAAAAAAAAGCCTTATTTTTTTTCTCTCTTATATTTCAATTCGTGATGTTTTTTCCTGCCTACATAAGAATTTAAATAAAATCTATTTATTTAATTACTTTTTAGTCGGAACACGCCTTATTTTTTTCTCCTATATTTCAATTCGTGATGTTTTCCCCCAGACGTGCAGAATATGTCCGAACGTGCGAACGATGTTCGGGGGAAATTCTGAATAATTATCTTAGAATAAAATAAAAATGAAAACGGAAGTAAGAAAAAATTACTGAAAAAACAAATTTTCGAATATTAAACTACAAATTAACAGCTGTATTCTTCTTTTACAAGTGTATTCCCTTTAAATACCCGTTACCCCCTCCCCCCCCCCCCCCAAAAAAAAAAAAAAAAAAAAAAAAAACTTTCAGATAATAGGTTGATGCGTTATTTTTGGGGAAATTTCAGAGGTCTGAACATTTTCTGCACCCCTGTTTTCCCCTACCTCCGTAGGAACGTAAATAAAATTTTATTTATTTATTTATTTTTTAGTCAGAACTAGAATGTCTCAAGCATCGCCCATGTTTCATACGAACTGTAGGTATGGATTCGATTATAGAATAATGTTTAAGGATTTTACCATGATCAATTTCATAGCTAATAGGTATGTGGATTGAATTCAAAATTTATTTCTTTTGTGCAACTTTTGTTTTAAATCACATGCCTTTTAAATTACATATTGGTTTATTTTAAACACCATGACTGTCTCTGTAATCAGGAAAAATTAGTCGATTAACTTAGACTGTCATATCTCACTTATTTTTTAAAGATAGAGATGACTAGAGAGATAGAATATTAATAATAAAAAAGTTTTGGAAGTTTCTTAACTTAAAAATATATTTATTTGTACACTTTAAAATCACTTATTGAATTTGAAATCTTTAAGTAGCCACAATTTAAACAATGATGAAGGATTACGCTAGCCTATGATTCCTGTTAAGATCTTAGTAAGTCATATATATATATATATATATAATTTTGAAAATATGTAGAAACTTGAAGACAAGTGGGCGTGGATAACAAGAAAAAACGTTAAAAAAATAACGAATTATAGTAACGAAGAACAATTGTAAAAACAACACTACATGCGAAAAACACCCTTCCGCTTCCTCTTCAGTGGGTGGGAGCAGCAGAACAGACAAAAAAATTAAATTGAAAGAGGCCTAACAGGTTTCGGAAACATGGCGAAACTAGCATACTCCCAACAAAATCAAGATTAAATTACTGGCAAATTATATATAACAATCTTCATGTAAATTAGATATAACAATATTAGTGCTTCATAAAAGCAACACAACAAAATTAGTATAATAATCCAAAAACTACAAAGTCCATATTTGTGATAAAAATAATTCAATAAAAGGACATGCTAGATCGTCATGTTCCCACCCAGACCTGAAAGGCAAAAAAGATATTGTAATGAACTGAACTTACTGCAATGTAGAAATATTCGAGACAAAAGTCATTGTTACTATAAGTATCAAAGCTAAAATAAATAAATAAATAAATAAATAAAATTACAAACGAAACGATAAACTAGCTTAACAAATAACTTTATATATATTTTTGTATAATTTTTAGTGCTGCCTTTGGCGCCTTTTTTATACAAATACACTTTTATTAATAAGTTATTAAAAAAAAAATATATATATATAGATATATATATATATAAATATTTATAACCAAAGGAACTAAAGTTCGAAAATTAACAACTTGCATCACAAACGAAACACTATGTCTCGGGTTCGAATCTCGGTTCAAGTATGGACGTTTGTGGTGTTCTAATAAGTGCAAAAATTAAAGGAATTGTCATTGTGAATATGTAACATGGATCATTCGAGACAAAAGTCATTGTTACTATAAGTATCAAAGCTAAAATAAATAAATAAATAAAATTACAAACGAAACGATAAACTAGCTTAACAAATAACTTAGGAGATAAAAAGCGCAAACTGAAACGAGATTCAATAAAGATTAATTCAAGAAAGAAGGCAGGCGGCTAGACTTGTGACTTGCCTGTGGTATTAACGGCCCTCTTCACTTACCGTCGCCAGAAGCCCGAGCCAATGTTATTCTATGGGGAAATTTGCTTTTCAAATAACTTATTAACTAATACATATTTTTAAGTTCTGTTTTCACATTCAGAAAATTCCCAACTGCTAAATTGACGGACCTTTTTTAAAATGTATTTTTTGAATTTTTAATATTTTATTTTGAAATTGCAAAATGAAAAAATTTCACATATTGAAAATTCGTATTTTGCAGCTTCAAAATAAAATATAAAAAATCAAAAAAATAATTTTTTTAAAAAGGTCCGTCAATTTAACAGCTGAGAATTTTCAGAATGTGAAAACGGAATTTAAAAATATGTATTAGTTAATATGTTATTTGTAAAGAAAAATCTCCCATAGAATAACATTAGTTTCGGCTTCCGGCGGCGGTGAGTGAAGAGGACCTTAAACTAGTTTTATGCCGGCGACACTTCCCCAGACCTACCAAGACCAGAAAAAACAACAAAATTCTCTCCCCATTCTGAAACGCTAACTCCATTAACTTCGAAAACTGCCATCACTCCACTTCGATATTTTTTATTTTTTATGAAACCTTTGAGCAAAAAATTAATAAACTGAGCCGGTTAATTCTGTTCAACAGCTTGCTTGTGAACACGTAACATATAATTTACTTTATCGGAAGTTACAGAACTTAGTTTATGAACTCGCCTAATTCCATTTAAAATAATATTTCTAAAAACTGAAAAATGTAAATTTGAAGAAAAATGAAAAAACATTATCGTATCAAAATTAAAGTTATCTGTTTTATCATAAATTCTATAAATTTGTTTGATTTCTAAATTAATATCTAAATAGTCGACATTAATAGGAGTATAAGAAGGTTTTAATTCCAAAGTGTCTCTGGATAAAATCTTAAATTTACTGTTTCATCAATTCCAACTAATAAGCAAATTTACTTGTATGCATTTTCTTGTGTACCTTTGAATATATATATATATATATATTCAAATTTCATCCAAATCCGTTTATAAATATAAATATTGATTATTCTATGACAACAGCAAAATAATAATAATAATAATAATAATAATAATAATAATAATAATGTATATAAAAATAATGAAACAATTTGTGAAAGGCCTACATCCAGAAATGGATTGAAAATGGTGTACATATATGTGGAAAGCAATAGTTAAACATTAAACGTTTTGGTGTCCTTCAGACGACTACATTAACATAAACAGTTCATTTTTTGAACGATTTTCCAAAAATCGTCCTATTTCTGAGCCTCACTAGTAGCTGAGAGGTTCTTCTCTCACAGCTGACAAATGAAAGTTGTTGGGTTCAAAATTTGGTTGCGCTCGTAGCCATTGGCAGTTTTTCATAGTTTTTACTTCAAAACTTGTTTAAATACGAAGGAGACCCGTTAGAATGATACCAGGGCCTGATTAATTTTTCAACTAAGGGGAAGAAGGGGAAGATTTTTTCAACTAAGGGGTTTAACAAGATTCAATACTATTTTAATAAAATAAGTTAAAGTAAAAAAAAAAAAAAAAAGATATTTTTAAGGTTTCCTTTAAAAAAAAAAAATAGACTTATTCTTTAGCATTTGAGAAAGGTTTCATGTTCACTTAAATTTTTGACAGACTGTACAAACCCATTTGGAGGACCTTACTGAAAACTTGGTCTAAAGACATACAAACACCTAAAAAAATTTACAAATTTGTCAGTAAACACAAATCTTAATTAGCTAGAATTGAAGAAAATGTACACAAGTAAATTTGCTTATTAGTAGCATCAAAATTGAAACTGTTGAATGTCTGTATTTTGTACGGTATATGAGATTATGCCATTGAAAATGCATATGTACACGCTTCATTAAACGATGTCCTGTAATCTGTTAATGATAGATGTGTAAATGAATCTACTGTGACTTTTCCTAATTAGGCAATGTTATCAGATAGCAGCTACAATTTATAGGGTACCTATTTTGCTTAATTTGGGGCCCATTCAAAATTTTCAAAGGTAAGCACGTGCTTCTCGTGTTTATTTGGTAATCAGGTCCTGAATGATCCCCACGAAACGTATTTCTCCCAATCTTCGATTTCTCGCGCAAACAGTTGGCCTTAACTCATACACCACACTACACACTCATTTTTGGTTGCATTCTACCTACAGTGAAAATTTGAAAGTTTCAAGACAATTTTTGCAGAATTTTGTTTATTTTCATTAATAGAGAAAGAAAGAAAAATAAAGAACGAAAGTAAGAAAAATAAATGCATCCTTTCATTTTCTTTTTCTTTTTTAAGTTGAGAAACACACTTCTTATTTATAAATTACACGGTAAATAATAACTGTGAATATATTGCACTCTTCCACTCTTATAAAAAAAAAAAAAAAAGAGGCATGAAATATCGTTGCTTTTACTTTAGATAACACTTCCAATAAAGAACATTTTTTTCTGAATATCTCTCCTTCGTATTTTTTTAGTGAAAACGTTAGTACTAAGAAACTTTTACGCGCCCACGGTATATTATGCGAACATTTATCAAAATATGTTTACTGTTCATATTTAAAATTCATTTCTTTTTAAACTTAGTATTAAAATTTAAAAAAAGAAGAAGATTTTTATCGCCACATTTCTCAAATTAATGTTTAAGGTGACACTTTCCCTAAAGCATGCGAAATGTAGGCGCATTCCACCATTCTAAAGAAACAAAATGGTTCTTCTCCAACCAACCACTCGAAGAATATCGATCGTTACTAGAAACTGAAGACGGCCAAGGTCACACTAGGAATTTAACGAGAAAGAGAATCTAACACATCGTTCCTGTAAAGCCTAGAACGAGCAGCATAAATGTTGCCACCGGATCTGAGAAAAACTATGTAAAGAAACAGGTAAAGAATAAAAAAAAGAGCGTAAAATTGCAAATTCGTAATGATGTGTTTGCGTGAAATTTTTGAAAAATGACGTTCAGTATTCCAATTTAAGAATTTCGTTGGCTATAAATTCATTGATTTTTCATGTTACCAGATAAAATTAAGCGCATCAGGATGATGCATTAGATTAAAAAAAAAAAAAAAAAAAAAAAAAAGAATAAATTTGAGCATGAAACGAACAAACATCCTATTATTAAATAGAAAATTTTTAAAATACATGAATAATATCATATCTGATCAGATTAAGAAAACTCGGGCATGCAACATTTAAAAGTAAAAGAAAGAAAGTTGTCAATGCAATAAAGGGGAAGATTTCGTTGGAAAGTTTTGAAAATATATAAAGTAGAATAAATTTCAAAAATTCTGGAGAAATTCATGAATATTTTATAAGTTTTTATCACTATTGGGTAATTTGAATAAAAGATAAATGGAGAGAATAATATAATTTTTCA
Organism: Salticus scenicus; assembly: GCA_963930645.1. Lineage (NCBI taxonomy): Eukaryota > Metazoa > Arthropoda > Arachnida > Araneae > Salticidae > Salticus > Salticus scenicus. The sequence continues at coordinate 61,246,281 of OZ005653.1, read as the reverse complement.
GTTAAGGAAAATAAAATAATGAAGGAGTAACAAATAACTTAAATTGAATTAAGTGTTCAGAATCATTGCAAAACAATCTATAATATCTGTCATTGACGAGTACGAAGGGAAAAGATAATCCGAACACAGGAAAGTCTAAAACACATGCAATAAACTGATTAACACCAGTGCTTCCCATTTATCATATTCTACATTTCAAAGTACCTAATGGATTGTCAACATATTTATTATTTATTCAAATTTCAATCCTTTCAACAGAAATCCTCTATTTTATAGATTTTTTCTCTACACATTTTCTATAATTGAAAGTTTTCTCTATTTTTATAGTTTGGGATTGTATAAATATCCAGAAATGGAAATTTAAAAATTTACTGAAAATGTACATAATCTAATCATGCATATCATATAAAAATTAAAATAATAATAATAATAATAATAATAACCGAATTATGGTTAAATATAATTACACTGAATTCCAAAAGTTAAATAAAAAAATTTTTTTCGTGTCTTTGTTTTTTTGTATATAACTTTTTATAAAAATAAATATATGAACATAAAATTTGGATGGCATGTTCGTTATCATACTTACTCGAATTTCATAATATTTTAACAATTTTCAAACTAATATTAATATAAATTTACCTCTAAAGTACTTTTTTTTTTTTTTTTTTTTTTTTTTTTTAAGAAAGAGGACATTTTAGAAAAGAAAATTGTACGAGGAATGGTGTTAAGGGGGCATTATAGAAGATGCACAGACTTAAAAAAAAAAAAAAAAATTAAGAAAATTATTTTTCTTTTCACCCTAATTTTCTTTTTCTTTTTCTGCTTCATGCATTTTATTTCTATTTCTTTGTTTTTATATCTTTCTTTCTTTATTTTTTTGTATGTAAATAACTTTGGGTAAATATATACTACATATGAACATGACCTTCGGATGAACTGTTCGTTATACAAAAAAAAAAAAAAAAAAAAAAAAAAAAAGTACTTATTATTACTGTGGCAATTTTATAATTTTACACATTGATAATTACTTTTTTTTTAAGTCCAAAAATTATGGAAGTAAAAGGAAAAAAAAGAAGGAAGGAAGAATTATCCACTTGAAATTTGACATTTGGAGGCATAAGTATATCTTTGCCTTATTATAATGCATCTTCAGTACCACGCTTCATTTAGGTTTTTTTTTTTTTTCCTGTAAAATCCTTCATTTTTTTTTCTTTATTCAAACATAAATTTTTATGAAAAAATTTAGCAATAACGAGTTAATATTATTTTACAAATCATTTCCTATGTCAAAGCTATGTACAGTTTCCTTAATGATTTGTTAACGAATATGTTATCCAAATTTCATGTTTATTTGTGTATTTGTTTAAGAATTATGCACAAACTTTTGGAAACTAGTGTATTTTTCTTGTTTATAGTATTATTATTATTTTATAAATGTATAGCTCAATGATTATTAATAAAAACTAACGTAAACTCTCATAACCGCATTTCCCCCCTTTTTTTTACTATTTGCTAAATAACTAAACAGAACAATTGGATGATATCGTAGGATTTGATCCGACATACATTCTTTATATGCAAAATAACATGTTTCACATAGAATAGGCTATGAAAAAGTATTCGTCCTTTATTTTTAGGGTGACACAAAAGAATGAGTGAAAATTAGTATTTTGTTTGGAAATGGCCTGAAGTGCATTTCAAGTTGCATTTTCTTTTTTCTTTTTCTTTTCTTTTTTTTTTTTTTTTTCCTGTAATAAATTTAAGCCCATTGTTTAGTGTGTTTATAATTATAGATAACACACAGATTTATTGAGTAGGTTTTTAAAAGTGGCATGGGCAGCAATTCTCTGAATAATTTGAAATAAGTTTAGAACATTATTAGCAACCTTAATTATTTTATGTATATAGTGTAATATTCAAACGGTGGCCCCTTTACACATAAATGCATGTCATATGAACTGCTTCTAAAACTATTTTTGATACATCGTATAAAGTGCACTAGAATGTTCAAACACAATACATCATATATGATACCTTAAACTTTAATAATATTTCTATAGTAATGTGTGGTAAAAGAAAGTAGTGTGAGTACCACACCAGATTGTTTAATTATTTATAACTAATCGTCTTCAGCCCGCTTAGCGGTTGATATTTTAATTTATTACGTCTTTTCAATTTGACTCTCAAGCGAATTTGAATCATTTAACATCGGTTTACACAACATTTTTTAATTAACAGCATCATCTTTTATATATTAACACCTTTATATATATATATAGTATTTTTAAAAATAGTTTTATTGCCAAATTAGGCCAATATTTGTATATATTTAATTATATATACAATAAGCAGTAAATTTGATATTAAGTTATGTAATAATTATAAGTTCTTTAAAAATGATAATAAACAAATTTTCAGTTTGTTCGTTTTGGCAACCTGTTTATTTCTACTACTTCTGTTTGGATTCGGTTACATGTGGATTTACAAACAATTATTCCATTTTTAAATTCTGGTTGAGTTAATGTTTAATCTAATTTCCTTTTTTACTTTGTTTTGTTGCAAGATACAAACTTGAGTTGTATATTGCTTGAATTAGCTATACAGCGATCAGAAATCTTGCTTAGCTGACAGAGATGCAAGTTTCCTGATGAAGATCATTTCTGGTTTTCAGCATTTAAAATTCTATTTTTTTATTTCATGAATTCTCTTTTCTTTTAACAGATCCTTTTGTTTACTTTATCTCTTTCCATTTCTATTATTTGAAGAATGTTTATATTGGATTAATTGATTATGCAAATAATTATCTCATCGTTAGGCTTATGATTTATGTGTGTTATTTCTCTTCTGCGTAAGTACTTTAATATGTTTTTACTATTCAGTGCAATTAAATTAAATTATCACCGTGACTATAATATTATTCGAACTACATCTCATTTAAAATTTCATATGTTGGTATTTTCATCTCTCTTTCATTTGCTGAGTGTTGTAAAGGAATTAAATTATTCAAATTATATATATATATATATATATATATATATATATATATAGAGAGAGAGAGAGAGAGAGAGAGAGAGAGAGAGAAATTAAAGTTAAAAAAGGTTGAAGAAAATATTTTCATTATATTATTCTTATTTATTATTGAATTATTTATTATAATTATTTTAATTATTTTGGGAGATTTCCTCTAATTAGCTAAATATTTTGAACATAATTCGATGGTTGAATGCGGGGGCCTAAAAGGAAAACCGCTAAATCGCCAAATGGCAGTTTTCGCATAGTGTTACATTTTTTTCTTTTTAAATTATCTTCTTGACTTTTTTATATTATTTATTATATAAATTGCTGCAAATTACGGATAAAATTAATTTTTTCTCAATACATTGTTACAATTGTGACGTCATTTTTTCCTGCTAAAGCACCCTTTTCCCCATTGTTTTATTCATTCTTTCAACCAATGATAAAAATTTATATTCTTTATGACAATTTATTATTGTAGGTATGACGTTAGTTGTATACATTATTGAAACTATAATGTTAGCGTTACCCTCCGGGAGACTTAGGCTTTTATTATTAAGAAGATTCTTACTAAAAACTTCTAACAAGCTGAAAATTTGCCTGAATTATTTTTAATGTCTTGCCTGAATCATCCTTGCTGAACCCATTAACACTGGAATTAATCCAATGAAACATATTTAGTTTGAAGATTATATGAAATCTATGTTAACATGGACTACTGAGAGAGAAAAAAATATATACGAAATTCAAACGTATCCTCATCCTCATTCAAGTACTCTGTGTGTACTAAAGAAGAAGCTTAAAATAATAATAATAATAATAATAATCAAACAAATAAATTGTGTACAACATGTTAACAGAGACTTCTAAAGCAAAGCATTTTGATAGATGTTATTACTCAGTTTGACTTTAGCTGATCTACTTGTAGAAAAAGCAAATGCATGTGCGCCGATTGAAAAATGAAAAGGCGATTCAAATTACGAAAATAAAGCATGTAAAAAAAAAAAAAAAAAAAAAAAAAAAAAAGTACGTCTATGGAGAATGTCTCCTCCCAGTCGTTGCTCATTCAAGACAGCAAGTGCTACATATACTATTTATTTCATATACTGGAAATATTTCAGAAAAAAAAGTATGCTCTTTTTACTTTGATTAAGTGATTACATATAATTTTGAACTTAAATTTTCTCTACTTATTTTGCAATGCAAATATTGTATTTGAATAAATATTGTATTCGTCTATTCGTAATCTTTTAACACTGGTTGTACTTCATCCCCAAATCGCTTTAGGTAGTTGGCGAACATTCTTTTAACATTACGTTGTGCTGCTTATCTTGTACTCATTTTGTTATGGAACAGTAATTTTAAACATATACATTAAAATGTGTGGGATTATTTATAGTGCTGCCATCGACTGTCCTTAAAATGAAAAAGTCATTCCAACAAACCACAGTTCTATACATTATTTTCTAACTGCCTTAAAATGAGGAAGCTGAAAATTAATGGGTCAATCAGAAAGTGCAAAATATAATTTACTGTAAAACAAAAAAGAAAAAAAAACTTTTCTGTTAAACTTTTTTTTTCTCTCTTTAAGACAGGAATTCCATCTAAAGAATTATTTGTTTTAAATAAAAATTCCTTTTTATTTATTTATTTATTTTTAAGAAAAAGAAGTTTTTTATGACAAATTGCTTTTTAACGGCCCTCTTCACTTACCGTCGCTGGAAGCCCGAGTCAATGTTATTCTATGGGGAAATTTTCTTTACAAATAACTTATTAACTAATACATATTTTTAAATTCTGTTTTCACATTCAGAAAATTCCCAACTGCTAAATTGACGGAACCTTTTTAAAAATGTATTTTTTTTTTTTTTTTTTTTTTTTTTTTTTTAATATTTTATTTTGAAATAGTAAAATGAACAAATTTTCCGCATTGAAAATTCGTATTTTGCAGCTTCAAAATAAAATATAAAAAATTAAAAAAATAATTTTTTAAAAAAGGTCCGTCAATTTAACAGCTGGGAATTTTCAGAATGTGAAAACAGAATTTAAAAATATGTATTAGTTAATAAGTTATTTGTAAAGAAAAATTTCCCATAGAATAACATTAGCTTCGGCTTCGGGCGGCGGTGAGTGAAGCGGGCCCTTAATTTCTAAACTTGTGGAATTTTTCTTTACTAATAATTTTCTGGAAACAACATACAAACAAATCTTCTTCTGAAATTTAATTAGTACTTTTTATCAATATATTTTTTTTTTTTCTAATTGTATAGACATAGACGATAGAAAGCGTTAAGTTTTCTTTTTGGAGTTAAATATAATTACTTTTCTTATAGCCAAACAATCTAATGGGAATAAAATCGTCTGTCGTATTATTGATCAGTGAAATTCGTGGCTGAGATGCGGCTGCTAGGTAATAAACAATCATATCACGTACATTGAAACGAAATCGATTGCCTGTTATCAGGATGCATCCTACCCGTCTGGACTTTGATCTAAAAATCATATAACATGTTTTTCCGAGAGTAGATTGCATTTTAGATAATTTTTAAAGTACCGGATGTCCCATAAGTCTATAGGCATTTTTAAAATTCATAAAAATTTGAAGGAATTGATAGAATTGAACATGTTTTGTGAAAAACTTATTCTCGTGAAGAGTTTTTTTTTTTTTTTTTTTTTTTTTTTTTTTTTTTTTGGGGGGGGGGGTGTAAAGAAAAATAATAGTTAAATTTTCCGTCGACAGATGGCACTGCGCGGTTGTGTAACAGGAAATATGCAAATAAGTGTCCTATAAATTGCACGGTTTAACACAACTTATTTCTTATTTTGTCTGCTACTTGCGCATACGTGAAGTTTTAATTGCGATGCTGATTTGGTACAGTCGGTAACAAAAGTATCCGAACACTAGCAAAAATTCCTATATAAAAAAAGTAGAGTTAATACTGTTTTGTTAAATAAATCGTTGTCGAATCTGATCGGGTACTTTTGTTACCGACTGTAGATGAAGCGTTATTGGTGAACAAGTTTTTCCTCCTCAGGTAAGAATTGCCGACTGAAACTGCAGTTATCGATGTTGTAACTCGTTTGTAAATGTAATTTGTGGTGATAACGGACGCATGTCATAGGATTTATTGTCTGTAAACATTTGCATGTAAATAAGTATAGTTTTTCGCAGAAATGTGTGATTTCCTTACGTACAGTGCCCTCTATCGATAAAAATTTTAACTATTATTTTTCTTTAAAAAAAAAAAAAAAAAAAGAAAAAGAAAAGAAAGAAAGAAAAATCCTCTTTCACGAGAATAATTTTTTCAAAAACCGCGTTCAGTTCTACCAATTCCTTCAATTCATATGAATTTTTAAAATGTCTACAGATTTATGGGACACCCGGAATTATTTTGTGTTCGAGTCAAATCTGCTAAACAAGAAACAAACAAAACAAAAGTTTATAGGTTCTACTTGAATGTACTTTTTATACATTTATTGCATTTTATTTTAATGTGTGTGCAACACTTCGGAGGCTTAACATAAGAGGAGTTGGCATAAGGCGTATCAGCATGCAAAGTAAATAAAGTTAACTATTGTCTACTCACGATGGCAGGGCAGCCGCTGCAACAGCACTACAGCAGGAGCTGTATTGAGCCCACAGATTATTATACAGATAGAACACTCCCGTATATTCTTCGGTAACCAAAATTTGACTGCAACGACCCTATTGTCAACGGCTGTAAGTTTCTCGAGCTCTCCAGCTTACGCAATCGCTCGTCTTATTTTTTATTGCATCTATGTTCATATCGTAATATTAGTGCAACGTTAAACCCAACATCCAACCAACTAACCATTGCATTGATTCGTTTGGCAACTCTGCTATTGTTTACGAACTTGATTGTCGAAAGCAATTTATTTTAAGAAGCAAGTACTAAATATTAAGCAAATAAATTTCGAAAATATACATAAATCTATAATATTTTTTCATTTTAAGGCATTTTGTATTATTTAAACCAAGCAATGTTAAATATTTAAGATTTCACTCCTATTTCAGAGTTAGAGTTCGTTATTTTAATCTGTACTTGAATAAGAGTATGCTTGGAAAAACATATTTTAAAACATAATAAAAATTAATTTTATTTCTTAGAAGAATAGTTGTGAATGTTTTTATTATGATTTTGTGGATTCAAAAATAATAAAAAATGAAGAATAAGAAAACTTCACATACTAACCTGCTAACTAATCGCCAAAAAGAAAAACAATGTTCGATCAAAGATTCTAATCATGTAGACTTCACACATGCAGTTTCCCTCTGTTGACGCTTGTGGTGCCACTATATTTCCGGTTTGCGTTTTAGCTTCACTGTCCTATCTGTATAGTAATCTGTGATTGAGCCTACCAAAATATTAGCTAGAGTTATGTTACTTAGTGGCTTCTGCGGTTACTATTTTGACTTCATATTTTCCGGACATATGAACTCCTTTTATATCATTCTTCCAAGATGCAAGATTTATTAATCCATTTTCATAAACTGGGAACTATAATTATTTTATTATTTAGCTGGACAAGATATTCGTTTTCGAGGCACTGTGATTATCTTTTACAAATCTTGCGCAAAATGGATCGACTAACAACTTGAATTACGGTAAAAAAAAAAAAAAAAAGTACACAATTAAAAATATCTGATTTTAAAGTAGAATTAGGCGTGTATTTATAAAATAAAAAAATAGCACAAGCATGCATCTTATGAAGATTAAACTATGTGATGTTCAAATTTTTGTGCATGTATTGAAAAATAAATAAATAAGTACTAGTTGAAGATAATCTGAAGAATTATTTTGTTGAATCAGCATAGTCATATTTTTAAAACGTTGTGTTTTAACAGATGGAAATATTAATAGCTGCTTTATAAATAGCATCTGAAATACATATTACTATAAAAGTCATTCAAAGCGTTGAAAGAGTTAGTCTTTATAAACTTAGATGAGCATTAAAGAACATTTGGATCAATCTAGTTATGATCAGAAAGTTTAGAAAAATGTCTTTAATTTTCAATTTTTTCCTTTCAAGTAAAAGACAAATATGTGTCAAATATGCATATTAAATATGTGTCATTTTGAAAGTAATTATTACTTAAATGTTTGTCTATGAAAGGATCCCCCCAACCTACCCATACACATACATACGTGATAAATTATTATACAGACTTTGTACTTTTACTAACCAATATCATCATACAATTTTTTCAAAGAATATAAATTAAAATAACACATGATCTTACTATATAAAAATAATTGATACTAACTTATTTACACCTACCATTACTTTTTCATAAATATAAATCATCATAGATGTCCAAAGATCAACATGTTATTGATTTTTAATTTTTGGCGAGCTTACTGATTCAATAATAAGTAGATACATATTTATATTATAAAAAAATTCAGTTTGAAAAAGTAGACTAAGTTATTATTATTTTTTAATATTAAAAGTAAATAAAAAAGGGCGTTGGGTTATATGTCGTTCAAAGAAAAACCTAAAAATTGTGAAAAATAAAGAAACTATAAACATTAATAAATTAATAGATAAGTAGAAACTTTGCTTCTTTTGAATGGATAGCACTAAAATTTTCAATAAGTTGCAATAATAGTATATTAGGTAGTTGTAAAATTTTTTGTAAGAATATAATAAGGTTTCTGGAAGTAATGATGCAATTAAAAACTTAGTTCATTATTATTTCAAATAATTGTTATTATCTGACAGCTGGAAATTATAGCAATGTAGGTAAAAAGCCACTTTTATTTGCTTGCAATCTAATAATTAATCTTAAAAATGTAATCTAAAAGCTGTTATTTGAGCCAAAATTCATATCTGTGTGCCAGGGTTTGCCTAAGACACAGTCTCTTTTATTATATGTAGAAATATAAAGTTACAATTGGAATGCCATGAAATTAGCATATGTTATTAAAGTTCACAAAGTATTTTAATAGATAAAAAGTAGAGCCTGTTTTCTAATGCATATGCGTGACGTGTGTAATTTTTTACAGAAACAGACAAAAAAATGTTGTTACATACAGTTTTACGATAATAATTTTTCAAAACATATTTTTATACCATCTATTACTTTATACAAAGCAAAGCATATAGTGTAACCACATTTCCTAAAACTAGCAGTGAGGACGAATCCAAACTCTTGGAAGGGTGCCAAATTGACAGTCAGGTTGGGATTTGGAAAACGTCCAGTAATTCGTCGCTTTCTTATCGCTTATTTTCTCTGAATCAGATGACTATCACCCCTATTTTAACACTGGATTCGTTGAGTCAATACTTGCGCCGAGGCTTCCGTGGTCTCAAGAAATGTGGTCGAAAAATATCTATCAGATAGATTAATTATCACATATTTACCATTGAAATGATTGGAATAGAAGCACTTGACAAATTTATCGGTCTGAATTAAAGTTAACCTTTCTAAACAAAACGATTCAAAATTTATTTTGAATATCTACATAGAAAGCAAATTTAATTTTAAAATTTCCAGTTATAGGCAGGAATATTTGCCTGTTTCTTAAAATTATTATAAAAATACGTATTAATACACTTTTTGAAAAATTTATCAAAGATCGTAGCCATCATTTATTCGAAAATTACATTTATTACATCAAGTTACTACAGTTACCATTAGCACAAATGAAAAGTGTGTCTGTGTTGGTTTAGGGGTTAAGACCAACTGAGAACTTAGGCCTAGGTAAATTGCCATCCATGAGAGTCTTTTAAAGGGATCATAGCCCGTATTAACGCGAATTTCGAAGAAAAACCACGGGAAACTCACGAAACAGCTAGGCCAACGAACGTGATCTGGATACGACTTCGGCACTTCTCATCTAACTGCTCCGACAGTATGATATACTGAACACAGGTGACATTGACAAGTAAATAAAATGTTGAAAAAAGAAGAAACAGCAATGATAATAATAATAATAATAATAATAACAACAATAATGATAATAATTTTATGAATTCGGAATATCTTTAACATAAATCTTTTTTTAGGCTGTTTAATTACAGAATTATTTAAGAGAAAATTAATTAATCTTTCAAATTTAGACGTTAAATTGGTATCAAAATAATAAATGCCTTTCATATGCCTACGTTTAAATATATTTTGCAAAGAATTTTTAAATATGTTTCGCAAAATAGTTTAAATCTAATAATCTATAATAATCACAGCCAATTTGTAACGGTTCATAATTTTAGAAAATGACAATTTAGAAACTGAATTGAGCTTAAAATGTGCACCCCGCGACAAAAAGATAGGAACAAAGGGTTTTTTTTTTAATTTTTCATAAAATAACATTATCTAAATTGTGCTGATCATTTATTATCATAACAAAATATTATCATATCAAAAACATATTAAATATTTGAATCATAAGCAAAATATTCATATTCAAAGTAATCATATTAAAAAATTAAAAAAAAAAAAAAAAAAAAAAAAAACCTTTGTTCCTATCTTTTTGTTGCGCTGTGTAGTCTTAAATTCGAAAATTTTTAGTCTTAAAGTTTTTCTAAATTAGCCTTAAAACAAAAATTAGTCCAGGAATAGCGTTATTTTGTAATAATAATAAATGATAAGCACAATTTAGATAACATTATTTTATGAAAAATCAAAGAAAAAACCCTTTGTTCCTATCTTTTTGTCGCGGGGTGTATATATACAATTTATGTTTATATACTTTTAATATATGGAAAATATTCTATAACACCAGCTGCAGTAACTTTTGGCGAAAGCCTTTAAATATCTGTAATACCCTAATTCTAATTATTTTTGATTCAGCTGATTAGAAGAGCTTTTTCGTTTATCCCTACAAGGCTCATTTTTTTTTTTTTTTTTTTTAGTGCGCGACAAAAATATACAGGTTGTAATTAGTGATCAGAAGATAGGGAAAACCTATAAAAATAAAAATAAAACCATATTTTACGGAAAAATAAACTTTTTAGCTCAACGTACCGTATGTGGAACATACATAAAAATATGATTTACTAATACGTTTACTATTGTAATATAAAAAAAAAAACTTACCTCTGCAAAATATACACTTCGTTATAACACACAGTATTTTTTTTTTCGAGTCAAAACTGTTCAATAACTATTCTTTTTTTTATTTTTGAATTGAGACAAACGACTAACGTATCACTTTCATTCAAATTTCACACTGAGTGCACTATAACAAAAACACGAATGACATCTTTAGGTAAAGATTCGTATTACTACATTGCTAAATGTCAGTAGCTTCTATCAAGATGTCAAGAGATATCGCTACTAATAGTTTTATAGCTATAGGAACGATTAAAGTTGGTGTTCCACATATGGAACTGGGTGCCTTGTAGGGTTAAGTATCGGTGAAACACCTGGGATTCGGAAAAATGCATGCAACGCTGGTTAAAGAGTAGCTTTATTTGACTTCAATATCTCTCCATTGTGGGCGTAAAAGTTTACACGATTGACAAAAGTGTTACAATATCATATATATTTAGTTTTGAATTTCAAAAATTGAAACAGCGAAAACAAAGCTCGATTCTTCACTACCTTAGCTCGTGAATATAATCAAAGACTTGAATTACAAGAGGGTGACTTTGCTTTCTAATGGTATTTACACGCTCATAAAACTTTAAAATGAATCCGTTTTCCGTGATACTATTTAAAATTACATTATTTTTTAAACGAACGATTTTTAGTTTTTGAGCTGCATACGGTATAAATAATGAAATAACGTAAACACTTTCGCACATTAAACATCTATTTCGCTCTAATTACTAATGCTGTTTAACACAAGAATCGATTTGTGGTGGTTGAAATCCTCCATTCAGTATTTTCTAGAATTCATTATGGAAAGTTTCAAAACTAGGAATAATTTCCAAAATTCTTCAAGTGAAAATAATGTTAATCAACCGAACTTCTTCGGAATTATTAACTTTATTTCTTTTCTTCATTTACTGTAAAGATTGCTGAAGACTTTGTTGGAATATGTGAATGTTATATCGTTACCTATTATTCCAGACCATTTGCTACTCCACCGTACATTTCTTTTCATTAACCGTATCATATGAGGGTAAGCATATTAAAATTGTTGTATCATTAAATAAATTAAACACCAAAACAAAATGCTAAATTACGGCATGTATGCTCTCGTAAAGTTGATATCTGTATGATAAAAAAAAAAAATTTCTCAAAAATTAAAAAAAAAAAAAAAAAAAAAAAAAAAAAAAAGATAATTCCTTAAATATTAATATACTGCTGTATATTTATTAATTTAATACGTCGATATACTTAATACAGCGATACATTTGATACGGTTGCTATATAAACCTTCTATTAGATGTCCTTTCGAATGATATAGTTGGTTAGTTCAGGAAAATTGACATAAATAGCTCAATTTCATGTCTCGCATGTGCGTTTCTTTAAAAACGGCTGTACGGATTTTTTTTTTTTTTTTTTTTTTTCAAACTCGCCATATTAACTCCCTTTTAAATTTCCTTTTTATATTTAATTGTTGTTTTTCGGTCAATAATTGAGTATGCCAAGTTTTGGTAAAAGTTGGTATCTCAAAAACGGCTCTAATGATTTTCTTGGAAAATTAATGCATAAATCCATTTTAGATACCTTTTATCATGTATTATGTGGTTATTACAGAAAAATTACGGTCATTTTGATTAGATAGTTCAGTTTTAGATCTCGAAAATTGGTGTTTAAAAAAGAACTCTATCATAATTTTTTTTTCTTATTTTTTAACTCACTGTGTAAAAGGAATATAATATCTCCAAAAAATGATTATAATACGTGTAATAGTGGGGATGGAAGTCGTGTGGTTGTTTCACACCAGATTTTTAAAATTATAATTATGTTACGGAGTTTGGCATTTTATATTAATTTATAGCACTGTAGAGGTACTTTGCACTTCATAGATGCATTTTTAAATCAGGTTCCACAATATTGTAAAATTGTTTTACCTCCCTTCATAATTATATAGAATTCTTTAGTACCGTAAGTTTTGATTGTAAATTAGCATTTTTAGTTGAAGCAAATATTTTGTCTTCCTTCACCCCTTCTGAAAGCAGTAACTAATATATTTTGTATGCACACACAGATAACTATATCACTCCTCTGAAGTTTGAAATGAATTCAAATTGCCCGTTATCAAGAAAGAAAATCGAATTAAGAATCTTTACATAACATTATAAAATAACATTATTTTTCGTTGTAAAAAAAAAAAAAAAAAAAAAAAGAAGAATATATATATATATATATATTGACATGGATAAAAACACTCCCCCCCCCCCTTTTTTTTTAATTGCAAAGTGAAAATTTTCCTAATTGTTGTGCGCTTTTTTAATGTCTAACCATTTTCATAATTAATAAGTGAACAAATATGTAACAATATCATTCCTTTTTTAATTAAAAAAAAAATCACCACACCTTATATGAATTACATTTTTAAACTTTTAAACATTAAAACATTCTTCACACCTGTTTCGAAAGGACGTTGGCTTTCTTCTTCAGGTGTAGAAAACACGTGCCTTGGAAGCAAAAGCAAGACTGAAAGGAGGGCAAAACCTAAAGAAGTAGGAATAACACAACTAATCAATGGGAAGCAGCATGCAAAAACCAATCAGAGGAAAACACTGCCAAAAAACCGGATACAAGATAAACAAACACAAAAAACAGGGAGAAGGGATTTTTAAATTATATAGTTATTTATATTTTAAATACATTCCATTTAATTTAATTATATTATATATTTATTTACTTAAAATATAAATAAATAAAAATAAATAGAATATTTATTTATTTAAAATATAAATAAGTAAATAATTTAAAAATCCCTTCCTCCCGGTTTTTTTTTTTTTTTTTTTTTTTTTTTTTTATCCCCCTCTGCTTGATTTTTTCCATACTCTTCCTATTGGTTGGTTGCGTTGCTCCTCTCCCTTCGGGTTTTGTCCTGCTTTCAGTCTTGCTTTTGTCTCCAATAAGATAGCAGCTCATGTTTATTGCACCTGAAGAGAAATGCGACGTTCTTTCGAAACCGGTCGTGCTTACACTAATTTTATGGTGTGTGAAGAAGTTAAGGTTAAAATTTATCGTACACCATTTTTTTCTTTAATTTATTATTACGTTTCTGCACATTTTGTCCGAGAAATAAATGCACATGCAAAAACACGTAGAATAAGAATAAATACAGCATTTATTTATTTATTTTATTTTTATTTATTTCTTTATATTATTATCAATGTTATTATTATTGTTATTTTTTAACTGATGCAGTGATCATTATTATGTTTAGGCACGTTTAGGATCTCGCTGGTTGATACGTAACCATGTAGGAGAAAAAAAGAATACGACTGAAAAATCGGATATAAATTTGAGAGCAGCATACCATTTAAAATGAAATTTTAATTAAATTTGGAATAAAATTTTTACTTACTCACATCTACAAGATTAATTCCTACCATGTTCGTTATGCACCATTTTTTTCTCTATACATTTTTTTTTTTTTCTTTTTTTTTTTACCTTATAGCCCTCTGTCATGTTCCGAAGGCGTAGATCTATTAAGAAATATGCCCATTTTTAATTTCCGACTTATGTAGAATACTTCTTCAATATAGATGTCTTAAGCCCAAGCTCTTTGATTGGTTTAATGCATTCAATATTCATCATTCTAATAATAATTATGCAATATGGTTCCATAAAATTGTTCGTATTTTAAGAAATGGAAAGAACTTAGATCATAATACATTTGCACTTATAAAGAGCATTTGATAATCAATAAATATATCTGGATGCTTGAGATGGCAAAATAATTATATCTTTTCTGAAAATATCACGTCGTTTTCTTTGCCAAGAAAGACGTTATAGGTGGAGCCGATGCTTCAGAATAACATTCTAATTAATAATTTTCATAGAATAAAAGAATGTAGTAGGGCATCTTTCATGAACAATGAATATACTAACGTTATGTAAAGACAGTCGATTGTAAAAAAGATGTAGCTTGTACAAATATATGTTATCACTTCAAAAAAAGAAGCCATTGTATTGCCAAAAAAAAAAAAAAAAAAAAAAAAAAATGGTCCTAGAAGGTTAAACTTTTGATGCAGAGCACATATATTATTTTGCTTTATCGTGGTAATATACCAAAAAATAGACTTTTTTTTTTTTTTTTTTTAAACTAAATTTACTTTTTTGACTGATTTCCTTGATCTATTTTATTTTACCATATTTTTATTATCTTCGATTCTTGTTTGTTTGTTTGTGCGGTACAAATCTTGGAATCTATTTTTAACTAACTTCTCTACTAGCTAGACGTTTGAAACTTTCACGTCAGATTTTCGAATTTTCGAATAGTTTTCTTTTAATTAATTAAAATATGAAAATAATAAGCTCCTAATAGTAATAAAATAGCCATTAAAATATTAGCTATAATTGTTGCCCCCCCCCCCCCAATATATATATATATATATATATATATAATATATATTACGAGTTCATTTTCTTTCGACATAAAAATAAATACATTTTATTCAACGTGAACGTTAAAAAATTATAAAAAGTTAAATTATGCATCTCACAAAAATTGACGTCATTATCACTTTAAAATTTTATACAAATTGATAAGTGCTAATGTAGTTCACGATGCTAATATACGTTGTTCTAAAAGAAGTAATATTTTATTTTTAAAGCCAACTTTTTTTTTTCATTATTATTAATATTTCACTGAACTGAGTCCGCCTGCTTAAATATATCCTAAATATTATATTTTATCCTCGCGTATTTTATTAGTGATTCATCAGAAAATTTAAAAACATGGTATATAAAAAGTTTTTTTTTCCTTACAATTATTTTATGAATAATTTTGTTCAGTTAACCAAACCAATTTGCTACGATTTATCATAAAAGTATGACTAATAAAAAGTCACTGGGTAGTTTAATAAGCTACGCCATAGGTCTCTCTGTAAACAGCCAATAAGCCAGTGATCTTCTTCTATCGATTCTAGTAACAAAATTTTTGGTGAGGATATATATATGTACATATAAACTTGGTTGATTTTACAAAATTTTTGCTGCTACAACAAAACACTTTGTGTGTGTGTGTAAGCTTATCCAAATTTGTTTGGTGATTATTTCTATGATTTCCACAAACTGCTTTTAAAAATTAATTCTTAAATAATTTATGTCAAGTACTGAAAAACTGCATGAATTTAATTTACACCCAGAAAAAGGATTTGATTAAAACTATCAAATTTGTTTTGTTGTTTTAAACCAAATTTTCATTAGAAGCAAAAAATCTGTTTTGTTAAAACAACACAAAATAAACTGTTAACAAATGTACAAAATTTAAACAAAACTTCTTTGTATTTGCTTATATATTTAAAAAAAAAGAAAATCACTTTTCATTAATTTTTGCATATTTGTACGTAAAAAAAACAATTTTTGGTCAGAAAAGCATAATATTCCTGTTAGCATTGCAACAAAAATTGTTTTCTTATTCTAACCGAAATTTCTATTGGAACACATTCAAAAAAATTTTCTTGTTGTGAATACCAAAAATTTTCTCTGACAAGAAGCGGTCACGACATGGAAAATTCAGATCGGGACGAAATTGCGCAGAATTGCAGTATACTATGAAGCTAACAACATATATTAAAGCAGTAGCGCGTTTGAGCCACACAAGTTCGAGAAAAAAGGCCTTAAAAGTTTCAGTAATCTTTAAGTACAAATTATGTCGCTAATGAGTCGACGCTCCAGTGGCGTGATTAGTAGAGCAAGTGGCTGTCCCACTGACGACCTGGGTTCGATGCTACCTACGGGAATTCTTTTCTTCTTCAATTATTTATTTAATCTAAGCTCTTTATTTTTACTTTCTTTTATAATTGAATTCAAAATTTAGTTTTAATTTTAATAAATAATTATTTAATTTTCTTGAATAAAAAATTAATAATTTTTTCTATTTGTAACTTAAAAATACAATAAATTTCTCTAACTTAAAAAATAAATGTCGGATTTGTTTTAACTACAAAATAAGGTAAAATTAAATAAACTTTTTTTAAATTATTTATCTAAACATTTTATTTTATTTTAGGTATATTAAAAGCAGTACTAAATTTTTGTTTTCTAAATTACAGGAAATAAATAAATATATATATATATATATATATATATATATATATATATATGTGTTACAGAGAAATAATGATTTTAATTGCATATATAATTACTATCCAAACAAATTAAATAATTACTTCTCCAATCAATACAGCTTCTTGAAAAATTAGCGTACAGGATTCCGATGCTATTAAATTATTACAGTCAAACAAATATTCAAAATATACAACATCTTTAAACGTAGATTTTAAATGTTAATCAATATACGTTTTGCTCTGACAATGACTTGTTTTTTATCCTCCTTTTGCTGTATTTTTATTTTTGTTATTCAGGGTTTTGTTTGTATATTTATTTTATTTATTTTTATTTGATTATTTTATTTATTTATTTTGCCATAAAGCTGTAGTTGAATTATTGTAGGGACGAACGATTGCAAAATTTAAACGTTTGAATAATCAAACCCACATTAAAAATAATAATAATAATAATAATAATAATAAACAACTATTAAATTTTTGTGATTAAAAAAAATATGTAGGTTATATAGTTATATTTTTCTATTTGAAATATTTATAATTTTCTATAACCTTCCTATATATATTAGCTTTGTTTTAATTATAAAATAAAGTAAAAATAAAATGTTAAGATGAATAATTCAAAAAAGTTTCCCTTTATTTTTATTTTATTTTATAGTTAAAACTTAAAACAAAGCTTTTTTTTTTTTTTTGTGTGTGTGTGTGTGTGTTATAGAAAATTATAAATATTACAAATAGAAAAATTCTAAACATACACACACACACACACATATATATATATATACCGGGTGATTCAAAATAGATGTTACAGCAATTATATCGTAAACTAAGAAAGATAGAAACACACTTCCAATTACAAAATTAGAGCAAATTAAGAGTAGATTTCAGATATGGCATTTTTTTGTCAAAGGGGCTGTATACATATTAAATACGAAATTTAATTTTTATACGGTCCCTCCTATCATGTGACTTATATTTAGAAAAATATTCTCCTCGCTCTAACAAGCAAAATAAAAAAAAATCATCTCTCTAAGTCAAAATCTCGCTGAGTTATTGCAATTTGAATATGATGACTTACACCACTTTTTTTTCAAATTTGGCATCTAATTTTCGACGCCAACGGGCTAACTTTAGGGGGTTATCTATGAGTAGAGAAAAATTAAAAAAAGATCCTTTCTTTTAAAATAGCAACTAAAATCGTTCAAACGCGTGAAATCAACAATTTTAAGAATTTAATGCAAATTTACATTATTTCGCATTGTTAAAAAATTTAATAGTTAAATTTCTGAGGGGGTCACCTGCAAATTAAAACACGTTAAGAGAGGGGAAAAACTAAAAGACTAGCAAAACCATGTGAAATTTTCGCGCTTTATTTTTACCACTTTCCATCATGGTTGATAAATTTAATGACTTCGGCTCTTTATCAATTCCAGCAAGATTGAAAAGTGTTAATGACTTCGATTTGTGTGTCTGTCCATCCGTCTTTCTGTGTGTCTGCACTCTAACTCCCGTGAATATTCATAGAATTTCCTGAAACTGATATATGTTATTTGAGGTCACTATCGGATGTTCCTTATTGAAAATGGAGTGAATACATCTGCTAGCTTGTGCACAGGGACACCCGAAAGTATTCCAAAGCATTGTGTTCTATGAGAGGTATTTTTATAAACCATATTTTAATACCTTTAATTTATGCATATATTAATAAAATTGAAATACGTTATTATAGTTTTCTATCGGATATTTTCTATAGAAAATGGAGTAAACACCATCACTGGTTTGTATACAGGGGCACCCGAAAGTATTCCAAAGCATTGCGTTCTATGTGAAGATATTTCTATAAACCAAAATTTAATTACTTTGTATAAATCTTAATGAAATTGAAATATGTTATTCATATGCACAAAAGAATGCTTTCTATACTGTACAGTACGACTAACATTAGACTTACAGGGCACGCAAAAATATTCAGTTACGTTAAGGGTTATTATTGGACATTTGCTGGAATTGTATTTTCGTTTCCATTGAACATTTTCTATCAATTTTTAACTGTGAATAAGATTTCAATTTGCTTTTTTTTTTTTTTTTTTTTTTTTTTTTTTTGTCTGACTGTCCATCTGTCCGTCTGCCCGCCCCCAGCGTCAATTTTCAGAAATGATATATGTTATTCAGGTTTACTATATGATATTCCCTATTTAAAATGACATTAATTAATTCTTTACAAATGGTTTATGTACAGGAACGCATCAAAGATGCCAATGTATTGCGTTTTGGGACAGACATTCTTATAAATTACATTTAAATAACTTTATACTGTAAAAATCATAAGGAAATTCATATTTATTATTAATATTCTAAAATAATGATTTGTATAGAATATGATATGGTATAGATGTATAATTCTATGCCAGGGGTTACCGCCCTTCTCAACCCCCGTTTAATTATAGTGCCTATACTTATCAAAACAAAAATCAAGTGTCTGTTATCAATTTCCTTGAAACTTGCAAACCTTCATCAACTTTTCAAGTGGCAACTAGGTATGGAATCCAAAGTACCAAATTCGCATTTCCTGTACTGATTACTTTCTCATACCCATAAGGTAGAGAAAGTATTGTTTTTGGGCCAAATTTTCGAAAGTGTGTTTTTCTTATATTTAGACGTTTTGATGTGTCCTGAATATGAAAATCGTGTTTTTAGCGGTTGGTCTGTGTGTGTGTGTCTGTCTGTTATCAGTTTATCTCAAGAACAAACAGCAGCAGACATTCCAAACTTGGTATTTTAAATAGGTATCATATAGGGATGCTACACTAAGCTTTTCATTGAGAAGAAGCAAATAGTTCGTGTACAGAGACACTCAAGAATATTCAAATACATTACGTCTATGGGGAAAATTGCAGGTAAGTAGAGTTTAACACCTATAGACTGCACTAAACCAAATGAAACGAATATATATTTTTTATATGCATAAAAACATGCCTCGTGTAGAATATGGCAGGGAAATCATTCACTGTTCATTTACAGGGCTACACAAAATAATTAGATTATAATGCGACAATAGCTGAAAATTGATGGAAGTGCATTTTAGGTTGTGCCGTATATTATTAATATAGGTTTATATTTAGGTGCACTTTGTGGTTTGTACATATTCTTCAAAAGATATACAGGGTTGCAGATATTTAAGCGATAATATTCTTTTTTATTGTTAGTAAAAGTGCTTTACTATAATATTTTACCATGTCCAGGAAAGCTGCTCAGGAGTGGAAATGAATTCCTCATAGACATATGATAAATAATGTATGTTTTTAAACTAAATATGCATCGCTTGTGTTTTGTGTATTTACACGTTTTAAGGCTTCCTTATTACCAAAGCCATATTTTTTAATGTTTGATTATTGCCTGCGTCGAATAATTTCAGGAAACGAATAATTTCCGGAGATCCCCCTCACACAGAACTAATTATCATTAAAACTCTTCCGAAGCCTAATTTGAATTATTTTAACGTAGATTTACATAACGGTACTCTTCCTGTTACCTTTTAATTTCCAACCTGTATTTATGGTATTAAATTTCAGGGTAATAGAAAGTCGTGTGAGTGGCACACCAGATTATTTGTTGTTAAATTATGCTGATAATTCATATATATACAGATCAACGAGTAAAAATTTACCTTCTGTATTCAGGAGGCTTCAAAATGTCATATTATACAGAAAAAAAAATCGCTCTCCAAAAGCTACTTTGTTTACAGTATGGGTATGAGAAATTAATTTTGCGTTCTGTGTCAGCAGTGTTCTTCGAAAAAAAAATGCAGAAAACACTTACACCAATTACATTTAATGATAATAATAAAAAAAATGTTTACCTTAATTTTGGGTAGCCCTGTATATTGTCTATAAACTATATACACATGACTTTGTGTACATAAATTTAGTGTTATATGTAAAACAAGTAACACAAAATGAAATGCACTTCCAGCAGTTCCCAAGTATAGCTCCAATATATCGAAATACTCTGGGTAACCCTGTAAATGAATGATGAATGGTTGCTATACCAGAATCTACATAAAACGTGCTTTTAGGCGTATAAAAAATTTGTTCTTTTCATTTTGTTTAAGGCAGTCTGCACATGTCACACTGTACATATGAGAAATTTTGCTCACAGACTTAATGTATTTGAATTCTTTTGGATGACCCTGTAAACAAACAATTGTCTGATCATAACGAATACTTTAGTGTAGCACCGCAATATGATACGGATTTAGAATGTCGAATTGGATTTTCTGCTACTATTTGTTCTTGAAATATTCTAATAACACATGCAGAGAGAGAGAGAGAGAGACCAACCACTAAAAACATGATTTTTGAATTCAGAGGATCTGAAAACGTGCAAATATAACAAAAGCTAATTTTCGGAAATTTGACTCAAAAACAATTCTTTCTCTACACCGTGTATATGAGTAAGAGAATGTATAAAGAAAGAAAAATGAATTTGAAAATTTCCTTTCAGTACATAAATTATTCATAAATTTTATTTGTTAAATTATCAATGAGTATTCTCTTGTGTATTCACTAGGGAAAAGGAGACATAACAGGTTAAAATAGCCGTCTTTTCCTGAATGATTTCTTTTTCTCCCCCCCCCCCCCCAAACGCTGATCAACGTGTGCCTTATTACAAAAACAATAGTAATTCACTTTTGATACAACCCCTTAAGACTTGGCGAAAAATACTAGAATTTTCAAGTTGCAATAACTCAGCGAGATTTTGACTTAGAGAGATGATTTTTTTTTTATTTTGATTGTTAGAGCGAGGAGAATATTTTTCTAAATATAAGTCATATGATAGGAGGGGCCGTATAAAAATTAAATTTCGTATTTAATATGTATACAGCCCCTTGTACAAAAGAATGCCATATCTGAAATCTACTCTTAATTTGCATCAATTTTGTAATTGGAAGTTTGTTTCTATCTTTCTTAGTTTACGAGATAATCCCTGTAACATCTATTTTGAATCACCCGGTATATATATATATATATATATATATATATATATATATATATATATATATATATTAAATTCAAGACAATTAAATACTTATTACTTATTAAAATTTGAATTGAATTATAAAAAAAGTGAAAATAAAATTAAAATTTAGATTTAAAAAATAAAAATAAAAATTCTCTTACGCAGAATCGAACCCAGGTCGTTTGAGTGACAATCGCTTCCTCTGCCAAGTACGTCGCTGGAGCGTTGACTCGTTCGCGAAATAACTTGTACTTAAAGATTACTGAAACTGGTAAGGCTTTTTTCTCGAAATTGTGCGGCTAGTGCGCACTACTGCTTTAATATGTTGTTATCTTCATAGTATACTGTGCAATTTCGTACCGATCTGAATTTTCCATGTCGTAATCTCCCCTTGTGAGTGTAGATATGTAAAACTCATCAGTATCATTAAAATATTCTGATATTTATTAAATGTTTAATTATTATTAATTATTTCATTACAATATTTTTAATGCATAAACACGAGGGGAAACATGTTTAAACTTTTCCCATTCCTAATAGTAATGTGAATAAATTTTAGCAAAGCTGACTGAATGAAGGAAAATCAACTTTAAAACGCCTATTGACTTTTAGAAAAATTGAACGTGTGCCAAGCATAGTTAGCAAAATTTGCATGTAACACACTTTCCTCCCACTTAAACACTCCCTCCACGCACGCTACTAAGAACATTAAGAATAAGTATTTTACAATTCTTATATCATAATATTTAAGCCAAGATTATTCCTCTAAATTTCCATGTTAAAATGTTCGTAATGTATTTTTATATTTGTCTGTTTATGCGTCTGTTAAGAAGGAAAGACGCTTAAACAGCGTTATTAATATTATATATATACCAAAATGTGCTTGTTATGCTTTATTGATCCAGTATTATGCCATTATATATTTACTTACATTATCCGCCTATCGTAGGTTATGGAAGCATTGTATTCGTACAAAATTTTCGATATCGAGCTCACCTGATTTACATGTTTTAAGGTCTCCTGAGTCCAAAAGTGATTTTTTGCGAGTTGGTCAGTGTGTATTTATGTGTATGTGTGTGTGTATGTATATGTGGGAGGAATCTTTTAGGTAGGCCTTTATATATATATATATATATATATACATATATATATGCGCTAACTGCAATGCGTTATAATAGACTCATGATATAGTACAAAAAAAAAAAATTTCAGTCGCAATAAAGAACATAATTAAAAGTTTTATCACTCACAGAATACATTATACAAGAATAAAATGCACATTTTAGCTAAATTTTACTTTAAAAAGAACATTATATCCATTACAGATTCCTTGTTGATCCATGTACCTTCATGTTCAAAAACCCATGAATTAAAACATCTTTTTTGCTATTTTGCTTCAATTAAATTTACGGTTATTAACGGACTGATGGCTTTTACAAAATAAAATATTGTGAAAATTTATCTTTAGCTTTGAAATAGCTTTTAAATTCCATGTTTATGTAAATTTGAAAAAAAAAAAAAGAGAGAGAGAGAGAGAAAGAGAGAGAGTGAGAGAAAGAGATAAGAGAAAAACTGCTTTATTAACTATTGAAATTTTAGAAATATATAAATTTAGAAACCAATGATTTTAACTAGAAATTTCTCTTCTTGAGAGGGACAGGAGGTGGGGCAGAATAATAATAATAATAATATAAAAAAAGGGAGAAGAAGAAAACTTATCTGTTTGTATTTTACAAAGCAATAACAAATATTCAAATCTGGTCTTTAAATTTCTAAAAAAAATTGATATTTGAAAGAAATATAATAATGCAACATTTATAAAGTTCCTCTAATTTTAGCTGTTGAAACATTAATTTCAATAATACTTCTTACACCGTGACCAATAAGTTCTCATACAACTTTTGAAGAACGTTAAAAAGTAGTACATATGTGTTACTGTAGTCACAATTATTTTACAGGCAATTTAGTGTAAGGTATAAAGCTATTGCACGTGTAAATGTTGTACTAATTATAATTTTTCTTTACCTAGATAGAATGAAGAAATTGAGAGAAATTTTGATAAATAAACTTATCAAAGGAGAGCAGCCGGGTAAAATTTTCAGAGACTTGAAAGCCCTGGGGGTGAAGAGAGATTTCATTTACAGAACTATTAGAAGGTATAATGAGACGTCCTCTGTCGATGACAGAAAAAAAATCTGGCAGACCGAGGTCTGTTCAGACAAAAGAGGCTGTGAAAAGGGTCAGGGAAAGGATACGACGAAACGGACAAAGATCTGCTAGAAAACTAGCATGAGAGCTTAAAATATCGAGGGAATCAATGTTAAACATTCTGAAAAAGGACCTTGGGTGCAAGGATTATAGAAAACGTAAAATTCACAGAGTTTCGGAGTCTGCTAAGATGAAAAGGAAGCAAAGATGGGAACAAATTCTTGCTTGGCACGAAGGGGATGAATTTGTTTTTTCAGACGAGAAACTATTCATTTTACAGCAAAGTCACAATTCCAAAATGACAGAGTATGGTCAGTTTCTATTGATAACATCCTTGAGAGCCAGCATTATGTTCCACGTTATCAAAATGTTTCGTCTCTGATTGGTTTGGACCGCTATTTCCAAAAGAGGAAAACTCCCGTTAGTCTTCATTGATAATGGGGTAAAAATCAATGCCCAGTATTATAAAACTGGGGTTTTGGAAAATGTTTTACTCTCAAATGTTCACAGTATGTATGGGGTGGAATATTTCTGCTTCCAACAAGATTGTGCTCCATCTTATACGCACGTGTGGTTCAGGAATGGTGCAATCAAAATTTAGCTGACTTTTTACCAAAGAACGAATGGCCTCTCAGCTCCCCCGATCTGAACCCGCTTGATTATTGTGCGTGGTCATGTATGCTCTCCCAACTGAATAATTATAAAATCATCGATTTGAGCAAATTCCAAAATGCAATTCAAAAGATATGGCAACAAATGTCAATGGAAGCCGTGCGTGCCGCATGTGATGGATTTGAAAAGAGACTTAAGCTCGTTAAGAAACTAAAAGGCGGAATTATTCCAAAGCATTTATTGTAAAGATACTCAACGATTGCTACTTTTAGTTGATGCAAAATTTTTTTGTATGATTTATTTTGTGTTATTGTAATAAAAATTTGAAAGTGTATGAGAACTTATTGGTCACGGTGTACATTAGAGTAAAAGTTCATTTATTATTCAAATTTAGCATCATAATGAATCTTAGAATAATCTTTTACTTAACTAATTTGGCAATGTCTGTCAGTTAGGAGCTTTTTTCCCCCTTAGAAAATTTTCATATTATTATTATTATTATTTCGATAAGTTTCAATTTTCCATTACTATATAGTCAAAATTGTTTTAATATTGAACATATATTTATTTTTGAAATATTAATGCTCAAATGCCATCTTTAATATTCCACAAACTTTAAAGTAAAGTTTTTTTTTTTTTCTTTCAATTTGTAACTCATTTACATATGTCAGTTATTATAAATCAAATTATAACTCATTTAAATATATCCAAGACGAAATACAATTCTTTTAGTGAAAAACCTAATTCCTTTTGTTTCGCAAATAGGAATAAATGCACACATGCTACAGCAAAGGAGACTGTTGTAATAAGTAAAATCAAATGAATTGTTATATATATATAAAGGGGGGGGGGGTAAAAATTAAACTTTTCTTCGCATCTTTCTTGTGACATTATATTATTTAAGTCATTTTTAATATTAAATTTATTTAAAAAAAAACACGGAATTACAATAACCCCTTTATATATATACGTATATAAATTACGAAACCCATTTATATATATATATATATATATATATATATATATATATATATATATACATATATATATATAAAGGGAGAGGGAGGGTTAAAAGATTAAACTTTTCTTCGCATCTTTCTTGTGAAATTATGTTATTAAGTCATTTTTAATATTAAATTTATTAAAAAACACAGAATTATGTTGAATTTAATATTCCATTAAGCTATATATTTGCGTACTAGTACGTAGATATATTTATATAAGATATATTTATATACACAATGGGTTGAAAAAAACACGACTTCAGCATTGATTCCGTTAATATTAATTTTATTCTTCCCGTTTGAAATATGTATTGTTAAGAAAACATTGACATTTTTGTGTGGTAAGTGGTTTGTAAATAAACAGGTCCATGAATATTTTCAAAACAAGATAATAAAACTATTACTTGAACCACAAAAGCCACGATATTAGCATTATGTACACTGCAGAGCATAAATATCGTTTTTACAGGAACAGTATTCGGTAGGTAATTGCAGAATACCTCTTTGACAAATGCTTAACCAACAATTCAATAGAGTTCCCTCGAGTGTAGATGGCTTCTTTTGTACACTTTGACGAAAGTTAGTAAGAAGAAACTATACATTATAACAAAAGAGCTAACTCTTTTTCAAATTTAGAAAATCCTTCGAGATTCTAGCAACTCTAAACTACTATTTTCCGACAAATTTGGTCGACAACGCTGACATCCGTAGCAGCCAATAAATTGTTGCTATGTTTCTCATGCCTTTATATGTATTTTCACTGCAACAGCAGTTCTGATAAAGGAAAATAGTTTAACCATTTATACCAACATGGTTGCAAAAGATTAAACCACTTTCCTACATAAAAGTTGTTGTTGGGGGAAAAGTAGATTTACAGTTAAAAGAGAAACAGACAGAATTTTTTTCACTTTTCATAAAAACGGTCGTGGCGACAAACTAGGCAAGTTAGCAACCAAATTTGGTAAAAATGGTATTTGGAGTTGCCAAAGTTTGAAAGCTATAACTGCAATAGAACCAACTTCTGGAATTTTTTTGGAATAATCCGTTGATTTCTAGCGCAGACTACCTCGAAAGTTCTATAAATCACAAACAAGGCTAGACTACAAAATGAGAACAGTCACTCATGAAAAGTGTTTGTGTTTAAATTTTGAGCTGAACTGTCGTCTCTGAGAGACTGTGTTTTCACTGTTCTTGAATTTGCGAAAATTCCTCTGTGTGGTCTGTTTAACTGTGTTTACCTAATTTCGGTAAGAATGGCAGTTTTATTGTACTGTTTCGAGAATATTCGTTAAATAACGATCATTCGTCGATTAGCACCTGCGTATTTCTTTATGAATTACTTTCTACATGCAATAAAATCGACAATTTTTCAAAGAATAACATTACAGGATTTATTATTAGGTTTTGTTGAAATATCTATATTGATAAGTCAATCATGACAAAAAATTTTGTATTTTTTATATTATGAATACAATTTCGGGGATAGCGCCAAAACAAATAGTAATGTAAATACCAAAAAAAAAAAAAAAAAAAAAGTACACAACTAGATGTTACAATAAACCTGCATACAAAATTGCAACGTTGTACGGTTAACCATTTTTGAGTTATATGAGATACACATATGCATAACACATAAGTACATATATACGCCACGAAAAATCTTACAGAATCGTACCAAGACCCAATTAGAGGTGTTAAACTATATGCTATAACAATCATAAATATAATTTTTCAACATTCAACAACCATTCGTTTTTGAGCTAT
The DNA here is from genome assembly GCA_963930645.1 of Salticus scenicus. Lineage (NCBI taxonomy): Eukaryota > Metazoa > Arthropoda > Arachnida > Araneae > Salticidae > Salticus > Salticus scenicus. Next base: position 61,218,484 of record OZ005653.1, on the reverse strand, counting down.
GCGAGATATAAAATCCGTTTTCTAAATCAGTTTCAAAATATTTTTAATACTTTGTATAAGGAAGTAAAAAATTAAGAGTTTTATCAAATTGATTAAAATTTCCAGGGTATTCCATTTCAAGAATTAAAAAATTTAAATTTCTATACGTTTTCCTTACAATTAAACTTGTAGTGAATGAAATATCCCCATATCTTTATAAGATCAAGCATAAAATAATTTTGATTTTGTATTATAAAATGTTTCTGAGATAGAACAAGGCAAAAAAGCTACATAAACCATTTTACAATGTCTTGACTTATATTCTTAGAAAGAAAAAAAAAGTCTCTAAATCTCGTTAAAGGGATTTTACACAAATTATGAATGACAATAATAAGAAAGCAAATAAATTAACATAGTTATATTTTAAGTTGAGACTTATTCGTCAATAACTTTATTTGTATATACCTCTAAAACTTTTTATGAATGTCCTAGGAAGTACATTTTAGGGGAAATCCGTATTATATTTATATATATATATTTTTTATTATCTAATAATAATAATAATTCAAATATTTTTGCTTGTTATATAAATATTTAAGATAAGAACTGCTAATGGGTTTATTCTTTACAGTTTATTCGTATATCTATGTGCTTTATTGTTATTTGTATACTAGCAGGCTTCGCCCGCTTCGCTGGGCACTACATTTATAGGATTTCTTTTTAATTAAATCATTGAAACGTTTAAATAAATATATTTCTATTGCCGATTATTTTCTTCACAGTTTTAGTATGGGATCTCCTTGACAATATCAAACATTTTTTGAACTTCTCGAATCTGTGCAATAAAACTATTATTAAAACGAATATTCTCGAAAACAGTCGAATAGAAATGTTAATTCTTCGAATATTCTGGAAACAGTTGAAGCTGTTACTCGTTGAATAAAAGTCACTATTCGATGAATGGTCGAATCAGAGAACACACGTAAGTCGTTTTCGCAGCAATCACTATAACGCATGTATGTACGCTTCACGAACACACACACACACACAAAAAAAAGCACTGGACTGTGCAGGAATCTGAAAACGCACGAAACTCGGTTTCACGGCAATCACTATCGCGCATGTCAAAACCAAAAAAACATCAATGGACACTCCTACCACGCTGTGCATGAATCTGAAAACGCACAAAACTCGTTTTCGCAGCAATCACTGTCAAGCAGGTAAAGAAAAAAAAAAAATATATATATATATATATATATCACTGAACAAACCTACCTCAAATCAATGGAAATCAAATATTTCGTAATTCCTCATAACGTAGCTCTAGTTCAACGTAAAATACACTCAAATCAATGAAAATCAAATAATCAAATCTCTCGTAATTCCTTAAAACGTAGCTCTAGTTCAACTTAAAATACACTCAAGTCAATGGAAATCAAATAAACCAATCAAATATTTCGTAATTCCTCATAACGTAGCTCTAGTTCAACGTAAAATACACTCAAATCAATGAAAATCAAATAAACCCATCAAATCTCTTGTAATTCCTCATAACGTAGCTGTAGTTCAATGTAAAATACACTCAAATCAATGAAAATCAAATAAACCAATAAAATCTCTCCAAAGATTCTCCATTCTGCGTCGTTATAGAAATGGGAAGTTTTATTTTCATATTTTTGTTAATTAAAAGAAAACTAATCAAAAATTCGAAAATCTGACTTCGATGTGCACAGGGCACCTTTGTGTTAAATCACGTGACTGTCCGAGCTACCGTTTTCGAGAACAGTGAAATATACATATATAAATACAAATATTGCTCACTTAATAGTATAAGATGAATTTGTACATGAAATGTTCAGAACCAAATTTTTAGTTTCAAATGATTTATAACAAAGTGGAAAAAATCTTAAAATGGACACTGCAATAACGTTTCATGTGTTAATTATTTTATTTTAAACTTTATGTTGGAAAACTAATTTTACATCTTATGAAATTTAATCAAGATGTCATGTAGACATATCTTTTCTTAACATTTCTGCCATAAGAAGAATTTTAATCAAGAAATGTATTTGATTTAACAAAATTTTCATGCAATTTGTATAATTTTAACTTCTACATTGTTATTAAATAAATTGTATACAGTCGAACCTTGTTAACGTGAACACTGTTAACGTGAATTACTCTTAACATGAACTATTTCCACAATTCCCGTCAAAATGAAGATGAGTTTAGTTATATAAAGATTAGTTACTGATAGCATGAACTACTGATAATATGAACAAGTTTTTTATCCCCCTCGAGATTCATGTTAACGAGGTTCGACTGTATTATGTTTAATATGAAGATTTAAAGACACGAAAAAAAGATAAAAATCAGATTACCTGTTTTGTATTAATTAGATTTAACATAATATGTGTTTCATTGATGTTTTCTGATAGTGTACCATTCTTACGTCATACTTCTCAAATAATGTACATACAGTCGCATTTCTTTATTTTAATCATTTCTTTTATTCTTTCCACAGTGACCACACCTGCTCTGATAGGCATTTGTTTGGGAAGCGCCTTGTTTCTGGTCACTTTAGCAGCTGTTACATGCTTCTGCTACAAGCGCCGAACTACAACCAATGGCTCCTCGCAAAAATTAACATCAGTCATCAAGAAGAACAACCATCATCATTCAGAAAAACCCTTAGTCCTCCGCAAGCCCTCAGCTGTAAAGAGTCCCAGCAGTGGATCTGTGGGAGGACCAGTTTTGATGAAAAAGAGTCCAAGTCCTACCCTGCAAAAAATATCTAGTACTAGAACATCACCTTCTGGTCAAAGATCACCAACAGACAAAGGGGGCATTGTCGGTGTTATGACGTCGTCGTCAAACCATTCTTCGAGGCAGAACAGCCCTAATATTGAAGACAAAAGTTACATTGAAAGTGAAAATGAAAAATTGAAGAATGGTAACAAGAAAGAAGAAATTGAAGATAACAAGGAAAAAGAGGTGCTTGTTGAAAAACCATGCAAACTGGGGCAGCTATATTTCAGGTAAATAATGTCATTTTTCTTTATTATTATTTTTTTTTCTAACATTCAATTTTTGCTTATTGTTTTCCTAAATCCATTTAATATCGTATTATTTTCTCAAATATTCCTGAATTGGAGATATCCTTTTATTAAAGAGTAAATATGGAAATATTTTAGATGTATGATATACCAAACATACGCTAGAATTCCTCATAAATCAATTAAGCAATCTACAAAAATCTATCAATTAAGCAATCCATAATAAATCAATTAAGCGGAAGACTTCTTGTCTAAAACTTTCCAGAATATCCGTAAGCGCTTCAACAGAATTTAAATATATATAAACATTACTGTGGCTATTTTAGTAGGAAAAATTCAGTGGAATGCTTTTTGAATCAAACGACAGGCAATAAAGATCTTTGGCAAAAGTAAGTTTATTTATTTTATTTTCTTCGGTATGGTAGTAAAGCATTTGTAAGTAACAAAACAAGATATAACACCTACATTCTTAAATGACGTTGTGATGCTTAGAATATGTACTAAAGATTCGAAAGATTAATAGTTATAAGTAACTTAGGCGATCATTCAGTTGATATGTTCTTGTTTAGCTCTATTCATATAGGATAGATTCGTGACTTTACGAAATTGTAACTACATTTTTAGTCTGCAATCCCTATAATACTTTCAAGGCATCCACTGGCGACTATTTTTATGATTTTTTTCGTACTGCTATTTCCAAACAATAAAATTAATAAGATATTTATGCAGGTAATCTACACACCTGCATAAATTATTATAAATTTTCTTACTTAGAAATAGTGGTACGAATTAAAAATAAAAGTAGCCGCCAGTGGTTGCCCTGTATAGTTAGAAACAATTTTTTCTCTCCCTGCTATTCCCCCCCCCCTCCGATATTGTGGTCCATTAATGGTGTTTTTGGTCTATGCAAGACACCAAGAACAAAAAATAGATTGATAAATGGAATTATTATACTTATCAGTTCTTAAAGCTCTTTGATGAATTCAAAACACCTACTTTGTTTATAGTAATTGACTGTATATAAAAGTTTCGTTTAGTTACTAGGTAATCATTTGGGTTACATTAATGATACTGCTCTACGTATGCATATACTAGGATTTTAAAGATGATAATGTTTAAAGACTTTCAATTTTGAATGATTACATTTTCTACTATCCGTACAGTTAGAAAATAGTATGTTAAAACGAATATACAGTCGGTAGCAAAAGTGTCCGAACACTAGCAAAAATTCCTATACAAAAAAAGTACACTTCATACGATTTTGTTAAATAAATCCATATCGAATCGTGTTCTTATACTAAGAACAGGATTCAACAAGGATTTATTTAACAAAACCGTATGAAGTGTACTTTTATTACATAGGAATTTTTGCTAGTGCTCGGACACTTTTTGTTACCGATTGTAATCACTAGTTTAATTTATAGCGCATTACTTAACAAATAATTTGAGAAGATTACATCTTCAACTATATATCTCCTACGGCAGCATTCCCACATACACAAAAATTCAGTTTTTTTTTTTTTTTTTTTTTTCCCCTCAATTTCGGAAAGGGCACAGAATTCCTTTAGGGAAGGAAAAAGATTTTGATTTCAAGCCCATTAATAAGTCGATTACACGAAATCGTCTGGAGGGATGTATTGATGCTCCAAAAAAAATGTGCATCCCCAGGCAACCCCGTGAATTTGTCATTGAAAATGGAAAATTAATAAAATTCACTCAGTCGAATGTCAGTTCGGCTCATTAGAGCATAACATGCACTATATTTAGCGTCGAAATGAAGACTTAAATCTGTAAAATTCGATGATATTTGGCAACTTTAAAATTCTTCTCAAAATTATACTAAATTTTAAAATGTTAGAATAGTTTTGTGAACTTGATTCAAAATTCTACACATTTATAATATTCATTTTTCAAACCAAGTATAATTTTAAAGATATTTAAACTGCAGTTATTTTTATCCTGAATTTGAAATTCAAAATAATGTTGATAACCTTTAAAAATATGTATAAAATTTTACATTTGTTTCAAGAAAGCGCTGGGATATTTGTATTAAAAGGTATTACTGGAAAAAAATGTTAAAAACTTAGATTGAAAATGTTAAATGTTAATCCTTTCGTTCTGAATAATGTAACTTGGAGTCATAATATTTGAAATAAATTTTACTCCTACCTAAGACTCTCACAGATTCTGAATGAAAACTATTAAAATCTAACTATATTTCATCATCGAAATATATATATAGTTATTTACTACCAATAAATGAAAGGCTGTTTTACTTTATTCTGATGAAGACATCAAATCAAATTCATTTATGGCATAATTTACACTGTAAAAAACTTCTCGTTACATTGTACCACAAATTTGTGTTAATTCGCTGGCTTTAAAAGATAGTGCTCAACTTTACTAGAATATTATTTAATTTTATGTTAATTTTATGTTAATTTTATGTAATTTTATGTTATTAAAACCTGATGAAAACACCAAAATGTATTAAAATTTGTGCACAGTCTTTTATAACCAGCAAATCCGCACCGATTTTTGGTAAAAAAAAAAAAAAAAAAAAAAGACTTTGATTTTTATTGTGTAAGTGAAATAATGGTTTTAAATGCTTTTTTATTTTATTTTTAATGCTTATAAATGGTATTTTAACTATTTTATGTACTGAAATGCTATTATTTCAAACCGTATCGATGACAATTCGGTATAACTGAACACCTACTGGTTGCTGCGTTATTTGTCATTGATTCGTATTCTTATTAATTGTATTTCCAAACGATATTTTGCTACTTTTGAAATATATATAACTAAATATAGGATTTCATTTTTCATGTTAATTAAAAAAATACTTACTTTTTATTTACGTATGTTATATTGATTTGCCTACATTTGAAACGCTGTATTATCAGGAATAGTTCATTTTACATTAAATTTAGCATATATTTTTCACATTTTTAAAAGTCATCCTACATAAAGTCTCAAAGTGCAGGTAGTATCATAAAGAATGATCCTATTTTAAACCGTAATACCGGGTGTCGCATAAGTCTACTGGCATTTTAAAAATTCACAAGAATTGAAGAAATTGGTAGAATTGAACACTGTTTGCGAAAATGTTATTATCGTATACGAGGAATTTTTTTTTTTTTTTTTTTTTTTTCCATGAAGAAAATGAATGTGGTTAAAATTTTCGTTGATAAGGAACGCTGCACAAACACGTAACGAGAAATATGCAAAACGCCGTACTATACATTGTGCGGTACTACAATTAACACCTTATTTCTTGTTTTCCTCTCTTAATTGTGCATACATGTAGTTTTAATTATAATGCTGACTTGGTGGATAAAGTATTATTGATGAAGATGTTTTATCTCAGCTAAGAATCACTGAGTGAAGTTGCAGTTAGCGGTATTGTAACTCGTTTGCAAACTGTAATTTTCAGTGATAGCGGACATTTAGAATAGGAGTTATATGTTTGTAAATATTTACATGTAAACAGATATAATTTTTCATAGAAATACGTGGTATGCAGCGCCCTCTGTCCACATTTTTTTTTTTTTTTTTTTTTTTTTTTTTTTGTGTGTAACCATAGCCTCCTTAATTAGATTCCTGTCGCGTGGCTCCTGGGCAACAGTTGAAGCGGTAGACAGCGCCACCTGGTACAGATTGCGTAACTTTTTTAATCAACTGTCACCAACAATTTTAAGAAGTGATATATGATATATATAATTGAACTTTCTTCGATTCTATTCCCTTTTTGTGTATATCATATCCCACTTTTAAAATTTTTTGGTGGCTGTTGAAAAAAAAAGTCGCGCAATCTGTACTAGGTGGCGCTGTCTACCGCTTCAACTGTTGCCGAGCTTTCGAGCCACGCGACAGGCATCTAGTTTAGGAGGCTATAGTGTAACTTACCTTTAGCAGCACGCATAACATCAAGACAATAGCTAAATGTGCCCCATATTTTCTGCATGGTGATGTTATTAACGAATGCCTTTGTTTCTAATATCCTGTGTTTTAGGTGTTACAGAACGAATTGCATCCCCGATATTTACTAGCGATGAGAACTTAAAACACGGGATATTAAAAGTAGTGGTATCTGTCAATAACATCATCTCGCTGAAAATATGGGAAGAATTTTTTGTCTTGATGTTATATGTACTGCTGGAGGTGGACACATAGATCATTGATAATACCATAAATAAGACTTTATTACATTGTGAGTGTTTTGTTCCGTTACTACTTTCTTCTATATTCAGTAGAAGAAAATACTGGTTCGGATTTACACACTTTGAAAGATGTAGAATGCGATTTAGTAATTTTTATAAAATGTCTGTCTGCGTGTAAGTGTCAAAAATTTTGTGGCAACTGTATCTTATGAATTACTGCACAGATTTTCATACAAATTGGTATGTAGTTGCCTCATGACATAAATTAATGCTGATCGATTTTTGATAAAAATAACTCAACAGGTGGCTCTTCTATCCCGTCATTCCAAAATTTTTAATATGGTGGAATAGGATACAAATTATTTTTATTATATACAAATTATACAATTATGAAATAAAAAAAAATATTTATAAATAGTCAAGTAGGATAAATAATTGCATTTGTATGAGTATCCCCCCCCCTTCCCCGAGGGGACAAATTTTCATTATGGGTGTATTTCAAAAGAATCATTAATACCTTTAAAATGAATGGCTGAACCATCTAACTGCGATAATTTAATATAAAGTAATATAAAAAAAAAAAAAAAAAAAAATGTAAACTGTCATTTGTAGGGCATAAAATTGACTTTTTTCGTATATCTAGTGTTATACTTCTGTGGGATAAAAATCGTCAGCATTCATCGTGGAAGATAAATTTTAATAAATAATCATTTTATTAAAATATTTGCGCCTAAGTAAATCAGTATAGGAAAGCACAGAAGACAGCTTTGTGATGGACACAGCATACCAGTTTTTGTATGCTTTAATTAAAAAAATATTACCATTTGAGATCGGGTCATTCTTTTTTATTCACCCTATACTATACTATCACAGATCATAATAACTGCAAGGCTCTTTGGAAAACCAGTCATGCCAATAAATTTCGTTTATTGGTTGTAGCTTATTTGGGAATTCAAAATGAAATGTTTATATTCAGTTGCTAAGAAAATAACGTTATTCATATCTTTCTCCCATGAACGACAAATTTAACAAACAAAAGTGCCCAGAAGTTTTCTTGAACATTTGACTTAAGAAACACTTTGATGTTTTAAACAATAGAAATATTTCATAAAAGGAATTTCACAGATATCTTTTACAAAACAGCGATTCGAATTACCCTCGCTTAAATATTTTAAAGGGTTTTATATGTTCCATAACAACATCCATACCTAAACAAATGTTCATTAGGTTAACTCATTATTATTCTCAGATGAAAGCACGCCATAAATCGATTTTTCGAAAAGAATAAATCTTTGGGTAAACAACAAGCGCATAAACCTGTTGGCAATGCATCAAGAAAGGCTTTGAAATAAATTTACTTGCGTGATTTTGAACCGTAATTCGATATAGGTAAAGGAATCGTTTTGAAACGCTTTGATAAATAATATTTATTAAACCGTTTCGAAAAGATCTTAAATTTATTAATGTTTGACTGATTTGTAATAAAATAGCACTTTATAGTGAAGGTCTTTCAGAATAATTATATATAATTAGTTACATGTAGATAAAACTAGTTAAAAGGTAAAATTTGTGTATTAATGAAAATGGGACAAAACGTTCTTAACAATATCAAAACAATATTTTGACACAATACTATTAAATATGACGAAATATTAAAAAGAAGACACAAATTGAGTGAATTCGTTGTTTCTTTCATCCAAACGGCAGCAAGTAGCACGATTATATAATTTTTATATTATGAATATCATTTCAATGTAAAGAGTCTTTATTAGGTGTGGAAAAACTTATTATTTTATCTATGAGTAGCGATGCTTATAAATTAAAACATTCTTATTTTAATATCTTTTAAAATGCTTGCGTAACATTCAAACATTCATTTATCTTTTATTAATTAATCTAGAACACAGCAGTACTAAACGCGAAGTTTGAAGATTCTCTATCAAAGGGAAATTAGTTAAATGTAACTATAATTAAAATTTTATATAAAACGTATTTATATTTATTTAAGTGGTGATAACGCAAAATATACATAAATTGTAGAATAAAGACTTAAAAGATACTTTGTTATGATATTAATATAGATTAAGTAAAAATAAAACGATATAGCAATATATATATGATAAAGTATTTTATTATGCGAAATTATTATTATTACTATTTAAATAGTTATTACATAATCATGTACACATCTACTACCAATGTGTCACGGATTTACTATTGCTGGCTGTATCTTAACATATAAAAATTATATAATGGCAACTCTTTATTCCATTGGTCTTTTTTCTGTAATCAGCGATTAACCCTACAAGGCTCATTTTTTTTTTTTTTTTTTTTAGTGCGCGACAAAAATATACAGGTTGTAATTAGTGATCAGAAGATAGGGAAAACCTATAAAAATAAAAATAAAACCATATTTTACGGAAAAATAAACTTTTTAGCTCAACGTACCGTATGTGGAACATACATAAAAATATGATTTACTAATACGTTTACTATTGTAATATAAAAAAAAAAACTTACCTCTGCAAAATATACACTTCGTTATAACACACAGTATTTTTTTTTTCGAGTCAAAACTGTTCAATAACTATTCTTTTTTTTATTTTTGAATTGAGACAAACGACTAACGTATCACTTTCATTCAAATTTCACACTGAGTGCACTATAACAAAAACACGAATGACATCTTTAGGTAAAGATTCGTATTACTACATTGCTAAATGTCAGTAGCTTCTATCAAGATGTCAAGAGATATCGCTACTAATAGTTTTATAGCTATAGGAACGATTAAAGTTGGTGTTCCACATATGGAACTGGGTGCCTTGTAGGGTTAAATGTGAAAAATGTGAGAAATTGCTTTATATTGCCATATGCTGATTGAAGAAAAAATTGCTTGTAAATTCTCAAATTTTTGCTACAAATTATTCAACAGCATTTCTAATGTCTTGGATATGTTTTAATTGAAAGTTTTGTAACTTATATCCATATTCAGAATAATCAGATTTAGCATTGACTTATTTATGGTGGACTTTAAAACCTTTATAATGCAATTTGTAGTTGTTAGCTAACAGTGGTGTACAATAATATAATAGAAGGGCATTTAACTTTAAAATTTACAAATAAACTAATTTAAAATTAACGTACATTTTACAATAAAGAATATATGAAAAATTAATATGTTTTAATTCAAAACACATAGACAATGATTTTGAAGAAGTGGTTGCTATACATCTTAAATGACAGATGTTATTTGAATAAAAATTTTCATTAAATTAATCGGCGTTAAATTCAAAACATTCATCTATATTTCACGAGTCGGTAAATATGGAATTAAAAAATAGCACTAATAAATTTAAAAAAACATGTATATATTAAAAGCTCGCCAGAGAGGTTTTTTTTTTTTTTTTTTTTTTTTTTTAAAGCACACAAACACACCAGAATAAATATGCACTAACTGTATTGCCCTAAGACAATTATTGTTATTATTATTATTTTTTATTATTATTATATGACATATTATTGTTAATTACATCGGAAAGTCATGTAAAATGCAAATATTTACACCGAATTATTTGACATTGTTTAATTATTTTGAATTAGTTAAAAATATTCTCAAATGGAAATATATGATAAAAAAAAAATGCTAATTTTCTATTTTCATTTGCCTTAAATATATTTGGAATTATAACCTATTCTGAATTTTTAGCAGAATATGAGAATTTTTATCCGTTATTTTTAAGAAATATAGTAAAAAAGAAGTTTATTACTATATATAATATTATTACATACAAGAAATTTATTAAACAGAAGTTTCTCGATTAAATATGTTATATATATATATATTAATATATACTTTATTTTTTTAACAAAGAATTATGACAATCATAATAATAATAATAATAAAGGAAGACAAAGAAGTGCTTGACTACGTATACTTTATTTTATTTTATTTTTTTCAGTTTTGCTTTAATTTATTTCAAATAAGCAACGAAGTAAGTTCACAAACAAAGCATAGTTATTTAAATCAAAATAAAAAGTAATTAAAAATAAAGCAAGTTCCCCCCCCCCTCCCCTCTTAATAAGAAAGAAAAGCAATTCAAACTACCTCAAACGATATTTGAATATAATAAATTTAGTGATAAATGAAGGAGTTCGTTCCCTCCTCGCAGAACTAGCCTAGTCAAAAACTTGATTAAGAAAATATATATATATATATATTTTTTTTTTCCTCTATCTTTTTTTTTCCCCCCTATGATAATTCTTTAAGGAAGAAAGAAAAGCTAAAATAAGCTTCACATAGCTAAAAACTGAAAAAAATTATATTGAAAACATTTTTTAGAAGAAGTTTTTTCCTTTTATTATGTATACATATTTATTTAATTATTTATTGTTAAGTTTCATGGACAAAGAGAGTATTGACAAATAAAATACAAAAATTGAATTTTTTCTTCATTACTATTTTTGTTTATTTATTTACTCATTCATTGTATGGAGGGAAAAAAATGTAAAATGAAAGAAAAGAAGCTCGGCCTAGCATTAAAATCTTAACAGTAACCCCCCTTCCCCCTTTGAAAACAGAGATTTTGTGAATTTAATAATAATAACAGGGGAAAAAAACGAAAAGAAAAGAAAAAGTAGCATTTCTTAAAAAGAAATATTTTTTCTCTCCCTAAATAAAAATATTAGTATGTATTTTTTCTTTTCCGAGAAACTGTTTTAATCTTACTCGTTAACTAAATATAATATTTAAAAATAAAAAATAAAAAAAAAGGCCACAGAAAACGTATCGAAAGCGAAAAATAATTATTCAATGTTTCTGCTTTCTGCATTTTGTTCATAAATGAATTAGTTTATAATTTAACATCATTTTAAAGTTATTAAAAATGGATAAAAAAGTGATAATATTTCTAGATCTGTCTTTTTTTTTTTCACCGTTTTTACTGAGCCATTGAATATTTTAATGAAATCTGAAGTTTTCACAATTAGTTATTCTATTGTTATTAATATATTTCTTAAAAATTGAAATAAGCTCTAATATTTTCATGAAATTATAAAAATAATAAAAATTTTAAATATAATACTTTAATGGAATATCAAAAAGCACGAAAAAGAAAACACCTTTACCATGAAAATATTTTTATACTACTTTTTGTTTTAATTTTATCAGAATGTGCTACATACATGGTCTGTTCCAAAAGTAATGCGCCTATTTTTATTTTAAGAAATTTATTGAACCGATTCGTACACTTACTCAATGTTCTTCGAAATACATCTCTCCTGCTTCAACACACTTGTTCCGACGCGATTTCCATGCTTTATATGCGTCCTGGCTGTCCATCACAGAGATGTCCTTTAGTAACCTCGTCGTAGCTACCTTGATGTTCTCCAGGGTCCCCAAATTCTGTCCTTTGAGGATTTTTTTAATCTTTGGGAATGAAAAGAAGTCGGAAGGGGACAAATCAGGGCTGTAAGGCGGCTGGAGGAGCGTTGAGACGCTGGGAGCATTGTCATAGTGCAGCTTCCAGGAATTCTTGATCTCGCGCCTGACGTGGTTGACCCTTTGTTTTAGCCTTTTCAGTACTTCAACGTAAAATTTGGCGTTGACTGGTTGGACAGGTGAACAAATTCAAAATGAACCACTCCCTTGGATTCGAAAAAAAAAAAAAAAAAAAACAATGAGCATCGCTTTGCCCTGCGATTTGCTCATTCTTGCCTTTTTTGTTCGTGGTGACGACGTCGTATGCCACTCTGCGCTCTGTCATTTTGTTTCAGGGTCGTACAAGAAGGTAAAAGATTCGTCATCACTTACCACATTGTCCAAAACAGTCGGATCGTCCTCACAACCCTGCGGCAATTCTGCTCGAGAGTTTGTTCCATCTTTTTTTTTTTTTTTTTTTTTTTTTTAATTGAGTGAAACTTTAAATTATGGATAATCAAATTTATAGTAATAAATTAATTCGATTTTATTATATCCAGGCATAACATTCATTTCCAAGATTATACCGAGACCTAAAGCGCTTATTCTGCAAGATTTTATCTGAATGAAAATGACATTTCTGATTTTCTTACTTTGGTTACAGACAAAGCAATAAAGTAATTATGGTAGAAGATTTTTACATTACAAAATTATAAAAGGAACATTTTTTTTTTTTTTAAAGAGAAACGCAGTTTTATATTCTTTAATGATGAACGTAAATCATCATAATAGTAACTATTGATTACAGCATTAATATTTTAATTGATATAATAGATAAATTTGCTAAATTTGCTTTTCTTTCGTTTTCTTTCTTTCTTTTTTCTTTTCTTTTTTTTTCTTTTTTTTTTTTTTTTTTTTGTTGAAGTTATAATGTATGCCAGCATTAAATAAAATTGTCAGGAAAAAAACAGTATTTTGCCGTTTATTCCCTCATGCAACACGTATCTTTGCAAACTCTAGTTGCGCTATTTCATGTCTCTAACTTAAAGTGGTTGAGGTTTCCTTTTACTACATTTTACATTCGAATTTTTCGATAGCACATTGCGTATAGTTCGGCTGGTGCGAGAGAGATTCAAATAATTTATAATTTAAGAAGAAAGTTTTTTTTTCTTTTTCGTTTTGAGTTTTTCGCCTAACAACAGCTCTCAATTGTCGAAGAGTTATTGCATAAAAATGTTCCATGCTTTTCACTGAGCATAGTTATTACTATTTTTTTAAAAAAATTATTAACTACAGTTTTGAATCTGATTTATTACTTTCTTCTATATGTAATATGGAGAAAGTATTGGATTCATGAAAATTTTCGAACTCCAGTTTTTGATGGATTTACACGTTTTGGGATGTCCTGAACACGATTTGATAGTTTTTAGAAAATGTCTGCCTGTCTGTGTGTGTATGTATCACGAATTTGTGGACGCTGTATCTCACGAACCAATGAACGAAATTTAACCAAACTTTGTATTTAGTTGAATCCTGACATAAACTGGTGCTGATTAGATTTGGGAATTAATCGCTCAACAGGTGGCGCTGTAATCGCATTTTTTCTAAATTTTTAACATGGCAATATAGGACAAAATTTCGTATAAATGTACATAATGAGAGTTATTTTTAACTTGTGATTGTAAAATTAATACAAATTATTAATAATAGTAGTAGTTAACTAGGAAAAAAATTCTGTGCATATAAGGGCATCGCTTCCTCACCCCTGGGGGGAAGTACCCCCAGGGGGAGGTAAATTTTCAAGATGGGTATCTTTCGAAAGGTCTCATCAATACCTTTAAAACAAATGGTTGAACTATAAATCTGTGATAATTTAAAACAAAGTTATCGATTTTTTTTTTTTTATTGTTACTGAGTGAATTTGTAAAAGGAAAATATAGGAAAAAGTTTTGTGGTGGCCACAACATACTAGTTTTTTTCAGGTTGTAGGTTGTTTGGAAAAATAAAAAATATTTTTTAATTAAGAAGTAACTGTTTTTTTTTTTTTTTTCGTAATATTTTTATACGTAAATGAAAACTGTTCTTTTCTGCATTCTGTTTAAGTTTATATAAAATTCAAACAAGCAGTGGCGAAATTAATGACACTTTTCTTTTGTACTTAATATTTTCCCCAACACTGTAGTTGGATGATATCATAAGATAGATATAACTTTTGTAAGCTTTCTTATTTCGAAATACTTATGGGGACGACTAGGTCTAAAAAATGCCATTCCCCACGTTGCAACTAAACAAAATAACGATCCGAATGAAAAACATTTGTAAACTCGCCGCTTTTTATTTACCGAACTTGCATTGTCTCCAGAGTTTATTTTTGCTATTTTTGCATTGATGTGTGTGTGTGAACACATTAACTTCTAATCGCTTCCTTCAATTGAGCTGAAAAGTATTAGATGAATTGTCGGTCATCATCGCTCAAACTACATAGATTTTGATGAGTGTGCGACAGTTATTTTACAGGTACACAAAGAAAAATTCTTTATAATACTGCCTATGGATTCAAATTATTTAAAGAGCAATATCACCTTAACGCTGTATTCGATTGAGCTAAAAAATATTAAGTATTTTATTGGTCATCGTTATACGATTTGTATGGATTTTGATGCATGTACAGGAGGCTGTTCGCACATTTGTTAGACGATTTTATTTCGCAGTAAGAAAAAATCGTTTGCATGGAGAATTTTATTTTTACAACAGTTATATTTTTGGAAGTTTTATTTATCTTCTGATATTTAGAATTTTTGTTTAGATGCAAAAAATGCGCTTTTAAAAAGGCAGTGGATGGAAGGATAGGTTTCCGCTCTTTCCAAAAAGAGTTTTAGTGAAATCTTTATGAAAAGCATTTATCAGGAGCAAAATGGAAAAATTTCGCAACAATAGATGAATCCTGGGTCTATTTAAGTGGTTGCAATAAAAAAAAGATCAATTTATTATCACAAAAGTGGAGAAAAAAATTTTTGCTACATGGTTCAAAGCATCAAAAGAAAGTTTTTCTAAAGGATTTATGATTGCCACTGGTTTTTCATACAAGCGCAAGATAAAAGCAAAAAAAAATGTGACAAAAATGTCAAAATCAGCTCTAAATACTATCAAGAACATATTTTAATTCCAATTTTTAAAAATGAAAATCCAGATCTTTATCCACAGTGCTATCAATCCGTTGAACTGTATCAAGACAAAACAAGCAGCCACACATCGCAATCCGCAATTGCTTTTCTAGAAAAAAATGGAACAAAAAACGGGAATTAAAACCATACCCTTCACTGATATTCCTGCTAAATCTCCTGATGTATCACTGTTGGATTTTTGTGTTTTTTGACTCTTAAAATCAACATTATCCAAACACTGACTACAACGCTTTGTGGACTTTGGAAAGCCGTTCAAGAGGAGTAGAAAAATATACCTCTTCCGATATTATAAAAAGCATTATTATCATAGAAATTACGATGTCGAATGATAGTTAAGAACAAGGGCTATCAAACTGAACAATTAAAACACGAAATATGAGTGAAATTGCTTCAGTACACTCCATCAAAATCGTCTAAAAAATGGGCGAACAGCCTCTGTAGGAAGGACTTGTGATCCTCTTACAGGGATATACACACACGAAAAAAAAAAAAAATCTTTATCATTATGAACTATAGAATTATTTGAAAAGCACTAGCCTTTAAAGTCTATATTTGTTTGAGATGTAGAGTGTTAAGAATCGTACATATTTGTAGAAGTGTGGGACTTATAGTTTTTTTTTTTTTTTTTTAATGATATATATTTATACAAATTAGAATTTTTTTTTTTTATGCATTTCAATCTGTAGACTAAAACTATTCACAGTTTTCTTTAATTGTTTAAAATACAAAATAAAGATTAAAATTGATATTGCGAACTTACGGTTTATCCTTTTAGGAGAATGCAGAAAAGAATTCTAATATATTGCGATCCATAAAACGACATACAACTTCGAGAGAAATACTGAAATACCTAGTATGGTTTTTCGTTTTGCTTATTTAAAGACTCATTTAAATTTATTTAACCCTTTGTATCCTAAATTATTTTATTTTTGGAAAAATAGTTTGAAACTTTTTTATTATATTTCTTTTCGCATGAGAATCATCTCATATAAAATTTAGCTTAAACTATGGCTTAACTAGAGGGACTAAAGCTTAAACTGTAGTCCCAATGAAATCCTGTAGTAAATTTAGGCTATATTGAGGAATTTTTTAATGGGACTTTAAAGTCCCGGTGGGATACAAAGAGTTAAACAACCGTTAAGTACTAAATGTTCAGAAAGTCGTGTGGAATAATTCGGCATTATTACTTTCAGAACATTGATCAATTAAAGAGATTTTTATAATTAGGAAAAAATTCAAATATGATATTTCAGTATATCCGTACGTTTCAAAGTCTCCTGAGTTCATTTTTGTTATTTTACACTGGTGTATGCGCGCGTATGTGTATGTGTGTAAGTGAACACGATAACGTTTAAACACTTTGTATAGTTGATCTATGTTTATACTTCTTGTAAAACAAAAAAAAAAAATGTAATCATGAAAATATTCAACTATTACATTTTAGTGCATCTATACGTTTAAAAATAAATCACCTAAGTTCATTTTTGCTATTTTACACGGATGCATGTGCATGTATGGGTATATGTGTGAGTGAACATGATAACATTTAAACGCTTTATTCAATTGATCTATGTTTCGATCTATTATATACTAGGAAAGTTATTAGATATATTCAAATAACTAAAAATAAAATGAAAATTGCCAAAAAATGAAATTTTAAATTGCGTCTAAACATATAAAATAAATTCCTTCGTTAAACAACATAAATACTACAGTTAATCATAACTTTTGAAGACGGCGGAAAATTAAATAAAAATTGATACTGTAATTCAATACAAAAATCAAATAATATTTAAAATATATATCTCACTTTGGCATCTGCAGAACACAGAACCGAAAACTACTTTGATTTAAATAAACAACTAGCTGTAACCCGTCGAATTCGACGGTGACTTTATTGACCGTAATGTTTCAAAAATCGTCGCTCTTCGATTTTTCCTGTCCGTTTTTTAATATTTAAATGTCCCCAAGGCCTTAGAGAAAACGGACAGGAACAATCGAAGAGCGACGCGGACGTGAGATGGCTTGTGCCAGAAAGTAAACAAAAAATTTCGCGTCAATTCAGCTTACTTTAACAACTCTACGCTAGATGGTGGTGAAATGATTGAAATCATTAAAATTTGTTTTTAACTATCTTTATTGAGTAAAAAAAGGAAGAGTGCAAATGGAATGACGAATGAGCACGAATACAATTACAAATTCTAATTGAGTATTTCATTGAAGACGATATTTTGGATCCAGCCATCGGCCACGGGACGTCCAGGTGAGACCTCGAGAGTGATCTTGACTGCCACTGCACCCAAAGCTGGAACCCGTCGAAGACGACGGTCACTTTATTGACCGTAATGTTTCAAAAATCGTCGCTCTTTGATTGTTCCTGTCCGTTTTTTAAATCCGCATATTTAAATGTCACCAAGGTCTGGGAGAAAACGGACAGGAACAATCGAAGAGTGACGCGGACGTGAGATGACTTGTGACAGAAAGTAAACAAAAACTTTCGCGCCAATTCAGCTTACTTTAGCAACTCTACGCTAGATGGTGGTGAAATGATTGAAATCTTTAAAATTTGCTTTTAACTATCTCTATTATACGATAATAAAAATTCTTTAGCTGCAAAATCCTTTAGTTACACTTTTCACCGCCAGGGGTCGCAGTGTGTTCTGTACGAACATCACCAACGGTCAGGAAATACCAAGTCCTTTAAAATAAGGTGTAACATGATAAGGTCATAACCGATGTAACCCGGGTAATAATGGTATGTAAAGGTAAGTTTATTATCTTTATTATACGTTCCAAGACCTTTTAAATAAGGTGTCACATGGTGGTGTCAACTGCAAAATCTTTTAGTTGCACTTTCCACTGCCAGGGGGCGCGGTGTGTTCTGTACGAACATCACCAACGGTCAAGAAATACCAAGTCCTTTAAAATAAGGTGTAACATGATAAGGTCATAACCCATATAACCCGGGTAATAATGGTATGTAAAGGTAAGTTTATTATCTTTATTATACGTTCCAAGACCTTTCAAATAAGGTGTCACATTGTGGTGTCAACTGCAAAATCTTTTAGTTGCACTTTCCACTGCCAGGGGGCGCGGTGTGTTCTGTACGAACATCATCAACGGTTAGGAAATACCAAGAGCTTTTAAAAAAGGTGTAACATGATAGGGTCATAGCCCATGTAACCCAGGTAATAATGGTATATAAAGATAAGTTTATTATCTTTATTATACGTTTCAAGACCTTTCAAATAAGGTGTCACATGGTAGTGTCAACTGCAAAATCCTTTAGTTGCTCTTACCGCCAGGGGATGCAGCGTGTTCTGTACGAACATCACCAACAGTCAAGAAATACCAAGACCTTTAAAATAAGGTGTAACATGATAGGGTCTACAACAAAATCACCTAGTTCCCTTTTTCACCACCAGAGGGCGCACTATATTGTATACGAATATCAATCGACATGAAATTTCAAGATCTTTAAAATGAGGTGCTACATGTGTGGGTCTAGAACGGATTTCCCCCTCAAACTAATTTCCCCCTTTTCCCTCCCCCAAATCTATTTTTACCCCTTTTCCGCCCTTTAAGATCAAAAATTCCAAATTCGCTGAAAGTGATTTTTTAGTATTCGAGTCTAGTTCCCCTATGTACAATTTCTTCACCGTGAAGTAATTTGGAGCTGAGTTATGCTCGCCAACGTTTGTTTAACCCCAGCCCCCCCCCCCCCACACACACACAGGAGGGGGAATCGTTCGACTTTTTTTTATTTTTATTTTTTCATAACATATCTACAGACCAAGACCTTTTTTTAGACACCTCAACCAAATTGTTACACCTAGCTGTTCTCTCAATTTAGTGGAGACAGACAAAAACACGGTTCAAAATAATATATAGATTATGATTTTGTAAGCTGCAAAAGTTTGTAAAGAAAACTGTAGTAACTTCTTAGAAATATAAAAACGAAATTGCGACGTATGTTTACTGTTCTACACAGATATTATTAATGGACCAATTGCATACTTTGATGAAATAATAAAGGAAACTATGAAGATGGATCATTCGTTTGTAGCTATCGATCTAGAAACAAATTTGTAAAATAAGAATAAAATTTTATTTAATTTTTCGCCGACTTTAAAAATTATGATTAATTCTAGTGTTTATGTTGTTTGGCGAAGGAATTCATTTTATACTTTTAGGTGCAATTTACAATTTCATTTTATGCCAATTTTCCTTTTATTTTTAGTTGTTTGAATGATAGATGCTTTTTGGAGTCGGTTCTATATTTTTACAAAAAGATTTTGCTTATAGTCTTGTTAGTCATTTACATAATTTTCAAAGAATTCGGTTCTGCACTATAAATCAATGAAAGTTTCCGGAAAATTCTTGAACTCTGTTCTTGTTGAAGTTAGAACTTCGAAATTTTGGCAACCCTAAACTACAAATTTTCGCCAAATTCGGCTGCTAAGTCGCCAGATTCGATGCCAAGACCGAAATCTGCGCTGGTTACAAACTTGGCGGCTTGGCGAGATTAGCGATTAAATTTGGTGGCAAATATTGTTTAAGGATAACTAGAATTAATAAATCTTTTCTCAAATTCAACAAAGCTAATTGTTTTGGTAAAATGCATCGTTTCTTGCCACTAATTATTGTGAAGAGAACAAAAGTAAACCATCTATACTCGAATGATTTTCATTGAACTCAAGCTGTTGATTTGGCAATGAGAGATTCTGTAATAAGCCGTGGAGTACTATTCCTGAAAAAACTACTTTTATTTGTCTCGGCGGTATATATAAGCCAATTATTGTGACTTTTTTGGTTGGAGTAGCAGCTTTTTATTCTTGCTTGTTTTCAAGAATTTTCGAAGACTGTTGTTACCTGCCTGTTTATTTGCGAATCAGTTATATCACACAAAAATGTCAATATTTTCATAACAATATATATATATACATATATATGTGTGTGTGTGTATATATTCCAATGGATGTATAAGAAAGTCATGTGGTGCCCACGTCAGATTTTTTCTTTTTCTTTTTGTTGTCGTTGTTTTTTATTTGTTTGTTTATTTATATGTTCCCTATCTATAACTTGTGAATAAATGAACGCTAACAAATTGTTATCAAATGGAGAATAGTTAAACACTCTGAGATTAAAACAGCTTAATGAGAGCTTTTAATGAGAATACATTTATTAGATAATTTTAATCTTTCTTTTTATTAAACAACAAAGTATTATTTAATCAACTGTTAATATCAGATGGTACTTAGAGTTTAAAATATACAAATGACACCACTTTATTTTACTCTGATTCTTCAGGAAAACACTAATTTTATAGATACGTAATTGATATTTTCGTTTAACATGGTGAATTTACTCCATAAAACTTTTTATTCCATGGATATCTTTACCCAGAAAATATAACCATTGCCTACTACAGAAATCTATGGCTCTTTATAATTAAATCTGTTTTTCGTGAATTTGATAATGCACTAAAAAAAAAAAAAATAGGTATATTAATATGAATCAATTAATTTATCTTAATATAAACCTTATATGAACTATAATTTGTCTGCAAATAAATATATATGTATATATTTTCTTATTCAATTTCAATGAAATTGGTTACAATATATAACTAAATAATTCAAATTATATTTCTATACACATACATATAACATCCTACCTAATTTTTAGGAGTTCACAGACCCCAAGTTAACAACCCTTTTAATAAAGAAAGGTTTTACTGCTCTAGAAGAATTATTAAGATTTGCTCTTTTCACACGGCGCCACTAAGGGAAGGGACTATATATTTCCCTTTGTTCGAGCCATGGTAAAAGGATACTGTGGAT
This sequence comes from Salticus scenicus, assembly GCA_963930645.1. Lineage (NCBI taxonomy): Eukaryota > Metazoa > Arthropoda > Arachnida > Araneae > Salticidae > Salticus > Salticus scenicus. Next base: position 61,196,842 of record OZ005653.1, on the reverse strand, counting down.
TTATGAAATCGTCTGACAAGAGCACCGATTATTTTAGATGAATTGTTTGAAACTAAACGCAGTTTCTCTCTCTCTCTTTTATTTATTTTTTTATTTTAAGGTTTTTGAAACAAATTAGCATTACTCATTATTCGACAACAATGTGTAGTTTAGGAAGACGTTTTGTGAGTATTCAGGCAAATATTCAAGAAAATAAGTAATATTAAAGAAACTTTTTAAGGTTAATACCATCATAATAAAATTACCAATTTGATTAAAATACTCCGGAATAAATTAAAATGTTGGGATCTATGCAACTTTTACGAGTTTTTGTTGTCGATAATGTTTACTTATAAAGTGATTTATTTATTAAATTAAATATTATTTGCATTTAATAAGGTTTACTTACAGATGTTTCAAACAGAAAATTTCTCGAAAAGGAACAATGCTAAATTTTTATTTTTTAAATATTTATGATCAGCTATGTGTCTAAAAGCCATTTTTAAAATTAGTTTAGTAATTTTTAAAATAAATTAAGTACTGAACGTTAAAGGGTTAAAACAGGAAGACGATCGTTCATATACGGGAAATTTCTTGATTCATTGGGAAAATTCGACTTCGTTACGGTCATCTGCATTTTTTTAAATACAAAAATAAATTAATGTTATCCTTTATATTACCGTATTGCATTTCTGTAGTATACGCAAAACGTCAATGCTGTTTCTACAGCAAACTTTGACAGACTATTTTATTAATTATTTTAATTCTATAACAATGCTATTAATACAAATTGCTTTTGAAATTCCCCACAGATAGCAATACTAAGTTATATTTTCATACCGAAGTTTAATTTATCAAGAAAAAAGATCCAGACGTACATTTCTAAATCGTAAAGGATTCACACAGATGTCATTTGAGAAAAATGTCGTGTAAGCTTCATTACAAATAATAATAATAATAATTGTTTTAAAATTTCCATATAAACTAAAACCTTGAATATATATATATAATTTGAATTATTTAGTACCATAGTAACACTCAGAAGACAAAAGACAGATGAAGATACCAACATAAAATAAATTTTAATTGAGATTTATTTCGATTGAAATTATTCACGGTATTAATTTGAGTACCAATGATTAGTAAAAACAAGTTAAAGTACTTACGCAGAAGAGAAATGACACTAACATAACACATAAGCCTAAGGATGAGAGAATTTGCAAAAACTATGAATTCTTAATAACAGTCAACATTTGAGAGAAAAGAGAAAGGATAAAATCACCAAAGAGTTTCGTTAAAAGAAGAAAAAGAAAAAGAAAAAATGTAATTCATGAATTGAAAATTGGAATTTTAAATGCTGAAAAATAGAAATGTACTCATCAGGAAACTTGCATTTCTATCAGCATATGCAAGATTTCGTAAAACTGTATAGCTAATTCCAGCAAATATACAGCTCAAGTCTCTATCTTGCAACAAAACAAAATATATATATAATTTATTTATTTATGTCATAATTTTTCACGATAACATTCAACAAAACTTTTTATCAATAAATGTTTAGTTTTTTATTCAGTTTAGTTTTCAATACGAGAGATGACATTTTATTTATTTATTGTTTTTTTAAGCGATATATTTTTTCGTTTCAATTAAAAATACTAATTGCTTATTTATTGAAAAAAAAAATATATTCATTCTAACTTAATCATTTTTACAATAATAATACATTAAATAACGAATTTATATTATACATATTTTATTTTTACTATAAATCTTTTTTGTAATTCGAAATATGTGTACATAATTATAAACGTGCAGTCATGTGACTTTAAATGTAATTTTTATCTTTTAACACCAAAAGTAGCTAGTTTTAATATCTGAGAGCTCTCATCTAAAGAATCCACCTCTTAGAAAATGAATTTTAAAACTACTTCAAACACTTCAAGTTTTCTGCATTTGTTAGAGTTTACATTTGTGGAGCTACTTTTCCTGGCGAGATTAGCGAAATTGAATTCTAAATCTACCCATTAATTAATTCAGACTTGTCACGTTTATTTAAGATTATAATCCAAGAAATGGAAGTAAATTTTCAAATTCTTGCAAAAACTTAGATAAATTTCATTGCTTTCATTAAAGTAATGATTTCTTTTCAGTTGGGTAACTAACCATTTTTATTTGACACTTTAGGAATAATAAATAATACACTGCATCATCAAAAGTCATAGGCCAAGTTTGATCTTTTTTGAGAAATGAATGTTTATAACAAATGTTTGTAACTTTTTTTTTTTTTTTTTTTTTTTTTGTCATTGAAGGCACATGTTTGAACTCTGTGAATATTCATTTAGTTAAGAAATTATTCAAACGATTCTACTAAGGATTTAGGAATAATCTGAATAATTTTTTTAAAAAGTGTTTCTGATAACTCAGTCGTAAACTGTAATGACCTGTAATTCTTACAAATGATTCTTTTATTTATTTACTTATTTAGCTTTGTGCAATTTCTTAATGCACTTTTTGAAGAATAGTATGAATATTCAGAAAAACATAAACATTGCATACTATTAATAATTATATATATATATATATATATATACATAAATTGCTTAAAGAGTTGAGGTATAATTTGGGTAGAAACATGGAGGACATTGCGGCCACTAAGGATTTTACGTGCACTAGGCACCATTTGCAGAAAACTTGAGAACGAAAACGATAAATGTTACATTGAAATCTAAAAGAAATGGATATTTAAAAGAAATGAAATTTATTATTTTGATAAGTTTTAATCATGAAAACATAACTAATAATTGATTTTAGTACAATGATTTGGTAAAATTCCAGTTCAATACAGTGAAAATTAAGAAAGATATTTTCCTTTTAATGATTTACAATTATTACAATTATTATTTCAGAAAATTTGGTACAAATGGTTCCTTATCGTACTGTAGGTATGGGGAACTTAGGTAATCGTGAAAATTTTCGATTTAGGTTTTTTGAATTTTTTTACACATTTCGAGGTCCAAAGAATCTTAAAATAATAAAATCAATATGGTAGTATCAATATCAATCCTTCTGTAGGGTATCAGTGTGGTAGTGTGTAAATCTGTTAGTTTATTAGTCTGTGCACACAATGTCTCAAGAACAGAGAGTTCAAACCATTTTTAACACGCTTTTATTAGCTTCACCTGTATGTATGTTTGTTTGTAACCGCTCTGGAGGCAAACAAAAAAATCTATATTGTAAAAAAAAGACTTTTCGTACGTGAACGTCGTGGCTGTGAGGTAAAGAGCTGCGCTACGAACCTAAAGGTCTAGCATTCGAGCCCAGTCAGGGGAGATTTTTTTAAAATGGTTTTTGTTTAATTCTAAATTACTTTAATTAAAGATTTAAATGTATGTAAATATTATGGTGTGTCACTCACACCATGTTCTCTTACCCTGCATTTTAATACTAAGATAGATATTTTGTGCTTTTTAGTTCACATTTCTATAAAAGCGTGTTCTTTAATTTTTTAAAACTATAATATTTTATTATTATTATCATTATAATTATTTTACTTAGACTTACGTGCGTTATAAAACAGCCACTGTTGTTTAAATAAGTATAACTACTTTTTTTTTTTTTTTTTTCTGGTGCTAAAAATAAACAGATATAATTGTGCCGAATAAGATGTATTAAAAGGAGCTAATATAAACAAAAAATTAAAATACAGTAGGCTTAACTAGAATTACGCTGCAAATCAAAATGTAATTTAAAAGCAAATTAATAAATATCACTGATATAACTTATTTTAAAATGTTAGGAAATACAGATAATACTTATGCTGTTTAAAATTAATTTAAAAATATGTTATTATTATTATTATTATTATTATTATTATTATTTAATTAAATCATACATTTAATCTTTTTCAGACTCAAGTATAATTCAGAGAAGCTTTCTCTTCAGGTGACGATAGTTCGTTGTAGTGATTTGCCGCCAAAAGATTCCAACAACGGATCTTCTGATCCATATGTGAAATTGCAGCTACTCCCCGAGAAACAACACAAAGTGAAAACCAGGGTCTTGCGCAAAACTTTAGACCCTGTTTATGACGAGGACTTTACATTTTATGGCATCAATCCTAATCAGTTACAGGCAACAACGCTGCATTTCGTCGTGCTCAGTTTTGACAGATACTCAAGGGACGATGTCATTGGCGAAGTTATATGTCCTCTGTCGGGAGTGAACTTCGAAGAACTTGCCAAACAAGTGGAACTGGCAAAGGAAATTACTCCAAGGAACCTCAAAGTAATGTTTTTATGTTATTTTAAGTTGTTTAACAGATTCTCTCCCCCTCCCCCCGTCCCTTACAAAGTCCTAAACAAAAAAGTTAATTAAGTACTTGCGTATTAACTGCATGCCAGCAATTAATTCCCCCTATTATGAACTTATACATATTACTAATACAAACTTAACAACATAAAAAATTAATTATATAAACACTATTAAACTTATCATAAACAGAATGATAAACTTGTACATACTATAGTTTTATTTACAAAAGATAGAATGAACAGAATTTTAGTTCTCTCACAGTAAAAGCTAAACTATAAGGGGTTTTACTCACATTTTTATTTTGATTCAATCAGTACCCAGTGGTAATAGAATGTTCTCTGATTGTAAATAAATATTGATAAAAACCCCTATCATCTTCCTTTACATCTTTTTTTTTTTTTTTTTTTTTTTTTTTTTTTTGAGGAGCACTGAAATTCTGTTTATTCTATCTCTCATACCTTTTTGAATCTACACCACATTTGTTTGGGGTTTTCATATAAGTTGCTCAATACTTTTGGCTATTAAATTGTACAAATGATTTTTTTTTTAACTAGCGCATACGTAGTTAAAAATTATTTAGTAAAAATGCTCATATCTCGTAAGATATTTGACGTTTTTACATTCTGACTGCAGTATGCTGTACCTAATGTGGTATGCCAAATTTCCTAAAAATGTCTTTGCACTAGGTTCAATACCCTACGTGCTACGTGTTATTATTGAAAAAGTGGATTTTTTTTTTCCCCAATATTAAAAAAAAAAAAAAAAAAAAACTATATCTTCGTGAATATATGTGGTAGCCTCATAAAATTTTTTACAGATAATGAGAAAAATCTTCATAATCATATGCTACATCCAAAAATTTCAAACGTTACTTTTTACAAGGTGACCCAAAACCCTTTTTTTTTTTTTTTTTTTTTTTTTTTTGTTTAATTGTTTACTGGTCCTCTTTTCCTCTTCAGGACACAACTTCTGCTAAAATATATGAGATATAACATGTCCTTTACACTACCGAAGTTTCAAGATAATTCCTAAAGAACTTTTCTAGATATTTGACAAAACGTCTAAATTCAAAAGTGTTCAAATACTTATTGGTAGATAGTGTATATAAGCTGTACTTCCTTGGCAACCATTTAACCATCAAACGTAAAATATGCATTCAAAACAAGAAAATGATCAATTTTTTACCAAGTATTTGTAAATGCTCTTGTATTGCTAAGTCATTGACTTTTTCGAAGGCTATAATATTATTATTGTTTTTTCTAGGTATGTACGCATACAAACGTGCATCCATCCTAATTAATAACAATAATAAAAAAAAAAAAAAATCAGATTTTTGAATTTACGTTAAATTTCGCCTAAATATTAAATCAGTGACAAATTAGTTTATGCTGCTTAAAAAAGAAAAATACTCCATAATATTTTTTGCTATCCTTTTAGCATTCTTTTTTTTTTTTTTTTTTTTTTTTTTTTACGGGATTTAATTTTTTTTTTCTGTGTTTACAGAAATCTCAAAGCGTAGTTTTACTATGATAGATGCCTTTCGAATTGCTTGCAGTATTTCAGATTGAGAAGAAAGTTTACAAAAAACTATTATCTTACTAATCGATTTATCTTTTTTGTTTTCTGTTTCCATGCATTCAGGAGAGATGTCAAATTTGATTGATATGTTGTTCTCGAAAACATTAAAAGTGGCTAACAACAATTCACAGTAAATTTAAAATTCTAAGAGACTGATGCAAAATTTAAAAGAAAATTAAAAACTAGAAATTTATTTTTGGTCAAAACAAAAGCAATGTTCATACTTCGGGTAATTATGCAAAAAGGAAAGAATTTATGATGAAAAATTATAGCCACTTCTAAAGACTTATCTATATGTGAAAGAAATTTAGTATTGCCCAGTAGTCGGAACTCGACTTTTATATATATATATATATATATATATATATATATATATATATATATATAAGCATTTAAATAACAGATATAGAAATTCAAAATTTCTGTGTAAACAATGTTTTTAGTAATTACGTAATTATTCTATTCTTAACTAAAAATTAAAAAAATCAGTCAGCATCTTTATATTTTCTCTATTTACCTCTTCATCCGACCGTCCAAAGTTCTCCTTCTGAATATTTCAAAGGAAAAAGATACTGTTTATATCGAAATAATATGTCAGTAGTGCGGAAAAATTAAAATTGTACTCGCTTTTTTTTTTTTTTTTTTAGACAAATAAAGAAACAAAATCCAAAAATCTGGAGTGACTCCACTCGACTTTCCAAACATTAAGTAATAAACGGTTTTACAGATAAAGTAAAGTAAGAGAAATTGTTAAATAAACAAAAGAGAAAATTATAGTAGGATGTTTGAGTATTTTTCTCTATATAGTATGTTCCTTAATTTAGCAGTATTGCACGTCAAGTAATTTCAGCCCATAGATCATAATGACAAAGATATTTTCTTTTTGTTTCAGTAAAAATCTGTAACTATTGGATTCACCAAAATCTACACAGTTTGTATGACAGCAACCTATAACGTGTATAAATTTGTAGCTTAATTGAATAAGGCGTTAGACGTTATCGCACTTTAAAAAATTTGGGCCCATAACCATAATGATAAAAAAAAATTCTTTGTGTCCCTGTAAAAAAAAAAAAAAAAAAAAACATAAGTGCTAGATTCACCAAAATATATATGTTCGTGCGTCAGTGACCTATAACATGTGCATAAATTTTCAGCTCAATCGAATAAGACGTTTAGACGCTATCGCATTTTAAATAATTTGAGCCCATACCATACGCCACAATGATAAAGAATTTATCTTTGTGTCCCTGTAAAAAAAAAGAGAAAAAAAACTATAAATGCTAGATTTACCAAAATCAATAGGGTTTGTGCTACAGTGACCTATAACTTACGTACCAACTCTCAGATCATTCAAACAAAGCGTTTAGACGCTATAGTGTTCAATCATATACATACATACACATTCAAAAATAAACTCAAAGAACCTCAAAACATGTAGAAACACCAAAATCTCAAAGAACTGCTTTTGACATGATTACAATACATTTCTTACACATGCGTGTTCGGAAAGTAAAAATAAAGTAAATCACTAACCGTTGTATTGAATTCTTTAAAAAATGCACGTGCTGATTTAATAAAGCTTCTCTATAGGAATTTTAAATGTAAAAGATTACATACGTAAAATGAAAAAGTATGTAAAAATAAAAGTATTTCTATATGCCCTCTTCGCCTCATATGAAATTTAATTATGATTTCTCATTATTTTAAACATATTTCCATTTTTTTTTTCCCATTCTAATTATTGGAAATCTTGGTTTGAAAGCAAGATCGGAAAACTCACTGGTTATTTAATGGTGAACCAATGTTTGAAATCTTGCTTTTATTTGCTCAACCGTGGGAATGGTTTTCCCTGAGGAGAAATTCCACGGTTATGAGCGTTTCTAAATTTCCCCCAAAACAACTGATCTTAAAATGTATTTATTTTGTTTATTTATTAATTTTCTCATTGCTTCAATTTAAAATTAATATTGGTTCACTTTCCATTCAATATCTTCTAAAGCTAAATGATTTGAAGATAATAATCGAGGAATTACGTTACGGTAAATTTGTTGTGAATAAATTCAATTCTGTTTAATTAATAATGTCAATTAAATTAATTGTTTTCATTTAAGAATTAATATAATTCTCAGGTTAATTAATTCAGAATTTTTTTTTTTTTAATCTGAACCGTTAATTTGGATTTCGATGGCATATAATCGTCTGTTACTCTATTTTTACTAAGTCATAAATTATAATTTTTTAATCTAATTTTCAATACATAAATATGTATATATATTCTGCAACCATATTAACCGTACCTTTCGAATGATATTACTTTTAAGCAGGGCTCGAAATTAACAGAGGTCCATTCATCCGGGACCTAAAAATTTTCAACGGACCAGCAAAATATAAATTCTAGTGGTTCACCGAGCCAGTGAAGCTTTTAAATTTGTTTTGCATTTTTTACTTTTCTCGAAAATTTCCCGTAAATCTTTCATAGAACAGTATATTATAACAATAATAAGTGTACTTCTTTATAATTGTCAATATCACCTATCCAGTAATTTTTTTTTCATTTAATTTCACTTTCATAACCTTTTTTTACTTTTTTAATTCTTAATAGTAAATATGTGACATTAAGCTCGTTTATAAAAGCACAAATTTTTTATTTATATAAGAATTAATTTGTATTTTTAAATTAATTTACAATATATATATACAGTCGGTAACAAAAGTGTCCGAACACTAGCGAAAATTCCTATGTAAAAAAAGTACACTTCATATGGTTTTGTTAAATAAATCCTTGTCGAATCCTGTTCTTAGTCAGTGTAAATACATGATTCGATAAGGATTTATTTAACAAAACCGTATGAAGAGTACTTTTTTTACATAGGAATTTTTGCTAGTGTTCGGACACTTTTGTTACCGACTGTATATATATATATATATCATATTTGACTTATAAATTTAATATCAAAGGTTTAGTAAAACAAACAGATTACAAATTTTTAAATATTTTTAAAAATACAACAGAATGGAAGAACGGACCAGTACGGAGCAGTGAAATCTGAAAATTACTCGTCCTGCGGACCAGTAACTTTATTTTCTTAATTCTTATCTGCTTTTAAGCCCTTCTTTTACCAAAAATAGGTTAAAAATGTACAAGTTTTGTGTTTGCGTATTAATATACAGGTATTAATATATATATATATATATATATATATATATATATATATATCAGACAACATTCAGAATTTATCATTTTGTTAAAATATAATATGTATGTATATATGTATGTATTGTGTGTATATATATATATATTGGGTTGGCAACTAAGTTACCACCGTTAAAGCCTCACACTCGTGAGGCACCCATGCTCCACACTTCTGAACTTTGCCCATCGAGTGAAGATGCTACTCTACAGAAGTGTGGGAGCAATCCATTGTCTCTGCCGTTCCCTTGTTGTTTGACGCGGATTTTCATGCAAAAGGTGGTTCAATCGCTCTTCATCGAACTCAACTGGACGGCCAGAACAAGGTGCGTCTTTGAGGTCAAAATTTCCTTTTTTGAACTTTGCATACTAATCACGGACGGTTCTTTCAGCTGTAGCACCCACTCCATACGCAGCACAAATGTTGCGAGCAGCTTCTGCAGCCTTAGAGCCTTGATTAAAGGCAAAAAGAAGGAGGTGTCGAAAATGCTCATTCTTCTCAAGTTGACATTCCATGTTGATGATCTGTAAATAACAAGAAAATGTATCTTAGTATCAACGAAACATATATTTAGGTAGAACAATATATTCTCTTGCGAATGATGTACAACTTCGTGCCAAAAGTATTTAATGTCATACAGATTTTTCCAATTTAAAAAAACGGCGGGAACTTAGTTGCCAACCCAATACATATATAATTTCAGTATTTTTGAAACCAATCTAGTAGTTATCATCTTAAATTTGAAGAATGAATTTCAACTTTAAAATGAAACTTCAGATAACTTTCAGGACTGAAATACACAGTAATTCCAATTTAAATTAAGCAATGTTTTCTATATTGTATTGTGAAATTATTACTTCTGGAGTTACCGAAGTGAAGGAGCAATCCCCAGCTTCTATATAAAAATTACGATGGCATGTTTTCGGATCACACCTCAGGATAAAGTCTAGATCATTGCCAATTCTACGTATCTATAGTCCGATATTAAATCCACCCCACTCCAATTTAAGTTAATGACTTTTGTATATAAGAATTTGATTTAAAAATAAACTGAGAATGGCCAAATGATTTTCTAAAATTTCAAGATGGTTTATGAAATTCTTATGAATGGCTAAAATTACTACGTCATTTCTGTTTTTTTTTTTTTTTTTTTTTTTTAGTGCTAGAGGCCTATTTCAGTCGGTACAGTTGTCGAATTTTTATAGGTCACTCTTACTAGTGCTAGAGGCCTATTTCAGTCGGTTTATTGAATGGGGATTTATTGAATGAAGTCCCCCCAAGGCACTTTGACATGAGTCCCCCCCAAGGTACCCCTATTTCAGTCGGTACAGCGTTGTCGAATTTTTAAAATACACTCTTAATAGTGCTAAGGGCCTATTTCAGTCGGTTTATTGAATGGGGATTTATTGCATGAAGTCCTCCCAAGGCACAACTTTGACATGAGTCCCCCCCAAGATACCCCTATTTCAGTCGGTACAGCGTTGTCGAATTTTTATAATACACTCTTAATAGTGCTAAGGGCCTATTTCAGTCGGTTTATTGAATGGGGATTTATTGAATGAAGTCCCCCCAAGGCACTTTGACATGAGTCCCCCCCAAGGTACCCCTATTTCAGTCGGTACAGCGTTGTCGAATTTTTAAAATACACTCTTAATAGTGCTAAGGGCCTATTTCAGTCGGTTTATTGAATGGGGATTTATTGCATGAAGTCCTCCCAAGGCACAACTTTGACATGAGTCCCCCCCAAGATACCCCTATTTCAGTCGGTACAGCGTTGTCGAATTTTTATAATACACTCTTAATAGTGCTAAGGGCCTATTTCAGTCGGTTTATTGAATGGGGATTTATTGAATGAAGTCCCGCCAAGGCACAACTTTGACATGAGTCCCCCCCAGGCCCAACTTTGACATGAGTCCCCCCCCAAGGTACAACTTTGACATGAGTCCCCCCAAGGCCCAACTTTGACATGAGTCCCCCCCCCCAGGCCCAACTTTGACATGAGTCCCCCCAAGGCCCAACTTTGACATGAGTCCCCCCCAAGGTACAACTTTGACATGAGTCCCCCCCCAAGGCACACCTTTGACATGAGTCCCCCCCAAGGCACACCTCCCCCTCATTGGGAAAAAGAGAAAAAACGTTGTTTTGCGGCTATAAGACAGTTTGGACTTCCAACGTTATTTGTTACAATATCTGCAGCTGAAACACATTGGTTTGATTTAATGAAAACTTTATCATGGAATTTAGATCGTCACGAATTAACTAAAGAAGAATTTGTCGATATTAACAAGTTTAGCAGTAGGCCTCTGGCACTAAATTAAAATCTGTCAATGTCAGATTTTCATGTTTTAAATAATGAAATAATGTCGTGTCTGTATAATTTTTTTTTAATGGTTTGGGCTTGAGATGTCTCTCTATGATAATTTACTGCACATTAAGGCTCATTACACTTTGATCTACTGCTTAGAGTGAATTTCTTACATTATGAATACCAATGCCTGAACCAGGTTTCGAATCCGGCACCCGATTTTATTTAGGAAATGAATAATACTTCACACATCAGATCGGTTAATTTGATTAATAAATAAATAATTTCAGTGGTGTTTATGCCATTTCACTAGGTTTACTGAGAATACCGAAATACAATAGAGATTTAATAAATAAAAAAGAAAAAGAAACCGAGCAAAATTTGACAGGGCCATGGGAAATGATTGATGGAATTACAAAACCTTATCATAGAACAGCTGCTGAATTTATTCTGCTAAAATTTGGTAGCTGGCTGGAAACGGCTTGTGCTTTTCTAATAAAAAGTTTAACAATGCATAGAACTTATCAGTATGGCACGGTATCGCAGCCTTTATGAAGGATATGTTATATTTTACGTGACCTGATTGGGATTATATTGATCACGTAAAATATTACGTGACCATTGTTGAATATTTTTTTCAGTTAATGAAAAAAATATTGTGTGAGTGAAAAAATATAAATAAATAAATAATAATAATAACGTCATCTGCTTAAAACATAGAAACATAACCTGTCAGTCAAATAGGTACGATTTTATGCAGAATTATACAATGTATAGCAGAAAATCTAAGAGTATTATTGTCACATGATAACACACATAAAATAAAATAAAACTCACACCGATAAAATCATACAGCAAATTAAAATAAAATAAATGTGTCGGATTTCAAGGAAAGGATATTGTAGGATACAGTCTGTAATAAAAAATAATTCTGAACTGAATTCAAATGAATGTGGTTCTGAAGAACAACTATATAGTTTTGAAGTTAGATTATTCAGCGTACTGCATACATTTAAATTTTTTTCTCCCTTTTTCCAAAATGACTCCAAATTTATATTTATCTTAAAACCTATAATTCTTATTATTATGTCGCGAGTAAATAAATAAAATGCTCTTAAATCAATATTTGTAAACAGTTTCATCATCACACTGAGAAGTTATCACATTTAGAAGTATTACAGATTCATTATAGAATATCTGGAAGATTTAATTTTTTCTCTTTTACTCAATTGCATTAAGCCATACTTTTTTCTGACAACAGCATTACTTTTGCTTTAAAATTTAAAATTCATTTAAAAATATCACTATAATATTTATTTTAGAAATATGAATAGTTAGCTGTTTGATTGATATTAAAAAAAAGATATAGGATCTCGCCAGTAATAGTAAAAATACATGAAATTTTGTTTTATGAATAAATTTTTATACAGAAGTTTATAAAACTGAAACAAATAACTAAGTACTTCGCTACCATAGGTTTGATGTATCCAAACCAAAACATCTTTATATATTTTCAGTTTTACGATGTCCTGTCGAAAATGCTTTTAAAACCAGATTTAATTGCCATTATATTTTTTTATCGCTCTTTTTGGTAATGTCTATTACATTTGTGTTACAGATACGCTATCAGGGTAGAGGAGAACTTTTAGTGTCATTATGCTATCAACCTGCAGCAAACAGATTGACTGTTGTAGTCCTCAAAGCACGAAATCTTCCGAAAATGGATTTTGCTGGACTCTGTGGTAAGTTCGCTTTAAATATTTTATTGAACAACTAGTAAACCCTTGTGAAATTTTCACAGTTTCTTTCTTTCTTTCTTTTTTAATTTACCTTTAAAGTTTGAAGGTTTATACCAATTTCATCACCCTATATAAATTTTAATTAATCAAAAGCCAAATTATTATTAATTAGGTTTTTTTGTGTGTGTGGGGGGGGGGGGAGGGGGAGGATGAAACGTTAATGATAGTTAATCCAAAATTATTCAAAGAAAATTTTCAAAATAAAATTCATGCTTGACGATCCAGTTTTCATACTTCCCCAAGCAGGTCAGTTTTAGCATGGGACGCCTATAGCGACTTTTAAATTTTTGCTGACATGTTGGCGATGCCTTTTAATTTATTTTTTAATTTATTCATTTTGGTATAATTTTTTGTTTAAAAAAAAAAAAAAAAAAACTTAGTACCTGTTTTGATTGTACTTCATACTGTTGCATCTTTTAGTCAATTTATGAAACAAAGGTTCAGATTTTGTTTATAACTTTAAAGAATTGCTTGGTTTAAAAAGACGCTTGCAAAGATTGTAAAGATGCAAATTTTAAAAATAAATTTTTCTATAAAATTTTCTCAGCAGACAAATGTCGTCATTTTTTTTTTTTTTTTTTTTTTTTTTTTTTTATCACTGAATTGAGTCCACGTGCTTAAATATTGCTTATGTATTTTTATTTTTTTTTAAATCCTCGCGTATTTCATTGTCACTATCGTATCCTTTCTACAAAATATAATGGTAACTGGTCCATGTTAGAGAAATATTATACAGATAGACAAATCAATCTTGTGATTTTCTTAATAACTTAATTTAAAATTTAATGAAGAAATACACTTTTAATAACTTAAACCTTAAATGCCGAGTACATAGCTTCGTACGTATTATAAGAACTGGTTTAGATATTTTTAACTGAATCGATTTTGGTAATTTTCATAATTCCTTGTCCCCTTAAATACTTTTAAGTTAAAATGAATCTTAAGGGGATTGTTACCTATGACTTGATACCAATGATGATGATTCATATAAATTATCCAGATTGATCATGCCATAGACTATAAATTTTAAGAAAAAGAAATTAATTATAAAAAGTAATACATATAGTTTACATAATATATAATTTTCTCTTAAACTAATACTTAAAAAATAAATATATAAAAGTGGAAATGTATAAATAATGAATAGTTACGTAAAATTCTAAATATATATATAATCCCATCTTTATTACAGTAAAATTCACATAGATTATAGGTATACTGACCAAACGTCCCTATTTTCTGGGGACAAATGGGGGCGCCCTTTTTTTTTTTTTTTTTTAAGGCATTTTTCTAAGTTTTAAAAAAATTGTAGAAACTAAATTATTAATCAATAACACTTTATTTTCAGTCCTTATTTATTAGGAATGAAAAAATAAATCCATAATTTGATAATTGTAGCAATTTTTAATGCTTCTCTATTATAAAGGTACTTTGATCTGGTCAGCCTAATTATAGGAGTTTCATTTCATTCATGTTGTTAATTGAAAATGTGTTTAAATGAAATTTTTTGGGACAGTCTTTTACTTTCTCTTACCCATGTATATGGCAGAGAAAATATTGTTTTTGGACGAAATTTTCAAAATTAGGGTTTTGTTATATTTACACGTTTTGAGGTCCCTTGAATCCGAAAATCATATTTTTAGCGGTTGGTCTGTGTGCGCCTGTTATTGGAATATCTCACGAACAAATAGTAACCGGCTGTCTAAACTCTGTATTCTAAATCTGTATCACATAGTGATTCCACACTAAACGTTTTGTTAAAATCAAGTAAATGGTTCGTGTACAGCGACATCCAAGAGAATTCAAATATGTTGCGTCTATGGGGAAAATTTTTGGTAAGTACAGTGTAACACCTTTTGGCTGCGGTAAACAAAATGGAATAAACATATTTTTCTATATGCATAAATAGATGCTTCTCACATATTGCGGAATAGAAATCCTTCATGATTCGTTTGCAGGACTACTTAAAGTATTTGGATATATTGGGACGCATTTGAAAATTGCTAGAAATTTATTTCATTTTGTGTCAGATGTTTTTCATATAAAATTAAATTTAAGAACACAATGCGATGGGCGTATAGTTTATAGACAATATACAGGGCTACCTAAAATTAAGATGAACGTTCTTTTCTATTGAACGTAATTTATGAAAATGCTTTGCTATATTTTACTATGTTCACGAACACTGTCTGTCAATTTCCCTGAAGAAACCAACTAATACAAACGAACAGATATCTGAAAGGGCCTTTATATAGAGACATTGAAAATATATATATATATATGTGTGTGTGTGTGTGTGTGTGTGTGTATTACAGTTTTGTGTGACATGCAGATTTGCCTGTCTCATTTCCAGTTTTTTTTTTTTTTTTTTTTTTTTTTTTTTACGAAAAGTTAAAATATGAAGGCCCGCTATACACTGACGAGACATGAGACAAAGTTTGAAGCGACGTGCGACACGCGCATGCTCTAAATACAACTTCATCTCCTGAAAACTGTTTAGAGCATGCGTGTGTCGCATGTCGCTTCAAACTTTGTCTCGTGTCTCTTCAGTGTGTAGTGGGACTTAAATATAAAGTTCCATCGTTCTATCTTTAGATTTAGAAGATTCATCAGTCGTTATCAGATACACGCCCGACGCCCTACACACACATGAACATACATGCACAATGAATAATTTCCCAAAACCACTTTTTTGGACCTTAAAACATGTAAATCAGGCGAAAAATCGATATCGAAACCGAATACATTACTTCCATTAGGTACGGTAAACGGGCAATGGAAACAAAAATTGTTACATATGTAATTAATTATTATAGATTTTTCAAAGATCCGTATCCGTATCCGTGGATCTTGAAATAAAAGAGCCGTATCTGTATCCGTATCCGCGGATATAGAAAAACTGATATCCGTATCCGTGGATCACAGTTTTTGACGATCCGGCACATCCCTAATATGAATAACTGCTACATATTTATTATAATTACATAAACTATTTCTTATTCTTCTGAATAGTTACTAGTAATTTTCTTATGCATAATTTTACTCAACTGTGACTTATGTGTTGCATACTTCCCGCAGTCATTATCCAATTTCTTTTATTAAAGTTTATTTATTGTGTAACCATTTCATTCTAGAAGAAAACTTCAAATTATTGCATTGTAAATTCATATTTGAAATATTCGTTTTGTTTAAAAATTTACGAAAAACAGCAGAACCAGGTTAAAACCGTTTATCGAGTGCATATGAGAATTTTAAGATGTAATGTTAAACTAGATTAGAAATTCTTTGTAGCTATATCGAACGATAATAAGCTTAATTTATAAGCAAGATTTATTTAGAATTAACTTCATATTTAATTCAATTTAATATATATATATATATATATATATATATATATATATGTTCATTAAATTTTTAATGCAAGTGTTCAACTGAATGAACAAAATAATAATGTGGATTGCATAGGTAAAAAAACACTTTCCAACTGCACTTTATCGTTACATCTTTTTACGTTGTAAAATTATTACATCGCTCATGTATTTTACTCAGTTCCATCAAGACATCTTAATATATATATCTATATATATAATTTGATCATAATAATTGTTTGAATACTGATAATTATTTAATCAACTTTAATTTCAACTGTACGTACTGATAATATTTAATAATCTTTACATTTCAACTGTACATTCTAATTATATATATATATAATGTAGAAATTGAAAATGAATGCAGGCAGGAAAATCGGTATTTATTTGGGGAGGAGGCAGATAAACGGTAAAAATATGCAAAAATATAGAAATTAACATGTTAATTACCTGCTGAAATAAAGTAACATAAACATGATTTAAAAACAAAACATATACATTTTTAAGTTGCAATGATAAATATATATATATATATATATATATATACAAATTATTTTTTATAACGCAGAAATAACCAGAGTAACAGCGAATATTTAATGCCACTGAATGCCACATAGACCAATAAGAATTAATTTTTACCAAATAAAATTACCCCGTGATGACTTTAGCTTAAAAGTGAATATATATATATATATATATATATATTTGTTATTTTTGTTTGATTATTTGATTTTCGAACTCAGTTGTTTTTCCACATTCTTCCTCTTATTCATATTAAATTATTTGAATGTAAGGTTGGAAGCCCGCTGGAAATTTGCTATTATAGCCACCAGCGAATGAAATCTTACATTGGTGCTCAATGATGAAAAAGATTTCCCTTTATATATATATATATTTTTTTTCTTTTTAACCGTTCAAAGCTTTTCGTATTTTATCAATAATCTGTCCAAAAAAAAAAAAAAAAAAAAAAAAGTGTTTTAATAGTCATCGTGAGTTTATGCTCTCTTTGCTTGTTTGCTTCTTTTGTTTGGTTTAATGCCGATTTACCGTAAAGGCAACATATTTTGAATTGCAACTAAATATCTAGGAATAAAGTTAAGGTAAGTTTGAAGTTAAATTTAATTTAAAAAATCAAAAAACTAGACTATGTAAAATTAATTGTTTCAATAATTAATTAAAAGTCTTCAAAGGTAAATTTAATTTGATGAAATTTAATTCTGATTGGTTTATGTGGTAGTCAGTGGTCTTTTATATGGCTTTTACTATGTTTTAAAAAATTATTAATATATATATATATATATATCAGAATTTCTCCCAGACAATTTCAGGAAGGTGCTGCCCTATGATTGAAAAAATAGCACCCTTCTTGCCCATCATCCAAAAAAGTTGCGCCCTTACTGCCTTTTATTGAAAATAATCTTCCAACTGAAGATATGTTATAAATATAAAATGTATTGAGCATAACAATAAACATACGTTCATTCATCAGCAACAAGCGAAATTAAGGTGTAAAGAAAGTTAAAATTTAAAACTTTTTCTTCTATTTATACCTAAAATCGAAATTTTTAAATAAGTGTCGATTTTAAATGTTAAATGTGCCCTTACGTAACCTTCATGAATCTAAAAAATGCTCATTTTTTATTAACAGCGTCCTTCCCTTCTTTAAACCTGTTGGAAACTCTGTATGTATATAATGATGATCTATTAAGCATGTAGAAGCCAAGCAACAGATATATACTTTCCCCCTCTTCTAATAAAACCCTTTTCCCCACTTCCAATAAATTGTTTTAAAATATTTGCCGCTCTTTTAGGAAGCTCACGGTTTCCATTTTCAAATAACCAGTGTCCAATTTAATATAATACAAATCAATGTTTTTATTTACAAAGGCGAATGTTATAAAAGAAATGAATAATGTAAAAATGTGTCGCCTATTCGCATAGAGTGTACCTCTGCTCTGGGCGTAAAGGGGGCGTTTATTCGGTATTTTAAGAACAAACGAGATCCACGTGAAAAGCAGAGGGGGGGGGGGGGTTAATCGAGGGAGGGCACTTATGCCGTATTTTAATGTACATATCTTCTATTTTGTTGCATTTTCTTGTGCAATACGTATATGAATTTGTTTTCTTTGTAATATTTATTTCATTAATTATTGGTTTTTAACTTTTCAAATTATATTCCTTTTCAATGTATATATATGTTAAAAATTATCACAATTTAACAATTTATATGGATTCTTTGCGAATCCCAATACCTCTAGACAAATGAGTAGAGCTATTTATACCATTTTCATTTTAAAACGTACTATACTATAGTGAATCTCAATTACACATATCAGTTCCAAACTTTTCTAAAAATGTTTATTAGGTGTACAAATTAATTCGGTCCGTTTTCGAAAGATGGCGCTAGCTGCCACAAATGCTAGGCTATGACAGCTGTTTTCGGTGGTTTTAGAGAGGTTATATATTTGTTAAGAATCTTCAGTGTACAACTCTTTCGCTTGCTTGAAATAGCCTGATCAGCATTGCATTAAACATGTCAGGTTTTGAAGTCAATAAGCAGCATTTGCGGGAAGTGTTGAATTTTTTCTTTCATTGGAAGAAAAGTGCCGCCGAAGCGCATCGAACGCTCGTAGAAGTATACGGCGATAGTGCTCCGACTGACAAAACATGCAGGAAATGGTTTCGACGATTTAAAGATGGAGATTTTAGCGTTGATGACAGGCGTCGCTCTGGACAACCGAAAAAATTTGAAGATAACGTATTAGAGGAATTACTGAATGAAGATCCGACTCAAACACAAGAACAGCTTGCAGAACAACTGGAAGTGACTCAGCAAGCAATATCGGTGAGACTAAAAACGATGGGAATGATCCAAAAAGAAGGAACATGGGTTCCTTATGAACTGAAACCCAGAGACGTTGAAAGGCGATTATGCACTTGCAAGCAGCTGATACTTGGAGACGCTAAAGTGGGACGTCCTACCGCACCCGCCGTATTCTCCGGACATCGCCCCTTCCGACTACTGGTTGTTCCGACGAATGCAGAATGATCTGACCGGTCAGCGGTTCACTTCTTACGAAGAATTACAAAAATGGCTCGAAACATGGATGAGCGAAAGAGATGAGTTGTTTTATCGAGATGGAATCAGACGATTGCCGGAGAGATGGGAAAAAATAGTAGAAAATAATGGACAATACTTTGAATAATGTATTTTTTGTTTTGGTTTAATAATAAATACTTTTTTTATTGCTAAAAAACGGACCGAATTAATTTGTACACCTAATACAAAAATGATAACGCGGACAGAACGAAATTTAAATTCATAAACACTTTTCAGTTTCGTTAAAAAGGGTTAGAAAATCAGAAAAAGCATGAGCAGAAATGAATGAAGTCTGGGACAGAATATGACAAGAAAACATGCCATAATTCACTTTAGCTTATTTACTTTATTAGATTATAATAATTACAACAATGGAAATCAATCTATGTTTGATAATAATAATAATAAAACATTTACTAATAAAAATATTACTACCAATTCATGCTTTTAGTGGAAAAACTTTCGTACTTCATACAAATTATGTTCCTAAATTATAATATCACTATTCTACAGCGAAAAAGGATAGAATAATTGATTCTCGAAAAAGTCAATCTAAAATAAAACTGCTTAGCTCATGAGTTTCTCATAAACCTGTAAAAAAGAAAAGGTACTGCGAAACGTCGATAGATAAGAATGAAAATTAATTCATTAGTAAGGCTTGGCTTGAAGCTTAACAGTAATTTAAAACCGTATTAGTAGAAGCAGTTTCTTTTTTTTATCAAAAGCACAGTTAGGCAATTCACTTTATTTCATGAAACTAACCCACCCCCTTTTTTTAATAACATTTGCTAATCTCACTTTCAAACAAATATATTAGGAAAGGGAAAGAAAACGTGTCTGCTTTTCTCCCTCGCTTTAAAAGAAAACGAATCACTTAAAGTGCATGCAAATGCGCATTATATCTGTATAGTTAAAAGGAAAAAAAAAAAAAAAAGTGACCAGATTAGAATATTTTTATAAAGAATATCGACGGTTAAAAAAAAAAAAAAAAAAAAAAAAAAAAAAACCTTTTTTTTTTTTTTTTTTTTTTTTAAAGATTTCTTTGAAGTATTATTGAAAGACCAGAAAGTTGATACTTAGAATAAATACAATTTTTCTTTTCATTGTTTAAAACTGGAAAATGTCTTAAAATGAGATTTCCCTACAATTAAGTACATCTTATCATTTACATTGAATAGAATAACTATACCATTCACTCTTCAAAAAAAGAAATTAAACTAGTTGCCATAGGTGGACTCTGCTCTGTACCCATTATATATCTCGTGAAGATCCCATTACATATCTCATAAAGTTCTACAATAGGACACACTGTATTTATATTTAGAGATATGAACTCGACCAATCATTCAGCACGGTTCAGACTGGAATGCTCTACCAATTTGGGTACCCTACCAATACACATCAATTTGGGGATTTTCGGATTTTTCACACCTCAAAACCTGTAAAAACTTCATTAAAAAAAAAACAGAGATCGAAAATTTTTACAGATACCTAAGTTTCTTATACCTGTAATACGATAATGTAGTAAAAAGAGAAAAATTACGATTATTTTATTTTATTTATTTATTTATTATTTATCTATTTATTTATTTTTATTTATTTATTATTTATTTGTTTATTTATTTGTTTATTTATTTATTTATTTATTTATTTTTTTGCGGGGGGGGGGGGGGGGGGGTAATTGAATAATAGTAACCGCCGATAAAAGCTGCTAAACAAATCATTTTTAAACAAGAGTAAAAAAGAATTTCAGGAAATAAACTTAAATAATAGCGGACCTCAGATATAATCCCTGTGGATCATGTAAGACTTACTATTATCAAATATCTTTTAAATCAAAATAGTTTTCGTTCTTTAGCGGCTTAATGTTTTCACTTAGCAAAGTTTGCATAGTCTATTCATCATATAAAGTTAAAAGTTGTCCCTAAAAAATCAGTGATGTCAAACTTCCAAGCCTAAATTCAGTTCATTTGTAACTCAAGTGCCTATATCTATCTACATATACTATATTGATTGAAATCCTTTTCTCCTTAACTTTCATATCCTTTTCCCTATATACACTGCAATGTGTTTCTGAAAATTTAGTAAAAGAATTTATGAATGTGAGGCTCTTGGCGGCCATCTTTTCGAATTTAACATAAATTTGTAGGAGTGATTGGTTAGTTGAAGTTTTTTGAGCCTACTGTGTGCGTGTGGATATGAACTGTTTAAGCGATAGCAGCCAAAAATTGTTTTGGGTTTAAATTAGTGAAGAGGAGAATAATTATGTCTTTAAACGTCTCAAAATATAATATATGTTTTGTATCATTCGTGGCGTTGATTACGAATGTGCTGTTATTACTTCTCTAAGTTGGATCGTTTAAATGCTAGGGACCAAAAATTGTGTTAGATCAAATTAGTGAAGAGGAAAAATTATGCTTCTATAAAATTCAAAATATATGTTTTGTGCATTTTTTGACATAAGTTAAGAATATGCAATTGAATTTTTTGTGGCTTAGTGGCTCGACACACAGAAGAGTTAAAACAGTTTTGGTTTAATACGGAGCAAAATATGGATATTTCTCAGAATTTCAAAATGCGCATTTTACGTCTTTTTATGGTAATTACGAATATGTTAAAGATTTTTTTTTCTAAGTCGAACCGTTCAGCCGACAGAGAGCTTAAACTACCCAATAAATTTTTGCCACCAAACAGTTTTTGAACCCCTAGTATTTAGCCCCTTAACGCGCGCTGTCCTCGCTGCGAGGATACAAAATTTAAGATCCAGCTGCAAAAATTCATCCCGGAAAATTTTTAGCAAAAATTTACGTTTATAACATAGCAGAAAAGGCCGTTTTTTTTTAACCTTAAAATTTAAAATTTCTTTTAGTTTAATTTAGTTCATGAATTCCGGTGGCAGTATAATTTAAATGATCCGAATTGTCTTGCACCACAAAGGGTTAAATGGTTCGACTAGAGAAGTATAAATAATATATTCGTAAACAGTATCAAAAGTGACGCAAAACATATAGTTTGAAATGTTTAAAAATTTAACTCTCCCTAGCACCATTCCAATTTGCACACTCTAACCGCTCAACGATTCGAATTAGAGAAGTTTTAACAGTATATACGTAACCAGCGCCAAATATTATTGTAAACGTATATTTTGAAAATTTTAAGAATAAGTGTCCCCCATAGGAGCAATTCAATAGCTATACCTATACATTTACATAGGTTCATTAAAAATCTCTCTTCATAAAATGATAATAATAATATAATAAAATAAAAATCACTTATTTATTATTTTAAGGTGGCTCTAGTTTTAGGTAGATTCCTTATAGGAAATCTACCTATTGCAATGGTTCTCATGACACGACTTCTGGAAAATTTCTTCATATCTTCACCGATCATGACTCCTAAAACCCAAAACCCACCCTCCGTTCAAATGTTTATATATATATGTGTGTGTGTGTGTGTGTGTGTATAACGCTTATTCCCATGTTAAGTTGTGAACACGATAACTTGAGTAATTTTTATTTAAATTTAACCAGCTCGGGATATGTTGAAAGGACAGTAAAAATCTTGGTCGAGTGTTCGTAGATGGGGTAAACAGCTCAGGGGGGGGGGGGGGGGGGGTGGAAATTTTCATTTGCCCATAAGTTCTTTAATATTAAAAATAGGATAAAACTTCAAATCAGGCGAATTACCGCCTTATCCTAAAGAACAATTTTTGTATTTAAACTTTATCGATAACTTCAATTGCTTAAAAGTTACAAGTAAAAAAGTGATTTTTCGTCAATTATAATGAAGCCGACTTTTTCTATAGCTTTAATTGCTTAAATTTATAATCTAATGCTTACGTCACGTACAAATGGAAATAAAAAAGATCACTGAAAATATAAAAATCATGGTAACAGCTTTAATTAATCATTTAAAAATATATAATTAAAATAATCCGCGTTTGTAATGATCGATAGATGGCGCTTTCTGAACTGCAGTTGTTAGTAAATATAATAGCCACGTGCATTTATTATTGTTCTTTCTCCGCCATTACATCATGGAAAATCGATTGCATAATATGATGATATGCAGTGGTATGATAATTTCACCTTAGCCCACCAGAGGGCGAGCATTTCATTACCATCGCGGATACGTTAGTGTACGTAAAACTATCGTTTGGGTGAATACGCAAGCGAAGTGATGACGTCACTGGCCGTCCGTGGATGCAAGAAAAATGTAATCGTCCATTGGATTTTTTGTAAAAAATTATTAAAAATTGAGGAAAATTATTTCCCTATTTTAATCCTCATATTTGGGTATATATCTATGTATTAGTTATCGTGTGCATGCGTTAGATATATTCCACTGAAAACATAAACATTTCATTTCAAAGCATGATATATACAAATACACAATAAATATCCAACTAACATACTAAGCGGAAAATGATAAATATTCTATCATAATTTGAAGTCAAATTTGTTTTCAAATGTCTAAATAAAGTGTTTGATATAAGATACTCATATGTTGCAGCGGAATAGATTTCATATGTGTCATCCTTGGCGGGGGAAAAAAAATGTCAAATTATCTGGCGAACATATTTAATTCCTTTCAAAAAATCACGGTTATTTTAATAACTTATATTAAGAGAGTAATGAATAATGTGAAACAATATTTCGTAGAATATATATTACGAAAATATACATCTGGCATGTATATTTTCGTATTACGTTTTTGATCACCAAATACAAAAAACGCCAAGGATGACAGAGTTTTGAAATTTAAAATTAAATTTTGTCAAATTGACAGCAAAATAACTCAATCTAACACATGCATACGATAATTAATACAAATCTAAACCCAAATACGGGGATTAATATCGGGAAATAATTAGGTAGATTCCTTATAGGAGATCTACCTATTGCAATGGTTCTCATGACACGACTTCTGGAAAATTTCTTCATATCTTCACCGATCATGACCCCTAGAACCCAAAACCACCCTCCGTTCAAAACTTTATATATATATGTATAACGCTTTTTCCCATGTTAAGTTGTGAACACGATAACTGGAGTAATTTTTATTTAAATTTAACCAGCTCAGGATATGTTGTCAGGACAGTAAAAATCTCGGTCGAGTTCGTAGATGGGGTATCCAGCTCAAAGGGGGTGGAAATGGTGGGGGTGGAAATTTTCATATGTTCATAATTTCTTTAATATTGAAAATACGAAAAAATTTCAAATCAGGCGAATTACCGCCTAACCCTAAAGAACAATTTTTGTATTTAAACATTTTGGATAGCTTCAATTGCTTAGAAG
This sequence comes from Salticus scenicus, assembly GCA_963930645.1. Taxonomy (NCBI): domain Eukaryota; kingdom Metazoa; phylum Arthropoda; class Arachnida; order Araneae; family Salticidae; genus Salticus; species Salticus scenicus. The sequence continues at coordinate 61,171,911 of OZ005653.1, read as the reverse complement.
TTATAAGCTAAAAAGTGATTTTTCGTAAATGTGTTGAAGCCGACATTTTCTATAGCTTTCATTGCAAAAATTTAATCTGATGCTTATGTCACGTGCAAACGATAATAAAAAAGATCACTAAAAATATAATAAAATTTTAATTATGTTTTTAAGCAATAGGGCAGTTCCTTGTTTGTAAACAAACATCTCAACTTTTATGAATGGTTGGCAAAAAGGCTTGGGAAAAGCATAGCGACCAACGAAAAATCAATGGTGGGCGGGGCGCGGGAAAGTCGGGCGCGCTTTTTTGCCAACCACCAGACGTCACGAGGAAATGCTCTATATAATAATCTGATTAAAAAAAAAAAAAAAAATCTGGTGTGAAACAACCACACGACTTCCATCACCCACTATTACACGTATTATAGGCATTTTTGAGCGATAATGCGATCAGAAAACATAAAAGTGAACTAAAGAGAAAATCGTTAGAGCCGTTTTTGAGATACCAACTTTTACAAAAAATCAATTATTGACCGGAAAACAATAATTACATACAAAAGGATATTTAAAAGTGAGTTAATAGGGCGAGTTTGAAAAAAAAATCCGTACAGCTGTTTTTAAAGGAACGCCTTTGCGAGGCCTGAAATTGAGTTATTTATACAGGACGCCTATCAATTTTCCTGAACTAACCAACTGTATCATTCGAAAGGACATCTAATAGAGTGTTTATATAGCAAGTTTGAAGAAAATCGTTAGAGCCGTTTTTGAGATACGGACTTACGGTCTCACTTCCGGTTTCCGATGTTCCACTTCCGGTTAAACTCAATTATTGACAGGAAAACAATAATTACATACAAAAGTATATTTAAAAGTGAGTTAAAATGGCAAGTTTGAAAAAAATCCGTACAACCGTTTTTAAAGGAACGCCTTTGCGATGCCTGAAATTCAACTATTTATACAGGACGCCTATCAATTTTCCTGAACTAACCAACTATATCATTCGAAAGGACATCTAATAGAGTGTTTATATAGCAAGTTTGAAGAAAATCGTTAGAGCCGTTTTTGAGATACAGACTTACGGTCCCACTTCCGGTTTCCGATGTCCCACTTCCGGGTTTTCAATTTTCACCAAAATTTGGAAATTTCATCTGTACACCACACGTATTTCAATTCTAAAGTTTCGTAGCTCTATCTTTATTAGTTTCTGAGCTATAATAGCCAGAAGATTCTCCACATACATACACACACACACACATACATACACACTGACCAATTGCCAAAAACCACATTTTTGGACTCAGTGGACCTTAAAACGTGTAAATCAGGTAAAAACCCGATATCGAATTTTCAGACCGAATACAATACTTCCATTACCTACGGTAGTAGGGTAATGGAAGTAAAAAAGAAGTTTAATTTAACGGAAAATATGACGTCACTATTACAACAATGTACTGAGAAAAATGAAATAAAATTTTATCCGTGATTTTAAAGAAATAAAATAAAAGTTAATAAATAAATAAATATGTAAATAAAATCAACATATCTTAGGGCTAAGCAGATTTAGAAGACTTAGCTTTATGACATAAATGCTATAATTTAAAAGATAAATGTCATCGTTTAAAAAAAAAAAAAAAAAATCGCGTAAATCGATGGTAAACGAATTAAACTGGCATGATGGAAAAAGTAATAAATTCGGGGACATTTATTATATATCTCGTTGATATTATCCCTTTGACAAATGAACTAGAGGCGATTTTAATGAATTTTCCGTTGAAGTTTATTTTCATAAAAACTTAAATTTAAATTAAAGTGTTTCATTACTCGAATTCCCTTATTTTGATAAATAAAATTATACCATTTAAAAAAATAAAGAACACTCTTTTATTGAAAAGTGAACTAATAAAGGTTTTATAAAACTATTACATACTTTAAAATCTTTATTAAAAAAAATCTGGAGTGACTCCACTCGACTTTCCGAACATTGAGGAATTAACAGTTTTGTAGATAAAGTAAAGAAAGAGGAGTTGTTAAACAAACAAAAGAGAGAAAACCATAATAGAGTGTTTGAGTATTTTTCTCCATCTATTACACGATGTTTTATTTAACGCTACTGAACTTTGAGCCCATAGATCATAATGATAAAGAATTTTTCGTTGTGTCCCTGTAAAAACCTATAAATGCTAAATTCACCAAAATGCTTATAGTTAGTGCAACAGTGATTTATAATACTCATATAAATTTTCAGCTCAATTCAATAAGGCTTTTAGATGCTATCGTACTTTTAAAAATTTAGTCCCATAGGCCATAATGATAAAGAATTTTTCTTTGTGTCCCTGTAAAAAAACTGTAAGTGCTAGATTCACCAAAGTCTATACAGTTAGTTCAACTGTGATTTATAGCATGTGTACAAATTTTTTGCTCAGATTAATAAGGCGTTTAAGCGCTATCACACTTTTAAAAATTTGGCCCCATAGGCATAATGATAAAGAATTTTTCTTTGTGTCCCTGTAAAAAAACTATAAGTGCTAGATTCACCAAAATCTATACAGATTGAGTATTTGTGATCTATAATATGTGTATAAAATTTTTGCTCAATTGAATAAGGCGTTTAGATGCTATCGCACTTTTAAGATTTTGCTCCCATAGGCCATAATGATAAAGAATTTTTCTTTGTGTCCCTGTAAAAAAACTATAAGTGCTAGATTCACCAAAATCTATAGGGTTCGTACTATGGTGACTTACAATATGCGTACCAACTTTCAGGTTAATTGAACAAAGCGTTTAGACGCTAGCGTGTTCACTCACAGACATACACACATACACACACACATACATACATCATCGTAAAAATAGTGAAAACGGACTCAGGGGACCTCAAAACGTATAGAAACATCAAAATCTCGAATTCGGATTTTTGACATGATTACAATACTTTCCTCACTATAGTGTTCGGAAAGTAAAAATTAATTGTTGCCACTCGACATTTTCAAATACATCCAAATCCTGTGTCACATACGATAGTTTTGTATAAATATAGATTTTTTGTTTGCCCCTGGAACCTTCCCCTGATGGGAAAAGTGCCTGGAAACACTTGTTTCTAGTATTGTCATTGATTATGAAGTCGTGCGCAAAATTTCAGGTCCTTCGGACGACAAGAAGTTGCCGAAAATTGAATTGCGAAATTCCGTTACATACATTAATAGTTGCATCATATCAAGTTAATAAAAGTGTGTTAATTAATAATATTATAGTTTTAAAAAATTAAAAAACACGCTTTTATAGAAATGTGAACTAGAAGGCACAAAATATCTATCTTAATATTAAAATGCAGGGTAAGAGAAAATCGTGTGAGTGACACACCATAATATTTACATACATTTAAATCTTTAATTAAAATAATTTAGAATTAAACAAAAATAAAATCCCCTGACTGGCATCGAACGCTAGACCTTTAGGTTCGTAACGCGGAGCTATACCTCAACGCCACGGCGTTCACGTAGGGATAGTCCTTTTTTACAATATAGATTTTTTGTTTGCTCCCAGAGCGGTTACAAACATTCATACAAACATACATACATACAGGTGAAGCTAATAAAAGCGTGTTAAAAACCATCTTAAACGCTTTAATTAATTATTTCAAATATAAAATTACAATAATACGTCAATCTTAATACAAATATCGTTTGTGGTGAACAGTTTAGAATGTCGGTTTAGGCAATAATTTAAAATTTACGATAGAGAGTAATACGTTACAACTTCCTTTGACTTTTTATCTTGTCGAAACAAGATATTGGTCTGTGAAGAGATATGAGGTTTTCGCGTGGAAAGAAAATATAATGACGCCAAAGCTGCCTTCTCCATCGCCAAGCTCGCCAAATATTGTCGTCAGACAACGAATTATGTCCCGAAGTCAAAACTTTCGTCGTTAACTATCAAATTTTGCCGCCAAATCACAAATTTCATTGTTAAGTCGCAAGTTTTGTCACCAAAATCTCGCCAAATCATACAATTTACTAAATTCATAACAATTAACATTGAAATTCAGCGGTGCCAAATGGTCCAATGTTAACTAATGTTAATGTTCCAGCTTATGTCAACCAAAACAGTTTCATTTTATAATTTTTACTCATCTGACAATAAGAATCACAAAAACACAATACAAAACTCTCAATAATTCAATAAAAATTACAATGCAATAACTATCCAAAAACCGCTACCACTTAACTGTATTTGACTTGACCATAGCAACGCCAGGCATACTAGTGCTTGACCATATTAAGGTTTTACAAGTTCATTTTCACGTTTCTATTATTTTTTCTTTAAAAGAAAGATATCGAACAACAGTTATATGGATTTTAAATAAAAATTATAATTTTGATTGAGCTTGGGTAGGGATAGAGCCCCTAAATAAAATAATAGGCCGGCGCATCACCGCCATTTTTTTGCCTCCGAAGAGGACAGCATTTCCGCTTGGCGTCCTTATCGCTTCCCTAATGATTTTAAGAAATCTTGATCTGAAGCTAATCCGGTCAAGTTAAGAGCAATAAGCAACAATAATATTCCTAAATACACATCTTTTTCACAGTACATTCTCAGGATGTCATTTTATTCTGAGGATATCCTATGGATGTACGATGTGTTGTTAGGGCGATTTCTGTTTCTTTTACAAAATGTCGCCAAAACTCAAATACACAGTAATAGAAGGTCTGTGAACACTTTATAATCACTTCTTGAAAGATTATGGCAGTTTATCGCTAAACAAACTTTCATATCATGCTTTACTTGGCTGAAATTATGAAATATAATAAAATAAGAAAGTGTTTGTGGTTTGTTTATCAGAGAAACGCGCTGGGTACATGTGGTAACCCTAAGGCAACAAAATGCCTGATGCGCCAGCTCGTATATATAGGAGCCTTAGGTAGGGAGGGGGGTGTAGACCAATAGCCCCCTCCGGGATTCACCATTGCTGGGATTGTACATCTTCAAGACTTCTGTTTGTTGAATAATTATGAGCTTGAGTTCTAAAAAATTGAAACATTTACAGACCAATAAATCTAGCCTAAAATTTGAAGTAGATTGAATAAAGCCCTTTTGTTGTTGAAAATTAAATTTCTTTAAAACAGAATAGCGGCTTAAATAATACAATGTGTGAGAACAAAGCCATTGGTTAAGTATTAATCCATATGTAAAATTTCTTTACATTTGTAATATTAACGTAAAGGAACCTTTGCCTTTAAGCTTGCCGAAAAGAGATTTTTTTTCTCGATTTTTAATAACTTTTTAGAAAAAATCCAATGGGCGATTAACATAGGATATCTTTTTCTTGCATCCGTAGATGGTCAATGACGTCATACTTCGCTTGCGTATAGTTTAGAACGCCAGTTTAGTCAAGAATTTAAAATTTACGATTGAAATTGAGAATAACACGTTACAGCTTCCTTTGACTTTTTATCTTGTGGAAACAAGATATTGGTCTGTGAAGAGATATGAGGTTTTCGCGTGGGAAGAAAATATAATGACGCCAAAGCTGCCATTCTCCATCGCCAAGTTCGCCAAATTTTGTCATCAAATAACGAATTTCTTCGCCAAGTCAAAAATTTCGTCGTCAACTATCAAATTTTGTGGCCAAATCACAAATTTCATTGCTAAGTCGCAAATTTTGTCACCAAATTGTATATCTTTATGGCTTCTATTTGTTGAATGATTATGAGCTTGGATTTTAAAAAATTAAAATATTTACTGACCAATAAATCTATCCTGAAATTTTAAATAGAATGAATAAAACCCTTTTGTAGTTGAAAATTAAATTTCTTGAAAACAGAAAAGAACGTAAATAATGCAATATGTCGGAACAAAGCCATCGGCATGTATGTGTTAATGCAAATGTAATATTTCTTTACTTTTGTAACATTAACGTAAAAAAATCTACCTCAGCCTTTAAGCTTGCCGAAAAGGGATTTTTTTTTAATTTAAATTAAATTTCAGCTGTATTAATGAAAAAAAAAAAATAAATAAATAAAAAGCCATTTTTAAATTTTTAGAAATTGCAAATTAAACAAATATAAATGGACTTTACGCTGAATTAAAAACAAAATTTAACGTTTTAAAACATTATTTAGAATCTTCAGTTAATTATATTTGAGGTTTGAAAAATGAAAACAGCCTATTTAAAAGTGCGTTTTCCGCATTGGTGTAACAAATGTGATCTTACAATAATTATAAGCGATGGTGCGGAAAATTAGAAACAGAAGTGCAGCTGATGATTAAAATAACGGAAGCAACTAGAAAATAAATAGAAACTTAAATTCTTAAGATAGATTTTATGAAACATTCCTTAACTTTGGTCACGTGAAGTACAGTTAAATTCAAATTCAATCACAAGAATGCATTTAACATAGGAACGACAAATTAAAGAATGAAAAATGTATTTATTATCGCTTTGCGTCTTAATACGCATCAAATGATTGATAATTTTTTTAATTTTTAAATACATTTTATGCATGATATATATATATATACATATTATACTAGAGGACTACGCCTGCTTCGCTAGTTATTATGTTTTTAAACGAATCATTTACAAAAGTATCTCAAAAAATAGAAATTCTGAAACGAAATTCCTTTAAATTCTTTAAAATTATTAAATGTTCCCTTGCTAAAGCCAAAAATGAAACGTAAGGTTTGCAAATTCTTTTTTTTTTTTCCCACATTAAAGAAATAGATATATTTACATATGAATAATAAAATTAGAATAAACTTTCAAAAGTTAAATTGCCAATTTTATAATAATGATTATAATAATAAACTAATTGCTACTGAAGTACAAAAATCAAAACTGAAAATTCAATTTCAGTGAATTTTCATTTTCTTTTTTGTTTATAAAGCGATATAAAAAAAGAGTGATTCTGTATTTAATTTATTTAAATATAGCGACCAGCCAGCTATGCGGATAAAGCCTGCTAGTACTTACAAAAATGATTCATTTAAATAATGTGACCGGCAAAGCCAGCTAGTATATTATTAATGTATAATGCAAGTTTTATTATTTATATCAAACAGGATAAAGAAAATCCTTGACCATTAAATTATATTTTACAAATTAATAGTCCAAATATGAAGATCATCATCTTTTACAATACTATAAATAAATAGATAAATAAAATAAAAAATAATAAACTTTTAAATAAATACTTAATTGTCAAATTATAAAATTAAAAAGAGTTGTTGTTTGTACATGCATAGTAAAAAAAAAAAAAAAAATCTCATGTATACTTATTTTTCATAAAATATTTTTGTTATGCTTGAAGCATAACAATTTTATATTCAGTTTTTAATATATTTATTTAGTGTGTATTTTCAAGATTTTAAAAAATCTCATATTTTTTTAAGAATTCTTAAAAAAAACAAAAACAAAAAAGACCTCGATCCATCGTTTTTTATGGAGTGCGTGAAAAAAAAAAAAAAAAAAAAAACCGATGAAAGCGGGAAAACGGTGAAACCGGGAAAACGATGAATGCGGGATGAATAAAACAATGTTTATAAAATAATACACGCAATATACATACTATTAATAAAAACTAATTTGTTACTCTCCAAACTGTCGATGAAATAAATTAAAGTTGCAGAACATTAAGTGATATTTGTTTTTAAAAATCAGTAATTTTATGTTGGATTTTTTGTTAATTTTACAAATTAAACGGGGATTTTTTGCTCAGCCTCAGGAATGTCGCTGGCCATACTAGATGCAAGACTCTCCTCTTTACACAAAGTAGAATAACTTATTCTCCAAGCAACAACACACGATCTGTATTCAGTAATTCATAGACACGTGTTACTATATCTGCACAATCCCTGTTCTTCACCTAAAATAGCATAAGGTTCAATAGTCGAGGTTGGTTGGGGTTTACATCGCACTAGTGCTATAATATAGGCAAATGACAATGGTCTGGAACTTACTTTTGAAGATGGTCCGGAGACATGTCATCACTAGATCCTCCGTGGAGGAGGAAAAGAGTTATTTTAGGATAAAAGAAGTAGGCCAGTTTGAATGCCACATGGAATCGCTTGATTTTCAATTTCATTTCGGTCAGAAGAAAAGTTTTACAACGATGAATGCGGGAAAATGACTTTTTGAAGAACGATACATGCAGGTTCCGTTAACATTTTTTAAATACAGTTTGTGCAGGGACCATAGAAATAAAACGATCAATGCGAGAAAACGATGGATGCGGGAACGATAGATCGGAGTTTCACTGTATAAGCAAAAAGTCCACTTATTATAATTATTTTGAAATGTATTTAACCCTTTCAGTTGCAGCGTTCCCGCTGATGGAACACCTAATTTTAATTCTCAAGTGCAAAAACTCATCCCGGAAATTTTTCAGCAAAAATTTACATTTATAACATAGCAGAAAAGGCCCTTTTTTTAACGTGAATATTTAAAATTTCTTGTATTTTAATTACGTTCGTAAATTCCGGTGGCAGTGTAATTTAAATGATCCGAATTACCTTGCGCCGCAAAGGGTTAAAATACTCCGGAATAAATTGAAATGTTGAGATCTATGCAACTTTTACGAGTTTTTGTTGTCGATAATGTTTACTTATAAAGTGATTTATTTATTAAATTAAATATTATTTGAATTTAATAAGGTTTACTTACAGATGTTTCAAACCGAAAATAGGAACAATGCTAATTTTTACTTCCATTACCCTACTACCGTAGGTAATGGAAGTATTGTATTCGGTCTGAAAATTCGATATCGGGTTTTCACCTGATTTACACGTTTTAAGGTCCCCTGAGTCCAAAAAAGTGGTTTTTGGCAATTGGTCAGTGTGTATGTGTGTGTGTGTGTGTGTGTATGTGGAGAATCTTCTGGCTATTATAGCTCAGAAACTAATAAAGATAGAGCTACGAAACTTTAGAATTGAAACACGTCTGGTGTACAGATGAAATTTCCAAATTTTGGTGAAAATTGAAAAACCGGAAGTGGGACATCGGAAACCGGGAGTGGGGCCGTAAGTCCGTATCTCAAAAACGGCTCTAACGATTTTCTTCAAACTTGCTATAAAAACACTCTATTAGATCTCCTTTCGAATGATATAGTTGGTTAGTTCAGGAAAATTGATAGGCGTCCTGTATAAATAGCTCAATTTCAGGCCTCGCAAAGGCGTTCCTTTAAAAACGGTTGTACGGATTTTTTTCAAACTCGCCATTTTAACTCACTTTTAAATATGCTTTTGTATGTAATTATTGTTTTCCTGTCAATAATTGAGTTTAACCGGAAGTGGGACATCGGAAACAGAAAGTGGGACCGTAAGTCCGTATCTCAAAAACGGCTTGAAGGATTCCTATGCATGTTTCCTCATATCAGCTGTTAACTAGCTCACCACCTGTCATGACGTCAGATGTGACGTAACTGTATTACGTAATCAACAGCGCATCTTCGTCTCTCTGAGAGAGAAGTTTATATGAGTCTGTACGAGAAAGCTTTGCTAAGCGAGCGGCAAGAAATGCCCGCATTATGTTATTTTACTTTTCTATATTATTAAATGTTGTGATTGTTCAAAAGACTCTGCTTTTCACTCTGCGGACCCATTTATACCAACAATGGTTATGGGCCCAGAGACACGCATCTTACTGCGGACTTTTTAAAAATTTAAATTAACATTCGTTAAAACGAAAGTGCGACTTACTCTTAAGCCTAAGGGCTGAAATCGAAAGTATTTTTGATTCTATTTTTATAAAGAAGCTACTATAGCTGATTAAATATGTCGCAAATATTAAATATAGAAAAGTTATCGAAAAACAATTTCGATACATGGAAGCTGCAGATAGAAGCTGTTTTAATCAAGAATGATCACTGGAGTTATGCTAACGGAACGAAAATTAAGCCCGATGAAGGCGCCGAAGGTGAAGAAAAATGGCTCGAAATTGACCGGAAAGCTAGAGCCGATTTAATCCTAGCAATTACCGCAAGTGAGTTGTGTCATATTAAACATTGTACCACCTCAAATGAAGTATGGAATAAATTAAAAGAAGTTTACGAATCGAGAGGACCGGCAAAGAAAGCCACCCTGTTGAAGCAGCTACTCTTTAAGAAAATGACTTACAGTGAAAATATGTCAGATCACCTAAATATTTTCTTTGATATAGTGGACAAGCTAAAAGAAATGGACATTCAAGTAGCCGAAGACCTATTATCAATTTTGCTCTTATACAGTATTCCTGACAGCTATGAAAATTTCAGGTGCGCCATAGAAGCAAGAGATGAATTGCCGCAGCCTGAAGCTCTGAAAATTAAAATGATGGAAGAATACGAGTCAAGAAAAAATAAAAAGCATCAAGAATCATCAAATGCGTATTTTACAACTCACAAGAAAAATCTTCCTGAAAAGAACAAAAGAGAAATCTTAAAGCCTGTGCAGAACAAGAACACGTATGGCGAAAGAAATTATGCAATCTTCAAATGCAATTACTGTTCAAAAGTAGGGCATAAAGCCTCAGAATGCAGAAAGAAGATCTCAGACAGAAAATTCACTTCATCGAATAAATATAAAGATAGATCTTTCATGGTTGAAGATAGTACAGAGTTCACGATGGCAGCCAGTAACTCTTTCCAAGAACATTCCGAGTGGTGTCTCGATAGCGGTACGACATCACATATGGCTCATGACAAGAATTTGTTTATAGATTTCGAACCTAGAATTGGATCATTTATAAAATTAGCTGTAGATGAAACAGCGGAGATCACAGGTGTTGGAACAGTCAAATTAAAAGTTCCCGGTAATCACGGTGTAACCAATTTAAAGTTAACAAATGTTTTGTGCGTTCCAAAATTGAAATGCAATTTAATGTCTATATCAAAAGCTACTGCAAACAACTGCCGAGTTGTATTTACCGAAAAATGTGCAAAAATTACGGAGCAGGACGGCTCTCTGATTATAAGTGCTACGAGAAAAGGTGATTTATATTTTTTTCAGCCGCATGTGGATATCGCTGCATCAACTCAGGTAAGCAACTTTCATAAATGGCATTTAAAATTAGGACATTTAAATGAAAAAGATTTAAAATTATTAAAATCTGAAAATATGTTAAGAGATTTAAATTTTAATGAAAAAGATTCCTTAAAAGATTGTAAAGTATGTATTAGGTCTAAACAAACTGTGAAACCATTTTGTAAAGAAAATAAATTTCATAGTGATGAATTATTAGAAGTAGTTTATTCTGATTTATGTGGCCCTATAAATGTTAAATCCCATGGCGGATCACGTTACTTTATTACTTTTTTGGATGATAAATCTCGTTACATTGAAGTAAATTTTCTAAAAACAAAAGATGAAGCTAAGAACGCGTTCCGGAGATATAAAGCAGCAGTCGAAAATCGATTAGGAAAAAAAATTAAAATACTGCATACTGATAATGGTTTGGAATATTGTGGCGAAGAATTCAATAAATATATTGAAGAATGCGGTATTAAACGCGAATTCTCAGCACCAATGACCCCTCAGCAAAATTCTAGAATTGAAAGACAAAATCGTACATTATGCGAAATGGCGAGGTGTTTATTAATGCAATCAAACCTTCCAAATACATTCTGGGCTGAAGCAGTAAATTGCGCTGCATATATTAGAAACAGGTGTCCCACTAAAGGAATTAAAGAAAATAAAACACCTTTCGAATTGTTTTTCGGTTATAAACCAACTGTTAACTATTTTAAAATTTTCGGACAGAAATGTTTTGTTCTAAATAAAAAATCAAAAGGGAAGTTTGAAGCTAGGTCACACGAACATATATTCGTTGGCTATTCAAATGAATCACGCGCTTACAGATTATGGAATAAGGATACCAGAAAAATTGTCATAAGTCGTGATGTTCGATTTATAGACGAATTTGAAATAAATGATTCAGCCACTACTGATCAATTAGAATTAATTTTTCCGTCTGAGAATAAATGCAATAATTGTAATATTAAAAATTAAACTCCTATCCCTACTCAAACCGCAGACAGGGGGGAAAACAGCGGATCGATTTCCTATCCCCCTGAATGCAACGGAGAAAGTTTCTCTTTTTGGAAAGGGGGGGAAGGCTCGCTTTCTGAAGGGGGGGACGTGAAAGATGTGAGTGGAGGGGAGGAGAGTGTTGACGATATATGTAAACAAGAGAAAGGGATTAATAAAAACAATCCTATTTTTAAACGCGGTCCAGGCCGACCAAAAAAAATTAAAAGTTGGAACTTTCAAAAGTCTCATAAGGAGTGTATTACAGATACAAAATATAAAGATGAAACTTCTCAATTAGCTGATAACTCATTTAATGAAATTAATCCCAGCGAAATCGACGCGCTAAATGGAGATTATGCTAAAAATTGGGAAAACGCGATGAAATTAGAATATGATTCTTTAGTTAAGCAAAACGCTTGGGAAATTGTAGATAGACCAAAAGATAAAAAGGTAATTGGGTGTAAATGGGTTTTAAAAACAAAATTCAAACCAGATGGTCAAATTGAAAAATTTAAGGCCAGATTAGTTGCCAAAGGGTGTTCACAGAAACAAGGTATAGATTTTGAGGAAAATTTTTCACCAGTAGCCAGATTAAGTTCTATAAGAACTGCAATCGCGTATGCTATCCAGAATGGTTTCACAGCATACCAGTTAGATTTCATTATGGCATATGTTAACGGAATGTTACATGAAGAAATTTATATGGAGCTTCCTGAATTTTTTGAAAATGATATACACGAAAATAAAGTGTGTTTATTAAAAAAAATCTTTGTATGGCCTTAGGCAGTCAGGAAGACAGTGGTTTAAGAAATTAGATGAGAAATTGAGAAAAATGAAATTTAACCCTTTGAATTCCGACAAATGTGTCTATTACTCAAAATATCCTTTTGATGCTATTATAATCGTCTATGTCGACGATTTAATTTGTCTCACTAAAAGTGAAGAGCACTATTTTGATATAAGAAATAAATTAGCAGAATCTTTCAAAATGAAAGATATGGGCCTTCTGCATTATTGCTTAGGCATTGAATTTAATCAAGATAGGGACAGCATCACTATAACACAAAAGAAATACATTGAAGATTTATTAAATAAATTTAATATGGAAGATTCTAGAGTGGTAAATACACCTTTAGATAACAATGTAAAATTAACTAAACAAATGTGTCCAAATACAGAAGAAGAGAAATCATATATGTCAAAAATTCCTTATAGACAATTAATTGGTTCTCTTATGTATCTGTCGGTTGCTACCAGACCAGATATCACCCATGCTGTAAATTATTTAAGTCAGTTTAATAACAATCCAGGAAAACCTCACTGGATAGCTGCTAAAAGAATACTAAGGTATCTCAATGGCACTAGAAATTTAGGAATTGTGTATTACAGAGACGATAAACCATTGACAGCATTTGTTGATGCCGATTGGGCATCGGATATAAATGATAGAAAATCATATACAGGATACGTCTTTAAGTATGCCGGTGGACCTATTTCTTGGGAATCTAGAAAACAGCGAACCGTTGCTCTATCCACAACAGAATCTGAATATATGTCTCTGTCCGAATCCGCAAAAGAGACAATTCATGTTAGAAATTTCTTAAAAGAATTGGATCCTGAAATTGTATCAAGTCCTACTGCAATCATGTGCGACAATCAATCTGCACTGAGATTAGTAAAAAATCCTGTTCATCACAATCGATCTAAGCACATTGACATTCGTCATCATTTTGTGCGAGAAGTTTACAATAATAAACTAATTGACATTAAATATATTTCATCAGATGAACAACCTGCAGATATTTTAACAAAAAGTTTAAATGCATATAAACATGAAAAATGTTGTGATATTATAGGACTTAATACTCAGGACTGATGAACTTAAAAATATATATATATTTAAACTGTGTTTCCATTAAGAAATTAACTGCTTATATTTTACGTATTTTATTTTATTATATTAACCATAATTATTTGCTTATAATTCTATTTCTTTACTAACATTTTTCTTATTTTAAGTAACTCTTGCATAAAAATAATTTTCTGTATAATATGCTATTATAATGCATAAATATGTTTTATTTTCGAAACATTTATTGAAAAAGGGGGAAATGAAGGATTCCAATGCATGTTTCCTCATATCAGCTGTTAACTAGCTCACCACCTGTCATGACGTCAGATGTGACGTAACTGTATTACGTAATCAACAGCGCATCTTCGTCTCTCTGAGAGAGAAGTTTATATGAGTCTGTACGAGAAAGCTTTGCTAAGCGAGCGGCAAGAAATGCCCGCATTATGTTATTTTACTTTTCTATATTATTAAATGTTGTGATTGTTCAAAAGACTCTGCTTTTCACTCTGCGGACCCATTTATACCAACACGGCTCTAACGATTTTCTTCAAATTTGCTATATAAACACTCTATTAGATGTCCTTTCGAATGATATAGTTGGTTAGTTCAGGAAAATTGATAGGCGTCCTGTATAAATAGCTCAATTTCAGGTCTCGCAAGGGCGTTCCTTTAAAAACAACTTTACGGATTTTTTTTTAAACTCGCCATTTTAACTCATTTTTTAAATCAAAAATGTATATAAAATGTTTATAATGTGTGTAGTACTGGGTAATGGAAGTCGTGTGGCTGTTACACACCAGATTTTTTATTTTTTAAATATTTATGATCAGCTAGGTGTCTAAAAGCCATTTTAAAAATTAGTTTAGTAATTTTTAAAATAAATTAAGTAGTGAACGTTAAAGGGTTAAAAGCAATCATTATGTATGTGCTAATCTTAGAAAAATAAATGCAAATATAGATGCAAAATTATGAATAAAAATTGCAAATCATTCAAGGTTTTTAATGACGCAGAAGCATCTCTACATATAATAAAAGAAGATGCGTGTGTGTATGTGTTTGTCCGTTGCTTTGAAGGCAAGCTGCTGATCGCAGAGCTACTGAATTTTACATGGATGTCCGTACTGACTTCTAATGATGTACCTTAAAGCCCGATTTCCGATTTTTTTATTTCACTAATTAATTAAAAATCTATAAACTTCTGAAATGATCGTCTCTAGAGATACAAATATAAAAGGCAAAAGTAAAAAGACTTGCCGTGGGTTATTAGCTCAGTTTGTTAGAGAGTCAGGCTAATAACGCGAAGGTTGCGGGTTCGATCCTTCAAAAAACAATGTGTTATTTTTTCCAGATAATTAACAGAAAAGAAGCCAATTGATAAAAGAAAAAACTTTCAGTGTTTTCATTGTATCCTAAACCGCAAGGATGACGAGAAAATGGGAAACACAAAATTAAATTTAGAAATGTACTGGTCACTTTTTGGGAAAAGCTACAAAATTTTGCATGGAGGCCCGCTTTGACCTCTCCTCATGCACCTCGAAACCCGATTTTATTATTATCTATATATATGATGTATAAGAGTAAACTCACTGATTCACTGACTCAATACGGCCGTGGCGATCCTATGGGAGATAGAGTCACAATTTTTGGTGAGCAGGTTGGTTTTAGGACTCTGACGCTCACTAAGACGGGATTTTACGAAATCCCCCCCCCGGGGGGCAGAAGGCAAAAATCACCTTTATAAGCATAACTCGGCTCCAAATTGCTTCACGGTGAAGAAATTGCAGATGGGGAGACTAGACTTGGAATACAAAAAAATCATTTTCTGCAATTTTGGAATTTTGGATTTTTAAGGGAGAAGGGGGTAAAAATGATTGTCGGCGGTGCAGAAGGCAAAACATCTTTATAAGCATAATTCGGCTCCAAATTACTTCTCGGTGAAGAAATTGCAGATGGGGACACTAGACTTCATTACAAAAAAAAATCTTTTTCTGCGATTTTGGATTTTTAAGGGAGAGGAGGGGGTAAAAATGATTTTCGGAGGCACAGAAGGCAAAAATACATTTATAAGCATAACTCGGTTCCAAATTAATTCACAGTGAAGAAATTGCAGACTTAAGTACAAAAAAAATCATTTTCTGCGATTTTGGAATTTTGGATTTTTAAGGTGGGGAGGGGGTAAAAAAGATTTTCGGAGGCAAATTTAGCAAAGTACGGATTTTCGAGTAAAATTCTAGCAGTAATAGCTCAAAGATTAAAAAAGAAAAAAAAAAAAAAAAAAAACGCCAAGCGTCTTTTTGTGGGTATTTGCAAAAACTCATTTTTGATTTTTTTCCGATTTTCGATTTTGGGTGGGAGTTACAAGGGGGCAAATTCGACCCCCCCCCCCATTTTTAGTGCTAAATTCGTCTGTGAAAATCTACAGAAGCTGAGGTCACAAATTTTAGTGTGTGGCTTATTTACGTGTGCCCAACGCCCATTGTAATGGGATTTTGTGAAAGTCCTCCCCCACTTTACCCCCTTGGGGGTGGGGAATAAAAGAGTAAATCACTGATTCACTGACTCAACACAGCTGTGACGATTCTATGAGAGATAGACTCGCAAATTTCGGTGAAAACGTTGATTTTAGGACCCTGACGTCTATTACGACGGGATTTTGTGAAATATCCCCCCGTTTCCCCCTGGGGGGGGGCAGAAGGCAAAAAACCCTTATAAGCATAATTCGGCTCCAAATTGCTTCACGGTGAAGAAATTGCAGAGAGAGAGAGACTAGACTTAAGTGCAAAAAAAGGATTTCCTGCGATTTTGGAGTTATGGATTTTTAAGGGGAAGAGGGGGTAAAAACGATTTTTGAGGGCAAATTTAGCAAAATACAGATTTTCGAGTGAAACTCTACCAATAATATCACAAAGATATAGAAAATCGCCAAAAGTCTTCTTGGGGATATTTCCAAAAACTCATTTTTGGTTTTTGCGATTTTAGGGGGGAGTTACGAGGGGGCAAATTCCAGTCCCCCTTTTAGTGCTAAATTCATCCGGGGAAATCTATAGGAACTGAGGTCACAAATTTTAGTGTGAGTCTTACTCAAGTATATCCAACACCCATTGTAATGGTATTTTGCGAAAGTCTCCCCCCCCCCCCTTGGGAATGAGAGGGCAATAAACCCGTTTCCAAGTATAACTTTGCTTCAATTTATCTCAGCAAGATTAATTTGTATATGTGGGTTGTTCATGCCTTCCCAACACGCACAGTAAAGGGATTTTACGAAATTTCACCCTCCCCCCCTTTTAAGGGCGTGGGGGAGGCAAAACAGGCTAATAAGAGTAACTATGCTCCAAATTATCTCAGGATAGCGATTTTTTGATATGTCAATTATTTATGCGTGCTCAAGACACACGCTACAAAGAGATTTTGTAAAATTTCGTCCTATCCTCCCCTTTTTTGGGGGGTGGTAGTCAAAAAGCATGTTTCCAAGCATAACTTTGCTTAAAATTTTCTCATTAGGATTCATTTTTGCACGTGGGTTGTTTATGCATTCCCAACACGCATTATAAAGGGATCTTACGAAAATTCTCCATTCCCCCCTTTCAAAGGCGGGGGGGGGGGGGGAACGCTTTTAAGAGGAACTCTGCTCCAAATTATCTCAGAATAGCGATTTTCTGATTTGTCGATTGGTTATGCGTACTCAAGACACACACTACAAAGGGATTTTGTAAAATTTCACCTTATCCGGGGCAAAATCATGTTTTCATGCGTAACTCTGCTCCAAACTATCTTAGGCGATTTTTTATGTGCATGCTGCTTGTGCGTTCCCAACACGCACGATAAGGGGATTTTGTGAAATTTCCTTTTTACCCCTATTTAAGGGCGGGGGTGGGGTGGGGGCAAAAACACGTTTTAAAGAGTAACTCTAGTCCAAATTATCTCAGGAAAGCGATTTTTTGATAGGTCGATTGGTTATGTGTACTCAACACACACAAACTACAAAGGGATTATTTGGAATTCCATATTATCCCTCACCTCTTTTGAGGGTTGGGGGGGGGGGAGATTAAAAACATGTTTCCATGCGTAACTCTGTTCCAAACTATCTTAGAATGGCAATTTTTGATGTGTGAACTGCTTATACATATTCAATACACACTACAAAGTGATTTTGTGAAACTCCACCCTACCTCCTCTTAGGGGGCAGGGGGGGGGAAGCATGTGTAACTCTGCAGTAAATTATCTTATGAAGGAGATTTTCGATGTGTGGGTCAGTTATATGTATCTAACTCCTAATATAAAGATATTTTGCAAAACACCCCCTCCTTTCCTTTAAGGGCGGGGGGCTAAAAAGCACGTTTTAAAACACAACTCTGCTTCAAATGATCTTAGAATCTCGATTTTTTAATGTGTGGGTTAGGTATGTGTATGCAACATGCACTATAAAGGGATTTTGTCAAAATGGCGAGTGGGAAAACTGCTATCGAAGGTATCGAGAACTTTAACTTAGATTTTGACTAATTTCAATGATTTTATTATTATTATTATTAATGATATGGTATTTTTAGACTTCATTTCAATATAATGACCAGCGAAGCGGGCAAAGCCTGCTAGTTTTTTAATAAATTAATATAAAAAAATTATCTGGATAGATTGTCTGGCGCTGCCACCTATTGTTATAGAGTGAAGATGATAATCTGTCCGAAAAATGCTCACCCGGAAAACGTAATTCTTGAACAATAGCAGAGTCAATTATCGTCCCTTTGGAACCTAAATTGAAAGACGCAGATGCAAGCAGTGGGGGCCCCGAATCGATATAGTGCAGGCGTGGAGGACAATACCAAAGGCAGTGGGAACCCGAAGCAAAGTTTTAAGCAATTTCACTGAAATTGTTTTTAGCTTTTATTTATAAAGTGATTAGTAATTAATGTTTTTTGAAAATTCCTTTAAATATAGTGAATAGCTAGAGAAGCACGCTAAGCCTGCTAGTCACTAATAATTTTCTTCTCACACAATCTGCTGTTTTTTTCATAAAGATATATTGAAATTAAATTAATTAGAAAAAAAGAAAAGAAAAAAAGCATGATTACCTCTTTTTCCAGGAATATTTTTTATGAAAAGTTGTGCCCTTCCTAGTTTTTACATAGCTTCAGTGCTAGTTATTGAACAAATTAAAAAATTTACCTTTCAAGACTAATTAATTTATTTTAGTAGGTGCATAATTTATGTATTTTGTTACCATGCTATTCTTAGCAGCATAAATAGAATATTCCTTATACGTTAATATAATTCTTATATTTTTATTTCTAGATCCTTATGTTAAAATCTACCTGTTGTACAATGGCCAGCGGATTGCAAAAAAGAAAACACATGTAAAGAAGCGCACGACAAGCCCAGTGTTCAATGAATCTTTCGTCTTCGAGGTTCCTTATAATGAAGGATTGGATAACATCAGTCTCGAATTTCTGGTCTTGGATTGGGACCGTGTCACTAAAAATGAAGTTATTGGCAGGCTTGAGCTCGGACCTCGATGTGGAGGACCTGCTCAGCAGCATTGGAATGACGTCTGCAGTGCACCTCGCAGACAAATCGCTGAGTGGCATAAGCTAAAAGAATAGACAAAGCAAAAACAGGATGGGCAAAATGTATATATGTATATGTGTTAAGTGTGCAAAGTGCACCACTGGTAGTAATCAGTCAGCACTATGGCAGTGGATGCACTAATGCTATGATTGTTGTAAATTTTAAAGGGAAAATTATCCTGTCTAAAAACAAAATGAAATATCAAAAATTCTATTAAGAATTTATTACCAGAATAAAAGAAAAAGAAATAAGTTAAAATTGTATAAAATAAATTTATATTAAAGTTTTTAAATTAAAACTAATCTTGATTAAAAAATGCAAGCAATCAAATTTACTATCAGACCAATCACGAATTAATCAAATCAAAAGTATTCAATGAAACCTTTCATAAAAGTCTGCATTGGAGTTTAGCAGAGTTTCAAAAAGAAAATAGTTGAGAGTTATGCTAAAGGCAAAAAAAAAAAAAAAAAAAAAAAAAAAAAAAATGGCAAATTTTTGTACATATGCATAACTAGAAAATTTATTTGAATAAATAACACACCTGTTATGCTCATAAAAGATTGTTGACTTTTATGCTTAGGAAGTAAAAAATATATGTTTAAAATCTGAAACATCATCCATTGTTCCTATTCTTATAGTTGAACCAAATGGAATAGTTTAACAAATCAGGACCAAAAAAAATTCTTTCTTATAAGGAAAGAAAAAAAAAAAAAAAACACTGATTTTTCCTTTCAATTGAAATTATTGGAAGGAAAAAATCAGTGCTTAAACGAATAGCTATTTTAAAAAGTGCAATTTTGTGTTTGAAATATATATTACTTGTTGTTTCAAAAAAATAATGTGAAAAAGTATATTACTGAACTCACTGCTAGTTGGTGCACACTGTACACTATAATGGACAGGTCTAGACTTCCTACAATGTAATGTCTGTCTGTCTTTATTCCTTGGTGGCCTCTCTATCAAACATAAGCTTATATATTTTTGTTTCGTTACCCATGTATCAAGACCTATGATTTTTGTAGAACACTTACCATTGTAATTTAATCCTCTCCTGTGTGGAATCTCTGAAAGTGGAATACAATTTCCTCAAAATAATATCTTTCTTTATTTAATTCAATTAATGAAAATTAGAAAAAAAAAAATTAAAATGTATTCTTAGTTCTCAATACCGGAAAAATACTTTATTCTAAAGAAAAAAAATATATATCTTAATGGTCATCACATTTAACAAAAAAATATTTATTTGGATAACAAATTTATATATTACTGAATATGATAATTATGTACACAACAAGCATTTTACCGGATCTGACATAGCTTCAAGAAAGTACTTAAAACAGCAACAATAACAAAAAAAAAGAAGGAAAGAAAAGAAGAAGAAAAAAAAAAAAAAGGCGCTAGATTAAAAAAAAAAAAATAATAATAATAATTCAGAAACAAAAGTTGCTAACAACAAGCTAAAAAAGTGTTTCTGAATGATGACCTCAGAATGCTGCGTTTTCTTTCTTTTTTTGCATGGCCATATGCAATAAAACTTTATCAATTACCTTAGTTCAAGTAACACTGTTCTACTAATAATACTTTTCTAACAAATACATACAGGAATATTGGAATAAAAATATGAAAAATATATTCTAAATTCTGTAAGAGAAACTGAGATGTTTCAAAATAATCATTAGAAAAGTATTTTATTAGTAATTTTATAATAATCTAAATAAGTTTATACATTTAATGAGAAATAAATTATTTTTAAAGCATTTTTTCATCATGCAGCTGTTTTTGAATTTTGTTTTTGAAGGATTTTCAAAGCTAGATTTCTATAAATTTTTATAATTTTTTTATTTTAGCCTAGCATTCTAGTACTTCCATTCAAAAACAAATTAGCATATATGATCAAGTAATTGCAATTTTTATAAAAACGACGAAGAAAAAATCAACAGCAAATTATTTTTTATAGCATTGTGTTAGATTTAGATAAAACGGTTTTTTGATAAATAAAAAGTGCGAAATGCTGTTCTCCAATATTAAATAAATCTCTAATTAAAAAAAAGAAAAGAAAATTACTTTAAAATGTATTGACAAAACTGCTTTTAAATTTCTTTATTTAAATCTTATCTTTTTTTATTAACAAGGGCAATCTATCTAACTATGCATATTTACTAACTTATTTCTACAAAGGACTATTCAATGTACGAATAAAAAATATCTACATTTAGAATACCTAGGATAAATTATATGCAGCTAATAAGATTTTTCTTTCAAGGGGGATAACAGAAACTGCTCAGGTCATCTTTTTTTTTGCTTGTTATCAATTTATAATAATATTTGTCAAATCTCGATGTATACAATTCACATGTGAAAAAAAATTGCTGAAAATAATATTTAACATGTACAGCTCACAAATGTATAATAGCAACACCTTTATAGGAGCAAATTTAATCAAACAGAAAGAGGAAAGATCAAAGAAAAATATCTTAAATAAATTACAGTCTTAATTACACTAAAATAATTTAAATTTCAAACTTCTTAAATAGTTGAAGATCATGAATTGTAAATTATGATTCAAAAAGTGTACTTTTAAACTGTATCTGTTCAATTTATTTCTAGATGATAATACTTGTTAAATGAAACAAGGCAAAAGAAGGCTTATTAATTTTAAGAATTT
The DNA here is from genome assembly GCA_963930645.1 of Salticus scenicus. Classification (NCBI taxonomy): domain Eukaryota; kingdom Metazoa; phylum Arthropoda; class Arachnida; order Araneae; family Salticidae; genus Salticus; species Salticus scenicus. The sequence goes on along the minus strand of OZ005653.1, from coordinate 61,149,853 downwards.
AAAACTATAAAATTCCAATAAAAAAAATAAGGTCAATTATTTCAATCGTGCAGATTTTAAAAAATTAATTATCATTTCTTCTATCGTTTTAAATTATATTTTAGTTTTCTGATTAAGTAATCAAATACACAGTTTGTTAATTGTCCTAATTTTGATATATATATTTTTTTTGCTCTTCAAAATAGTCATTGTTAAGACAATCTCTTTTATATATTATGCATATATATACAACAAATGAAAAACTCAATTAAAAGGAAAATGTTGTGTATTGAATTCTCCAGTAAAAAAAAAAAAAAGTTTAACTAAGTACAACAAATAAAAAATACTTTCTAGAGAAAATTTTGTAACTTTTTTTCTTTTCGTTCTTTTTTTATTTAAGAATTCGTATATAGGAGTATGCTACATTATATTTAAAACTTATTAATTTTAGTTTTGAAATAAAATTGATAAAATTGTATATTTAACTGACTTAATTTATCTAATTATCACTAATAAGTTATAAAAATGTATCAAAAAGTTATCAGAAACAAAATTTTAAATGATGTTATATTTTTCATAACATTTCATTTGATTCAAAACTTTTTTCTTATTATTATTTAACTTTAAACATTAAAAAAAAAAAAAAAAAAAAAACCCTGTAAGATTGAAAAATGAAATTACCTTAAGCATCTCTTACACTGAAATGTTTATATGTGAACTATAAATTATTTTACTTCTATTATAAATGAAAATGTTTTTTTAATAAGCGAAATAAAAAAAACCCACAAAACTTACATTTCTGCTTGGTTAAAGATGCTCCAACCATGAAAATTCTTTGTAATGCTATGTGAATATGTGATGTCTTTGATTACAGTTTAGAAGAGACTTAATTACAAGTGCTGTTGCTTACCCTTTTTTTTTTTTTTTTTTTAATTTCCTGAATTATTTTCAACTGTTAATGCTATTCATCTCAATGCATGTAAAAAGAATGAATGTTTGAAAGCAAGAGTGTGCTTAAAAAAGTGCTTCATGAGAAGCTTAAAAAAAAAGAAAAAAAATCATGATTAAGTCTGAAATTTTTGAAATTTGGCTGAGGATTTGAAGATGAATAAAAGAAATTTGTGATGATTTACTGTTTTTATAAATTTGACTAAACACCTTCATTTATTTGGTTTATAACATAATTATCTTTAAATGTGTAGTACAAGTAGTAATTTTTAAATAATGGAAATACTAAAAAGCAATAGCTGTGAATATTTGTATACAAAAATAATTAATTCACACATATATTCATAATATAAATACACTCATTGCCATAAAAATTTGTGCACCAAGACCAAGAAAGAGTTGTCAGAACGAAATGAAATTTTACGTACGCAAATGCAAAGTTGATTGTATAAATAAATGATTACAAAATCAAAACGGAATGAACATTTATTACAGGAAAAATTACAAAAGAATGGAGATTTTAGTACACTGTTGAGCCACCTCTAGCATGAATGCATGATGTGATATGGGCAGGCATTCAGGCATACAAGTCCCGTATGATGTCCTGCGGCATCTCATTCCACATTTGTTGTAAACACGCTTCTAATTCATCCAAACTCGTAGGTTGCCCAACTTGCCATCCCAAGTGGTCCCAGATATGCTGGATTGGTGACAAATCTGGGTATCAAGCAAGGCCGGGAAGAATGGCATTGTGGTGGAGGCAGTTCTGTGATGCCCTTGTTGTGTGTTGCTGAGCATGTCCTGTTGAAAAATGGCTCCTGGGACCTGGGAGCCCTGCCATGAGTGGCAACACCAATGGCTGAAAGATGTCATGAATGTACCGCATGGCTGTCATAGTGCTGTGGATCAATATTAGGGATAACCTCGTGTCATATGCAGTGTCATTCCATACCATCACACGAGCTGTGGGTGCTGTGTGCAGCTGTAAATCAAAGGCAGGATTGATGCATTCACCACGGTGCCTCCACACATATACATGATTGTCATCACTGCAGAACTGAATCTGGATTCGTCACTGAAGACGACCTGGTTCCATTCAGTTGCAATCCAACCTGTCGAGTGTGACACCATTCCAAATGGAGGAGGGGGTGTGTGGTATTATTGGCAGCACACATAATGGGTGATGCAATAGCAAATGTCCTTCAGCCAGGTGCCTTACAATGGTACAAACAGAAACAGGGACAGGTCGTGTAGGTGCTGCCTACGTCTGGATGGCAGACAATGAGGCAGTTGGCGCTATGCATATATGTTTTGTATGATGTGACGGTTGTTTTGATTATTGGTCTGTTGAACATGTCCTGTGTTTGGCCGCCCTCTCTCTTGTCCACTGGTCCCCACACCTCCTCACAGTAAAAATCAGCATGACCTAGGTGGCTGGCTACTCGCCGAGCTGATTAACCGGATTCCATCATACTGATGATTCTTCCCCTCTCGGACACTGATAGCTCCTCATATTGTCTTTGATGGTAGCATAACAGCATCTCTATTTAAAAAGCGTCCCCCTGAAACAGATTATGTACACCAAACAATCTCTGCTTACCTGTTTTATACTACAAGAGGAACAAAGTTCAATGCCCTCTAGCGGCATTACACAATGCACAATCACACTGCATTTCTAATCATTTGCATATCTGCCTGGCACATACCTTCATGCCAAGTTTCATTAATTCTTGGTGGGCAGATTTTTATGGCAATGAGTATTTCTAATCATTTGCATATCTGCCTGGCACATACCTTCATGCCAAGTTTCATTAATTCTTGATGGGCAGATTTTTATGGCAATGAGTATATCATGACTTAAACATGAATTCATAATCAGCTATGTGATTAATACTCCAAAGAACTATGAACCAAGTATAAATCATACTATCACCAAATCCTTTATGAATTTATCAATCTCACAAGGTGAGGCCATGACATGGGAAATTCAGATCAGGGCGAAATTGCACAGGATTGTAGTGTACTATGAAGGTAACAATATTTTAAAGCAGTAGGACCCACTAACCACAAATTGAAAAAAAAAAAAAAGCATATTTAAGTTTACAAAGGATTACAATTTTATTAAAAACATTTTAAATTACCTTATAAAAATCCTTTAAAATAGAGGCCAATATATTTCAGCTCCAGCCGGAGCCATCATCAGAGCCCGATGACAAAACAAAGAGCTTGGTGGTTCACTCCCTTTTCTTAACTTCGTCGTTCGTCATTTCTTCACTTCATTTATCTGTTTCCATTCATGTGGGATAATGCTATGTTCACTATCGTTTATTGCGTCATGGGTGGTCAGGATTTCGAGTGCTTCTCTTTTAAGTGTGTATTTGTGTGAGTTGAAATTTGAAATTTTTTTAAAGTTAATTGAATCGATATTAATAGGGTTAGTGGTGTTATTCCTAGAGAAAGCTGTGGATGGTTTGTTGTACTTTAGGTCAGCTAGGTGTTCAGAATATCCAAACACCTAGCTGACCTAAAATACAACAAACCTGACCACCCATGATGCAATAAACGATATTGAACATACATAGTATCATCCCACATGAATGGAAACAGATCTTAGAAACAGAGAAACAAAGTGAAGAAATGATGAACGACGAAGTTAAGAAAAGGGAGTGAACCGCCAAGCTCTTTGTTTTGTCATCGGGCTCTGATGATGGCTCCGGCTGGAGCTGAAATATATTGGCCTCTATTTTAAAAGATTTTTATAAGGTAATTTAAAATGTTTTTAATAAAAAAAAAAAACATTTAAAGTTTCAGATATCTTTAAATACAAGTTATTTCACAGTTCAGAAAATGTTCCAGTGGCGTGGTCAGTAGAGTAAATGGTTGCCATGCGAAGGGCCCAGGTACAATGCTACCAGCGAGAATATTATTTTTCCCCTTTTATTTATTTAATCTAAACATTTTATTTTACTGTTACTTTCTCTTATAATTCAATTCAAAATTTGAAACTTTTAATAAATAATTACTCTTTTATATTGAACTTAAAGGGGGGAAAAAAAAATGTAGGTTTTAAAATTTTAACTTAAAAAATAAATTTTAGCTTTGTTTAAATTATAAAATAAAGGGAACCTTTTATTTAATATATATGCATATATATTTATTTATCTAAGCATTTTATTTTATAATTACTAGGGGGCTCTGCCCCTGCTTGCTTCGCTCTCCAACCCCCAGTTCGCTTCACTTATTAATATCCCTGTGTGGCTTTTCACTGAATATGAGTCTATAACACAAGACAAAAGCAGAAAAATGTTATAGAAATTCCCATAATTAATGTAAAATTGAAATACATAATATTTAAGGTAATGTACCAATTGAGGCATTCCTAGTTGAGGCGGTAGATGAAAATTGTCGCGATTGAGGCGGTGAGGGTGAAAAGGGTTGTCGGCTATTCCCGTTTGAGGCGGTGATCCTTATAATTGGCTATTTGGTGCATTTATTACTATACTTGTCAAAAATGAAGATAAATTTGTAGTAGGCTCTTAGCCAGGTTTATTCAGTGTTTCCAGGGAACACCATGAGGAGGTGGCCTACTTTATTTCTCCAAAAAAGTTGCGGAGAACAAATTCTCCTTATTAGTTTGCGCGTGTGATACTGATTGCTGCGAAAACGAGTTACATGCGTTCTCAGATTCGTGCACAGCGGGGTAGGGGTGTCCAGTGATTTTTTATTCTTTTTTCATGGTGAGCGAAGCGAACATACGTGCATGATACTGATTGCTGCAAAAACGAGTTACATGCATTCTAGCAGTCTGCATCAGAACAAGACGGTTGCAAATAAAAAAAGTGATATTGCACAGAGAAAAAATAAGATATATGAATCCTTCGCACGCATGCGCAAAGGCTTGTGGAAAGTGCCAAGAGGGGAAAAAGAGCCAATAGGATGGCTGTTCCAGCCAGACGGGCGCTTCCGAGCCAATTGTTGTAACCACAAAACCGGCTACCAGTGCTTTCCTACCTACCGCCTCAACTGGGACAATTTTTTACTACTGCCTCAATTGGGTACGCCTGAATCGGTGCCAAATCATATTTAATACCACTTTTTTTTTTTTTTTTTTTTTTTAAGAATAGAAAGAAATTTATAATATTTAGACCATTTTTTCTTACAACTTTATTATATATGACACCTTGGCAACGTTTAAATTTTTGGTCAGTATTTGGCGATGGTTTTTTTTTTTTTTTTTTTTTTTTTGTGTACTTGCTTGTTTTTTTAAAAAAGGAAAAGAAAAGAAAAAAAATCTAGTACTTATAACCTAAAGCCTATACTTTTTTCTGTTGCCTACACTTTTTAGGTGATGAATTTTGTTTTGCCATAATTAGAAATATGAAATGTGTCCCAGAAATGTCTAATTCTGTAATGTTAAAAAATTATCAGTGCCAAATTACAAGATTTATAAATGAGTTTGATTTTGACTCTATTTGGAAACACTTGCATGTTGGTCCACAACACTATTTGGCGATTTTCTTTTGATAATTACGGCGAAATGCGATGAATATGCATTTTTCAATAATGCGTCTGTTTCGTAATGTACTAAAATAAATTAAGCTTATTTTTAACATTAATAAAATTAATATTTAAAATTAACTTTCCTTTCTTTGCATGAAACAATAACGAGGATCATCAGTATTATGCACATATATATATATATGCTTCCCGGGAACTAATATAGTGTTGGTCCACAAGTGCATTTGGCGATTTTTCTTTTGGTGTTTATGGCGAAATGACTTTTTCTCAAATGGTTGCCATGGATTCCAAGCGTAAACAAAAGCAAAACGCGTTTTTCAAAATGGCATCATTATTAATGTACAAAATTAATTAAGCTTATTTTTAATTATTTATGCCATTATCGTTCAAAATGGCACCAAAGAAAAATCACTAAATCCAATTGTGGACCAACATTATACTTGTACCCCACATTTTTTCAAAAATTCCAAAAACATTTCTCTCTCTCTAAACAACTGACTTAAAAAAAAAAAAAAAAAAACTAATAAATTCAGTAACTTTTTAAAACACTTGTTATAATACAGATTTAGATATCAAAATTATCACCACATTAAATTCTGACCTATAATGGATAATGGAAAATCACGATCATTATTCACGAAAGAACGTATAAGAAATTAATAAACAGCATAAGAATTTTTTAATAATAGAAATATTTTTCTTAACAGTAACATTAACATTGATTTTATTATTTTTTACTCCATGGATCACATTTTAATTTTCCCGTGGAAAATGATGTTATGACAGAAAAACAATGTAATAAGAGAAACTTTCTGTGTGGTGGCAAATAGAGTACCTTTACAAACCCGAAGTTTTTAGTTAATTACTTTGTTAATTAAAATGATAGAAATTTCTAAACAGCTGAAATGCCTTCCTTGAAGTCGTCGGAACACATTGATACCTCTCATGATGCAAAACACTTTGCCCTTCATGAGAAGATGCTGTCGCAGACAAAAAAAATTGACACCAGAAACAGAAACTTTTTTTTAATATATAGAGAAAACAAGCTAAAATTAATTTTTTTAAGTTATAGAAAATAATAAATGTTGCATGCATAAAATTATAACTATATAACCTACATATTTTTTAAATCACAAAAATTCAATAATTATTGTTCATTAAATTTTTTTAATTTCAGGTTTAATTATTCAAAAGATTTAAATTTGAGAATCATTCATCCTTATAATTGTTCAAATGCAGCTTTAATAGCAAAATAAGTAAATAGATGAAATAATCAAATAAAAATAAATAAGATAAATATACAAACAAAACCCTGAATAACAAATATAAAAATAAAGACAAAATAGACAAAAAATAAATAAATAAATTATTAAAAAATAAACAGAAGTGTAAAACAGAAGGTGGTTTAAGCTTCCTGATATGGTTTTTAATATGCATAGATTACTTAACCATTTTGAGGTTGTTAATATTAGCGAGCAGCTGAAATTTTATTTTGTGCACAGAAGAATAAAAAATAAATTATCGAAGAAAAACGTACGTTGATTAATATTTAAAACTTACATTTAAAGATGATGTATAATTTGAGTATTTGTTTGTCTGTAATATAATTTAATATAATCAGAATCCCGTATTATAATTTTTTAAGAAGCTGTAATGATTAGAGAAGTAATTAGTTAATTTGTTTGGGCCATAATTACATGTACAATTAAAATCATTATTTCTCTGTAATATATATATATTTTTTCTGAAATTTAAAAAACAAAGCTTAGCATTGTTTTAAATACACCTGAAATGAAATAAAATGTTTAGATTTTAAAAAAGCTCTGTTTCATTTTTACTTTACTTTATAATAATAATAATAAAATAAAAAAAAATTGAAAAATTTATTTATTTATTTTTTATAGAAAATTACCAATACAAAAAATAGAATATTTTAATACATACATGTTTCTTTTTTTCTAAATTCAAGAAATTTAAATTTATTAAAATTTTCAAATTTTGAATTGAATTATAAGAGAAAGCAACAGTAAAATAAAATGTTCAGATTAAATAAATAAAAGGGAAAAATAAACATTCCCGTTGGTAGCATTGAACACGGGCCCTTCACTTGGCAACCATTTACTCTACTGACCACACCATTGGAACATTGTCTGAACTGCAAAGTAACTTGCATTTAAAGATTACTGAAACTTTAAACGCTTTTTTCTCGAAATTCTGTGGCTAGTGGGTCCCACTGTTTTAATATGTTGTTACCTTGATAGTATACTACAATCCTGCACAATTTAGTCCCAATCTGAATTTTACATGTTGTGACCTCTCCTTATCAGTAATATCTCCACTAAATCTAAAAAACAAATGTTACACTTATTTTTTTCTCAGTACCTAGATACTTTAAATAGATTTCATGTACATCAGAGCAGCTTAGTACACAGGGTTTGTACTAAGCTTTTTTTAACACACATGGTTTGCTAAAGGTTTGAAACATGGGTCTCAAACCTTTCATCTCGACATGGCTGAGTATGAAAACTAAAAGTTTGGCCCAGCCTATAAACTTTTTTTGCAATATAAGGTCTAGCCTGTTCAAGAAAGAAAATATTCCAAAATAGTCCGATATACCTTAATCACTATCTGTCCACTATTAAAATTATTCTTTAAAATATTGCATAGTTTCAATTGCTAAATTTTAAGTACAGTACTTTTCAGTTTCAAACATCCAAGCAATAAAATATTAACAAAACTACTGCTAAAATAATTTTTTTTTATTATGTGATATTAAAACAATAAACTATATTTAAAACAAATTAAAATAGACGTTTCGAAATTCAACCGAATTTTTTCATCAGTATAAAAGCAATATTTTGCAAAACTCTAAAACATACACTTAACATACACTTTGTATACACTTAAAAACAATAAATATGAAAATAGTATGGAATATTCTGGTGCTATTACACATGCTTCGTTAGTAGTATATGATTGGCATACAGCCAGCCAAGTTATAGTAGCATACAATTTTTCAAAACATTCGTTAAGGGGCTTTCTCCCTATCTTCACTGTAAGTCAGTGTTCATGTTATTCTGTAAAGAAATTTTTTTATAAAATTACTCATTACCAAGGCTTAATTTGCATGAGAATGCAGTTACTACTTTTATTTCAGTGATTTTTTACATACTAGGCAGAACAGATAGAAACTCATTAAAATTGTACACTGGAACTCACAAGTATATCATTTCTGCAAAATCAAAGTCACCGAATTGTTTTCTTTAAATCAGCCATAGAGTTCTCATTACTATTTTCTTATAATAACAGGGTTGTTACACAAATCAGGTGAGAAAATTCCCTGAGTTTTCCCTGTCTCCTTTAGAAGTAAAATAGATGATACGCAATCATGCAGCATTAGAATCTAACATGTTTACAAGTCAACTGAACATATTTAGGGTTTATTAATTTCATTAACTTACTATAGTTGGAGAAAAATCCATAATTGATTCATTATAAAGCACTAAAATTAAAAAAAATATATTTGATTATGGAAAAAATTTCCAATGTTTTCCCAAAAAATTTCAATATTCCCTGAATTTTCCCTGTTTTTTAATAGATTTTCAAATTTCTTGAGTTTTCCAGGTACCGTAGCAACCCTGGATAAATACCTACATGTGTCGAACCTCGTTAAAGAGAACACACTTAACGTGAATTAATTTTAATATGAACTGTGTCCGCAATCCCAGTCGAAATAAAGATTAGTTTCTGAGCTACTGATAACATGAACAACTGTAATTTTGCGTATATAACTCATGGTGGAAGGTAATCCGCAGCATAAAAAATTTATTTAAATACAATTATAACCAAAAGATACCCCGCACTTCTAAAATCACATGGTCGGCAATCGCTGTTTATAATTTCAATACTAATTGCTATTATTTTAATAATAAGTAGAAAAAGATACGAATAATAAACAAATATGCAACTAAATATAAATAATAAACAAATAAATTTACTTACCTATAAAGGAAAAGCAAATAATCATAAATTAGTGCTAATCTTTCTCTATATATAAATTACTATAAACTGGAGTAACTACTAATGATTAATACTTTTATTCAATTTATAAGAAAATTATAGATTAATAATAAATTTATTTACAAAATTCATTCAAATCCATCAAAATCGGATTCTTCCGAGACTCATAAAACGAAAGACGTGTACAAACATAAGTTCTGAAGAACATTAGCTTTCCCATCACTTTTTTTTCTTAGAAATATATTTTTAACCGACTTCAAAAAAAGAAGGAAGGTTCTCAATTCAAACCGTATGTTTTTTTTATGTTTGTTAGCTCATAACTTCTGAACGGGTGCTCCGATTTTGATACTTTTTGTTTTGTTGAAAAGGTCTTGGTCTGCAATAGGTCCCATTGTAATATCTTTACGATCTAAAGAAAATACAGGGTGCCCAAAAAAACCAGTCCCAACTCTTTTAACTGCTAAACGGCTGCAGGTCTAGTAATAAAAATGGTATGTAAGTGTAGCAAAGTGGCCCTGCAGTACAAGGTTAAACCGCTTGCTGCGCCACCTGGTGGAAAATAGTGGAGTTAGTGTTCCTATCTCGAAACGGTTCTAGAGAAAAAAAGTGAATTAGAAAGTTGAAGATTATCATCGATTTAGTACAAAAAGACAGTTTAGACATTCATGCTAGCGTTTCTATCTCGGAAACGGTTCAAGACAGGGGAAAAAAGTGAATTATAAAATTGCAGAGCATCATCGATTTAGTACGAAAAGATAGTTTTGACATTAATGCTAAAAGTACAAGGCTAAAAACGTGCCTTTTTTGTTCGCAATTTCTTAAACTATTCACACTTGAGCTACATTGCTCACGTTGTAGCGTAGCTGGTGAGACATACGCTATATAGTTCAAAATACGGTTCTTGATACTTTTCGCTTTGTTGTAGAGATCTTGGTCTGAAGTAGGTCCCATTATAACATCTTTACAATCTAAAGAAAATAAAGCGCCATCTGGTGAAAAACAGCGGCATTAGCGCTCCTATTTCAAAAACGGTTCAAGATGGGAGAAAAGTTAATTACGAAGTTGTAGAGTATCATCGATTTACTACGAAAAGACAGTTTTTAGAGATTATTGCTAAAAATAGAACGCTCAAAACGTGCAATTGTTTGTTCGCAATTTCCTACACTGTGCACACTTGAACTACGTTGCACGCTTTACAGCGTAGCGGATGACACGTATACTCTATCGTTCAAAGTACTGTTACTGTAAGCGGTCACATCGATTAGCGCAAAGTCGTTTTCAACCAACTTCAGAAAGGAGGGTGTTCTTAATTCTTGCTATGTGTTTTTGTTGTTGTTTGTAAGTTTATAACTTCGTAAGAAATGCTCTAATTAACCGACTTCAAAAAGGAGGAGGTTCTCAATTCAAAGCGTATGTTTTTTGTTTTTGTTTTTGTTTGTTAGTTCATAACTTCTGAACGGATAATCCGATTTTGATACTTTTTGTTTTATTGTAAAGGACTTGGTCTGAAATAGGTCCCATTGTAAGATCTTTACGATCAAAAGAAAATACAGCGGGCCCAAAAAAGTCAGTCCCGACTCTTTTAACTGCTGAACAGCTGCAGCTATAGTCATAAAATTGGTATGTAGGTACAGTAAAGTGGACATGTGCTACGCGATTCAACCACCTAAAGCACCACCTGGTGGAAAAGAGTGGAGTTAGCGATCCTATCTCGGTAACGTTTCAAGACAGGGGAAAAAAATGAATTATAAAATTGCAGAGCATCATCGATGTAGTACGCAAAGATAGTTTAGACATTAATGCTAAAAACAGAACGCTTAAAACGTGCATTTGTTTGTTCACAATTTCCTATTTTGTGCACACTTGAAAAACATTGCATATGTTGTAGCGTAGCGGGCGACATTTTATGCTATGTAAAATTCAAAGTATGGTCATTGTAAGCGGTCACATCGATTAACGCATAGGCGTTTTAAGCTGACTTCATAAAGGAAGAGGTTCTCAATACAAACCATGTTTCTCGTTGTTGTTGTTGAAATTTGTTAGCTTATAACTTCGTAAGAGATGATTTAATTTAAATACTTTTTTTGTGTTCGTAATGATCTTGGCCTAGAATAAGTTTCATTAGGATTTCATTAAGATATAAACAAATTACAGGATACTCACAAAAGTCTGTTCTCACTCTAACTGCTGAACGCAAGCAGCTACAATGGTAAAAGCAGTGTGTAAGTATCGATGTTGAAACTTCTGTCCGTCAGCTGCAATGCATATATTGCTCTTTGTTTAAACTTTACGCTGCGCAATTTCCAGCGCAGCGGGTGACACGTATTTACTGTAAAGTTCAATATATATGCCTAACAGAATTTTCGGTTACGAATACAGCGTATCCTTTCTTTACATTTCTAAAGACTTTTTAATTTAACGTATGTTCGTTCAATAGATAGTTTTTTGGTCATATCCAATAAAGGCAAGAAAAGTGACACAATTTAAAAATGCAGCATTTGAGAAAAATAAACTTAAAAATAACTTGACTAGAATAAAACTGGGACAACTGTCTCTCGAGTGGATAACTTTCTAGATGGAGATGTAACTTTTTTGTTCACATTGGGTGTATTTAATGTATTTTTCAGTGACATAAACCATTTTTTGAGTAATGTCACTTTTCTTGGAAGTTGTGATTTGTGAAACTTCCTTCGAACGTCTTCTGATGTTCTGCTATATGAATAAGTTTTCACTGAAAAGAGAAAAATAAAATCTTTTTGTAAAAAAAATAGAACCGACTCCAAAAAGCAACTACTATTCAAACAACTAAAAAAAATAAAATAACATAAAAAATAAATGGTATGAAATGAAACTGTAAATTGCGCCTAAAAGTATAAAATAATTTCCTTCGCCAAACAACCTATAACACTACAATTAATCATAACTTTTGAAGTCGGCGCAAAATTAAATAAAAATTGATACCTTTATTCAATACAAAAATCAAATCCTATTCAAAATACACGTCTCACATTGTTATCTGCGAAACGCAGCCGAAAACTACTTTGATTCAAGAAAACAAATAAGATTTCGTAAGCAGCAAAAATTGGCGAAGATGCTGGTATCTGACGTCCTTGGTGAACGAAAAATCGCAAAATTATCTGGCAAACATATTTAATTTCTTTGGGATATCAGGATTATTTTAATAAGGTATATCAAGAGAGTAATCGAGAATATGAAACAACACATCGTACAATATATATTATGAAAATATACATCTTGCGTGTATATTTTTGCCTTACGTTTTTATTGCCAAATTCAAAGGCCATCAAGGATGATCTAACTTCATAGAAATATAAATACCGCATTGTGAAGATGTTCACTGTTCTATGTAGATGCTACTAATGGACCAATTGTATACAGTGATAAAATAATAAAGGAAACATGAAAATGGATCAGTCGAGACAACAGCATTTGTTGCTACCAATCTAAAGACAAACCTTTAAAAACTAATTAAATTTTATTTAATTTTGCGCCGACTTCAAAAGTTATGATTAATTGTAGTGTTATAGGTTGTTTGGCGAAGGAAATTATTTTATACTTTTAGGCGCAATTTACAGTTTCATTTCATACCATTTATTTTTTATGTTATTTTATTTTTTTTAGTTGTTTGAATAGTAGTTGCTTTTTGGAGTCGGTTCTATTTTTTTTACAAAAAGATTTTATTAAAATTATATTTTCATATTCGAAAAATTTAAAATCACTAAATTGGTACCCAATTTTTTAAAAAATATTTTGATTTTGAGTTCACAAATGCAAAAAATTAAGTAGTTTTCTTCTATTCTCAACCGGAAAATGAAATACTAAAAATTAAAAAAATTTACTCTTGAAAAATGAGTATGAATTTAATGGTGGCAAATTTTCTGAATGTGAGTGGAATTTTTAAAAAAGAAAAAAATATATTGAGTAATAAGCAATTATTACAAATTGACAAAAGTATTATTGACAAATATTTCAATTTACTTCTTATATATTTTATAAAAATAGTTCAAGGTTTATAAGGTAAGTAAAATGCACTCACCTTGGTTGTGAGTATCCTCTTTTATTTCAGCTTTCAGTATCAAGATGTTGTATTTCGTAAATGAAAATAAATCAGTTGGAGTTTCAGGAACTATCATGTGAGTTGACTGATGCTGTTTAAAATATATAATTTGAAATAAATTAAATAATGGTTTTAATTGAATTAAACCAGCCTTCTTTAGCTTGGTTTATGAATAGGAAAAAATATGTTGTGGGAATAAAAAGAAGAACCCACATGTGTTCCTTTTAATCACATTTTTTATTATAAAACTGAACATCGAAGAAGGAGAAAAAAAAACGAAAAATACATCATTACATGTACATAGAAACACAGACGGCCAATCAGAACAAATGCGTCATAGCGTCGCCCCAATGTAGATGTATATATGCATGAAGAAATAAAAGAGTCAAATGAAATGTTTTTAGAATAATATGAAAATGAAAGTTTTTGTAATTATTGAAAGAATGTCATTTTGAGTTTATTTCTCACCAACACCCCTGCGTAAACTCGATGACATTTAATCACAGTTCAACAAGGAAATTCGCAATTTTCGAAAAGAATGTCTCGGCAGAGGCTTGGTGAGCACATCGGCGATTATATTTTCCGTACTTACATACTCAATCTTTATTGTGCCCTGCTCAACAAGGTCTCGAATCAGATGGTACCTTAGCTCGATGTGCTTAGTTTTCTGTCGAAACTTGTCATTTTCGGCCAATTTGATGCAAGAAAGATTGTCTTCATAGAGTATAATAGGACAATTTTGTTGCATATCAATTTCTTCAAAAAGGTTTATAAGCCATTTTACTTCTTGCGCAGCACTTGCTGCAGAAATATATTCCGCTTCCGTTGATGACATTGATACAGATTTTTGTTTTTTGCTTGTCCAGTATACAGTATTTGCTCCTATGCAGAACAAATTTCCTGTTGTAGACTTACGATCACTGGGATCGTTTCCCCAGTCGGAATCTGCATATACCCTCAAGACAGGCTCTTCAATATTATTATATGTCAATTTAAGATTAATTGTACTTTTTAAATATCTCATTAATCTTTTTACCACTTCCCAATCTTTTGCTCTTGGGTGCTCATTTCTTCTACTCAAAATATTTACCGCGGTGCTAATATCCGGACGTGACACGGTTGAAATATATAACAATGCGCCTACAGCCTGTCTATATTGTGTATTTTCTGGTAAAAGGTTTTCTTCGTCATTTAATTTTATGTAACCTGTGTCCATAGGAGTGTCTGTAGGTTTTGAATTTTCTAAACCGTATTTGACTATAAGTTCTTGTATTTTGTGTGTTTGATCAAGAGTCATTGTATTTTCATTAGGGCAATTAATATTTATCCCAAGATATTGTTTTGCTTCTCCTAAGTCTGTTAACGGGTATTCTTGTTTTAGTTTGTTTACAATTTCATTTATTTGTTGATCATTCCCCGCTATTAACAAATCATCGACATACACAAGTACATAAGTAGTTACATCGTTTTGTTTACGTTTATAAAGACACTTGTCGAATTGACTTTGAATAAAGCCTAAGTTAAGTAATGACTCATTCAATTTTAAATTCCATGCTCTCGCGGCCTGCTTTAGCCCGTATATTGCCTTTTTTAATTTACACACCTTATGTTCTTCCCCGGATACCACGTATCCTTCTGGCTGATGTATATAAACATCTTCACTCAATTTACCGTGTAAAAATGCAGTCTTGATATCAATATGTCTAAGACTTAAATTCTTATAAAGACTCATTGCCAAAAAACTTCTCAAAGTTGTGTGAGACACCACTGGGGCGAAAGTCTCATCGTAGTCTATTCCATATTTCTGTGAAAAGCCCTTCGCAACCAGCCTAGCTTTGTATTTTTCAACACGGCCCTGACTGTTATATTTTGCTTTGAATGCCCATTTGCACCCTACTATTTTCATCCCTGGTGAAACCTCAACTAAATCCCAGGTGTCATTCTGCTTGAGTGAATTTATTTCATCTAATGTAGCATTGATCCAATTTTCCTTTTCTACAGGGTTTTCCATACTTATTATATCATCCCAGCATTTTGGTTCACTTATTCTTTCATTGTGTAATGTGAATGCGAATCTATCTGGTGGTACCCCTTTATTAGATCTTTGTGATCTACGTGGAGTATTTTGTGAATTATCTGACACAACACTATCATTAGTTTCATCTATCTCTGAGTCTATTATTTGCAAATTTGGTGATGGATTTCTATTATCACTTTTCTCATCATTGTTTTGTGATGTTTCATATTTAAGTATCGCTTGTTTTTCATTTTCTACAAATTTTACGGTTCGACTAATAATTATGTTTTTGCCATTTGTGCAGATCCTATATCCTTTACTTCTATTATCGTACCCTACGAATATACCTTCCTGTGCCGTATTATCTAATTTTCCCCTGTGTACCTTTTGCACGTATGCATAGGCACGACAACCAAATGGTTTTAACATCGATAGGTCAGGTTTTCGACCTGTCCATAATTCATAAGGTGTCAATTCACACGAAGATGTTGGGAGTCTATTTTGCAAGTAAACTGCGGTATTTATTGCCTCCCCCCAGAAAGAATTTGGTAAATTGCCATCCTTTAATAAACAACGTGCCATTTCAACTAAAGTACGATTTTTACATTCAGCAGTTCCATTTTGAGAAGCTGAATAGGGAACAGTGAATTGGTGGTCTATACCTAATTTTGTTAAGTATTCATTTAATTCTGTCCCGGTATACTCCCCTCCGTTGTCGGAGCGGATTGCATGCAAAGTTCGTCCGAACTTGTTTGATGTCATTGCGATGTATTCCCTCAATTTTGTGAAAACTTCATCCTTTTTCCTTAGTAGGTATATAACTGTAAATCTACTGAAATCGTCAATAAAAGTTAAAAAATAGTATTTTCCACCGACCGTGGGGGTTGTCATTGGTCCACACAAGTCAGTGTGTAGCAACTCTAGTGCTTTAGTTGCCCTAAACTGAGCCTTTTTGGGATAAGGATTGTCCGTTAATTTAGTTAATATGCAAGTTTCACATGCATTATCATGTTTGCAGTTGTCTAGTTTTATCCCAACTGCCATGTTGTTGTTTACCAATTGTTTTATATGACTAATGTTTCTATGGCCTAATTTAATGTGCCATTTATCAATGCAATTTTTATTTTCGCATATTTTTACCATGTTTATAGTGTGTGTTGCATCATAGTTAACTTTGCATTCGTATAAATTGTTGTTAATGTAACCTTCAATGCATGTTTCTCCTTCATGCATTATTTTGCATGATTTGTTTTCAAATATTGCTACACAACCATTTTCAGTAGCCTCTTTTACAGATATGAGGTTTGTCTCTATCTCTGGTACATATAAAACATTTTTCAATATTATAGTATTATGTGTGTTATTGGAATTTATGGTGTTTAATTTCACAGACCCATGACCCAGGGATTCTATCTCCTGTCCATTCGCGATTGTTACGCGTGAATTATTATGATTAAATTCATGAAATTTACTCCTATCATTGCATACATGCGTTGAACAACCTGAGTCTACATACCAATTGTTAGATTTCTCACCGATATATAGAGTGAATATTTTATCGTTAGGTTTTTTATTTTCACTCTCAGTAATAAGAGCCCTATCCGCGTTATGTCTGTCTTGAGTAACTTGGAGGTAAGGAACAGAGCATTAGGGCTGAAAGGTGCCTGTCATTTATTTCTTCTCTGATTGATACTAACTTATCTCGTAATTGATAAATGTGCGTTAAATGGTCGATCATATCGCCACCCTCAGTTAATTTCGTAGAGTAAAGCTTTCTAAGCAAAAATAGTTTACTGCTGAGGGTTGAACGCTCATGTACAGCTTTTAAAGCGTTCCAGCATTCTTTAGCGGTCTCGAGATTTTTGACATGGATTATTTGATTATCCTCTATTAAAAGGTTTATGATAGCGCGTGCTTTCCTATTTTTGTTATTCCATGTGTCCGTAATGGGATTCGGAGCATCGTTAATAACCACAGAATATAAATCTTCCTTTTGGAGAAACATCTCCAATTTAAACTTCCACACATCATAATTTTGTGCGTTAAGTTTTTCAATTATAGTGTCCTTGAGGATACTCATTTTAATATTTCAATTTTGTTTTCTTTCTAGTTTATAATAACTGCAATTTTATATTTAATCATTCATATGTTTATTTTAAACATTCTTATATATATTTTCACTTCTTTCGTTTTTAATGTTTATACAGATTTCTATACTTTCGTTTTCGAGAAACAAAAAAAAAAAAACATATTTATTTATTTTCGCTTACATTTTTTTATCATTATTATTATTTTAAATGTAGCAAAATAATATTATTTTAAATGTAGCAAATGTTTCTTCAAATATGCAAAGAGAAAACTTTTGTCAAGAATAAATTTAAAATCTCAATTTAGCGCGTCAGTGGTCATAATCTATTACAAATTGACAAAAGTATTATTGACAAATATTTCAATTTACTTCTTATATATTTTATAAAAATAGTTCAAGGTTTATAAGGTAAGTAAAATGCACTCACCTTGGTTGTGAGTATCCTCTTTTATTTCAGCTTTCAGTATCAAGATGTTGTATTTCGTAAATGAAAATAAATCAGTTGGAGTTTCAGGAACTATCATTTGAGTTGACTGATACTGTTTAAAATATATAATTTGAAATAAATTAAATAATGGTTTTAATTGAATTAAACCAGCCTTCTTTAGCTTGGTTTATGAATAGGAAAAAATATGTTGTGTGAATAAAAAGAAGAACCCACATGTGTTCCTTTTAATCACATTTTTTATTATAAAACTGAACATCGAAGAAGGAGAAAAAAAAACGAAAAATACATCATTACATGTACATAGAAACACAGACGGCCAATCAGAACAAATGCGTCATAGCGTCGCCCCAATGTAGATGTATATATGCATGAAGAAATAAAAGAGTCAAATGAAATGTTTTTAGAATAATATGAAAATGAAAGTTTTTGTAATTATTGAAAGAATGTCATTTTGAGTTTATTTCTCACCAACAGTAATTATATAAACAAATTTCTCCATAGAGTTACATGGGACTTAGTGACCACATTTTGAGTCCATTGAAAAAGAACTGGGCCGAACACGACAGGCCAAGCTCCAACCCTTTCAAATTTCTAGGATAGTTAACATCTAAACTTTTTTATTTTTTCTGATCTTGCTATGTAATGTAAATTTCCCTGACTCTTCGAGTCATTTTCTCCCATTTTGGCATACCATATTTTAAAAGGAACCATTTTTGTTTGAGATTTCTTGAGTTTAAACAAAGATCTTTTTCTTCAGGATTTAGTCAAATTCCCCAACTCATTGCAAACTTGTACTACAAAATTCTCCCGTTTACAAATTTTTCAGATCACTAGGCATTTTAATCTTTCGCCCTTTGAAGGTTGGCAAAGATTTTTCTAAAAGAAAAACAAGCAAAGAAGAAAATTACTTCTCCCTCTTATCCAGCTGGCACGATGAAAATATAATGGTTTGTTTTCTTTCAAATTACCCTCTTTGCATGTAGAGGGAAAATGAAAGATTTCTTAAGAAGTATACAGAGCTAATAAAAAGATTAATTCATTTTCAAAAATATTACATGCACAAATATGAGTGAATTATAAAAAAAAGCCACTAACTTAGCAAGTTTGTATTGTCACCAATACCTGAATGATGAAGTTTCGCATCACTGGATAGGATATGTTTGTGAGGATAACCTCACTTTGTTCCTCTGTCCTCTCAGTGAATGGATTAATGTTGGAGTGATGACTACTGATAGGTTGATGCTACAAAATGTGTGGAATGACCCCCTGGATGTGTGTATGCTGTGACTCAGGGTCACACATGCAACATTTATGGAGAATGCAGCAAACTTGATAAGATAAAAAAAATACCTTTTTTGGTCGTTTACCCAAAGTTTTTTAACCTGGTGCCAAGTCATCATCAGGAGATGAACTTGCTTTGTGTTTTGTACTCGACTGCTGTTCTTTTATATTTTGAATCTGATAGCATCGGCTATCTACTCGTAGATTTTGATTGGGCTCCATGTCATTGCAGCTATCAGAATTTGTTAATATTTCAATTGTTCCGTAAATCCTGGCATAATTACGATTATGATAGTTAGCTAATTTCTACAAATTTTTGAAACCTATCATTGAAGTACTCTCTAGTTAGAGGGATCCCCCTCATTCACCATGGATAGGTGCAGGGGATGAGGGGGATCCCTCTAACAGAAAGTACTTTGCCCTAAAATCTAGAACAAAATTGAAGCTGAAATGTACGGTTTTTAATTAATTTTAAAGTTTAAATAATTGTATTTTTACAAAATAAATAAATAAATAAAATAATAATTAGTAGCAACTGAAATGCGTGTGCGTGTATGTATATATATATATATATATAGTAGATTAATTTTTAAAATGCTGCAATAGCCAAAGTAACAGTTGATTTAATGCCACTAAATTCCACATAAACCAATAAGAATTAATTTTCACCAAATTCAGTTATCCTGTGATGACTTTAGTTCAATTATATAGAAAAATATTTCTTCTAATTCTAATAATTTTCTTATAATTTTATTTTTTAATAGTCTAACCAAACACTAGGTACTTAAAAAAGCAATTTTAATTTGATTAAATTCAACTTTTTAGTTGAATTAATTTATTTTAAAACATTAACTTAATTTTACCTTTAAGTTGAAATTTAGTATTACTGCAAATACATTGGTTTAAGTTATTTTTCAGTTTGATTAGTTAATCACCATCTGGTGGTAATATTTATCACTAGAGATTGTACATAAATTATTGAATTAGAACATTTAAGTGGGGATTTATATTTAGAAGATAATTTTATTTATCTAATGATTAATTTTTTTTTTTTAATTTAATAAAGATTGTTGATTTATTCTTAATCCTTACCAAATGAAAATTGAATTTATATATATAAGGTAATTTAAAAAAATGCTTTTTTCTGCAAATCACAAAATAAAATTTTTTTAAATTAATTTTATAAATCAGTTCTGCTTTGAAAACTCACCAAAACAGTTTGTGTCAGATAAAAATATTAGTGAAGTGATAAAAGTAAATAAATTTATATAAAAATGAAACAAATACACAATTTAAAAAACATCAAAAATATTTTATTCTATTATCTATAAAATTTATAAACAATATATTAAGAAAATATAATTTTATATACATCTTTATAATGTTCAGCAAAATGTACTTCTAATCCATCAGTTATATATTTAGGTAAATCTGAAAAATCTTTTTTGTTCTCAGCAGGCATAATTAAACAATCAACACCGACTCTTTTAGCCTAGAATAAAGAATAAGCCATTAGATACATATATAAAAATATACATGTATTTATTATTATTTTTTTTTTCAACTAAAGTATTACAACTCAATAATAAATTTTTAATAAGCATTCACAAACACATATTTACAACAAAATGTACTTTTAGATACTACATATATGCCTGAATATCGAATTGAATGCAACAGATGTTTCATTAATTGCAATCACATTCCCTTTTTTCATGTAACAAAGTAAAAAGTATAAATCATTTCATATCACAGTATAAATCATAAAAGTGTAAATCATCTCATATCATAGTATAAATCATAGTTTAAAAAATTGAAGTAGATTAATTTCATAAATATTTGATCAAATTGTTTGCTATTATTTATATCATATAACAAAGTAAAAATAATAAAATAAGCATAAAAAATTACTTACAGCAATAGATTTTTCCTTGATACCCCCTACAGGTAAAACTTTGCCAGTTAATGAAATCTCACCAGTCATAGCTGTATTCTGCCTAATTGGCTTTTTTAGTGCTAAGGATATCAAAGCACTAACCATTGTACAACCAGCACTGGGGCCATCTTTTGGCACAGCTCCCTTAAATATGAAATAGAAAGCTAATAGTAGTTGAAGAATAAGCATGATATATCAGGGGTCTGTCCAGAGGTAAAACTGGGTCCATTAAAGGACCTTCACAAAATTTTTCACGCTAAGAAAGCCTATTATATCACAAATTTTTCATCCTAAAAAAGCCTATACTATCACAAAAATTTTCCTCTTACAAATGAACTTTTGATAAATCTTTCATTTTGAAAACTTATCTTCTGAGGAGTAAACAGGCTGCTTGAATAATCGGACGTGTTTAGCTGTATTTTTCAAAAAATCTGATATTCAATTTCTAATTTATGAAAGGTTTCTGTGAATACACATACGTATGAGTTTAGTTCTATAAAAGTGAACACCTTCATTGTCTAAAATAAAACCTTATTTTAATTGTAATTTAAGTTTTACAAAATTACATTTTTCACAATTTCATAAAAAGCTCAGAATTTGGGTTTCCCACTAAATTTTGATTCACAAAATTACAAGTAAATTTTTGACAATTTAACAAAAACAGGACCCTGTCTGAAAAGTCTGGGCAGACCCCTATATACTAATAATATTCTAAAACAAAAAGATGCTAGATCTTATTAAAATTTTTTTGCCAAAAATAAATTAAATTGTATTCATTTATCTAGGAATGCATGAATTCTAAGAGCTGCCATAAAAATACTATTTAGAACAATGATTTCAATACTTTTATCTTTAACATTACACATGGTTCTTAAACATTGTAATAAAATTCAATCGTTCAGTAACATTGTTAACATTTTTTTAATTTCGTTTATTTTCACATATGTCTATATAAATATGGGATCCGGACATAATATCACTGGACAAAATATTGCGTTGATGAAAAAAAAAGTAATGTGATCTATATTAATTTATTTTCAAAAAAGGACTAAATTACATTTACTTTAAAAATGTATACCTAAAATAATATCCTTTTACAAATTATGCACTTACGGCTTATTTAAAACAAATATATTTTGGACGATCATCAGTGCATTGCAGTAATACTCTCTCTGTTTTGGTTTGTTTCCTCCTCTTGATCTTTAATTCTCTTCACTTCGAATGGACTTTTTCTTTTAATTAATTGTTGCCATATAGATGGTATTATGCTGTGCTCACAATCATTAATAGATAAATTGTTAGTAACTATTTCAATGGCTTCTCTTTTGAGAGCATAATGGTGGTTATTATAGAGGGCTATTTTTTGGGTATTAAAATTAATTGGGTTAGTTTTATGGGTGGTAGATAGAGCAGTAGAAGATCTATTGAATTTTATGTCGGAGAAGTGTTCTTTTTCGCAATCCTTAATATAACGTTTGGTCATGCCAATGTAACAACCTCTTTTATTATTTTCATGTTTAAAATCAATTTTGTAAATAACTGTTTTTGGGTCAATTTGATCTTTTTCGTTATGGAGACGTTGAAATATGTTTTTATTGGGTTTAATAGGTAAGTTTATATTATTTATACCTATTAAACCCAATAAACGTTACGGAGATGTTGAAGTATGTTTTTATTGGGTTTAATAGGTAAGTTTATATTATTTATACTTATTTATTTGTACCTATTAAACCCAATAAAAACATATTTCAACGTCTCCGTAACGAAAAAGATCAAATTGACCCAAAAAACACTTCAGGTATTTACAAAATTGATTTTAAACATGAAAATAATAAAAGAGGTTGTTACATTGGCATGACCAAACGTCATATTAAGGATCGCAAAAAAGAACACTTCTCCGACATAAAATTCAATAGATCTTCTACTGCTCTATCTACCACCCATAAAACTAACCCAATTAATTTTAATACCGTTAATACCTGAAAAATAGCCCCCTATAATAACCACCATTATGCTCTCAAAAGAGAAGCCATTGAAATAGTTACTAACGATTTATCTATTAATGATCGTGAGCACAGCATAATACCACCTATATGGCAACAATTAATTAAAAGAAAAAGTCCATTCGAAGTGAAGGGAATTAAAGATCAAGAGGAGGAAACAAACCAAAACAGAGGGAGTATCACTGCAATGCACTGATGATGGACGCGATGGTCATCCAAAATATATTTGTTTTAAATAAGCTGTAAGTGCATAATTTGTAAAAGGATATTATTTAGGTATATATTTTTAAAGTAAATATAATATGATCTATTTCACGTATGATCTCTGGCGGGGGCCATAGAGCCTTATAAATATATATATCACAGAGTGGAATTTCATTATTTTATCTATATTAAATTTTAAGTTATTTTATCATTTGCTTTTCAAAATTCAAAATACATTTTTAAAATATTGCACATCACTGCTGACATCAAAGCTGAACATTGTTTATAAACTTAAATCAAAAATTTTAAATTAATAAGTACGATTGAATTCATTATCATGACTAATCTTGACAAAAGTTAATAAACATAGTCTTTAAACTTTTTCAAACAAAATTCATAACAGTTTTTGTGATGGGTTTGTCTGTGTGCCAGTGCTCTGACTAAGGTAAATATGCATGTGTTGTCAAGAAATTTTATATAACATTACTAATAATCAACAACTCATTCAAATAAAATGTGAAACGTGTCATTTTAATTGTATCAAACACAATCATCACTCACATTGTTTTACTTTCTATTCATTTATGTTGGCGAGATTTTGCCACCAATCCTAAAGTTACATGTATGTGGCTTTTAACCCTCTTACCATTATAAATGGCTTTTATAGCATTCAATAGTTGAAATAAAAGATTGTTGTAAAACAAAATTTTAACTTATGTTAATTTTTCTAGAAATTAAAATTACTGATTACATGTAGTTTTCAGAAACAAATTTTCTTACTACTACTTCACGCAGCATTTATTTTACGAATTATTAAACAGATACACAGAAAAACAAGTGTGTGGTTAAAGAATTAAAATGAAATTGATGCTCACTCTTAAAAATACATTACTGAATATACTGACTGACCCTAAATATATAATTTTGTATTGATACATTTAACAAGAAAATGTGTTACTGAACATGATGTTGGAAGTAATTTTGTGCTGTTTATATATGGAGATGAATACAGCTTTGTATGATCATGAATATTTTTTAAAAATAAAAAAATGTATTTGATAATTCATAGTTCACAGCTATTTATTCAAACATAACTAACTTATTTATTAAGATAAATATGTATACACACATTAAAACAATACACACACAAGTAAGCAAATCTTCTACTAGTAAAACTTCCTTTTTTTTTTTTAGCTGCATTGTTAAAAATGGGGGGGGGGGGGGGGAATCGATAACTTTGTTCCAAATAATCCCAGATATATGACTCTCAACCTCTCGTTTTAAAGGGATTAACAAATTCTTTTGAAATGAAAAATAATATTGAAAATTATACCTCATAAAGCTCTTGAAAACTGGGTGAAATATTTTCTGGGTGGATCCACCCTTCATCAGCAACCATCAATGTAATCCACTATCGTCGAAACTGTTTTTGAATTCTTTTTCTGCTACTTCTTTAGAAGATGGCGCCACAATTGGTCCAGATCTGCATGCGACTTGTGCCCGTTACATGTTGATTGATCACTGACTATTTCAATTGTTTCACGATAATATGTGTAGTTCAGGTTATTGTATTTGGCGATTTTTCGGGTTTCGTTAAAATTTATATCGATTTTATTTTCTTGATTACATTTGATGAGAGTAGTAGTTAATTTTCCGTATTTGATATCACTATTGTGTTTCTGGTGGATATTTTTCTTTTTTGTAATGCCGATATAGCAACTCGTTTTATTATCAGAATGTTTGAAAGAGATTCGGTAAACACCTGCCATTTCCAGAGGGGGGGGGGGGTTAGATCTTTATCATTACGGATGTTTAAGTCATATTTTTTAGCGGTGTTTTTTATTTTGAGTGCTGCTCCGTGATCAAATGGGATAGAGAAAGTGAATTTTGAGGGGGTTTTTTGGTAACTTGGAATATTGTTTAATTTTTTAATTTTTTTTCTGTATAGCTTATTACCAAGATTTTTATGATAGCCTGCCTTTATAGTTATATTTTTAATATAGTCAATTTCATTTTTTAGGTCAGTGGGATTAATACAGATTAGAATCGCATGATTAATGTAAGCTTGAATAGCGTTAATTTTATTCTTATAAGGTGTCTTACTATAATTACTAATAATTTCTTGACTTGACATAGGTTTACGGTAAACTGTAACACAATAGCGATATCAAATACGGAAAATTAACTACTGCTCTCACCAAATTTAATCAAGAAAATAAAATCAATATAAATTTTAACGAAACCCAAAAAATCGTCAACTACAATAACCCGAACTACGCATATTATCGTGAAACAATTGAAATAGTCAGTGATCAATCAACATGTAACGGGCACGAGTCGTGTGCAGATCTGGACCAATTGCGGCGCCATCTTCTAAAGAAGCAGCAGAAAAAGAATCCAAAAACAGTTTTGACGATAGTGGACTAAACTGAAGGTTGCTGATGAAAGGGCGGATCCGCCCAGAAAATATTTCAACCAGTTTTCAAGAACTTTATGAGGTATAATTTTAAATAAATAATTAAAAATGCTCTTGTGAAATTAAAAATTAAAATTTTTAAATATTTAATATTGGAAAATTTACACCTAACTCTCCCTCCTCCCCCAGGTAGCTTCTAGATGTAAATTTTCAATTCATTCATCAACAAAGAGTTGGTGTTACACCTACAAAAGTTTTATTACAATTATTATTATTATTATTTTTTTTTTTTTCACAATGATTGGTTAAAAATAATACTTATTGAGTGCATTTATAAATGCACTCAGTAGGTATTATTTATGTACAAAATTTTGTACTGTGTTGCCATATTAAAAATTATGAAAAATAGAATGATAGTGCCACCTGTTAACTGTTGAGCAATATGCATCAAAAAACGATAGACACCAATTTACACCAAGGTGCATCTAATGTAAATTTTTATTAAATTCTATGCATTAGTTCTTGATTTAGAATTATCATAAATTTTTCATCGCACACACACAGACAAATTTTTTTCTAAAAATTGTCAAATTATGTTCTAGACTTCTTAAAATGTGTAAATCCATTGGAAATTAAAAGTCAAAAATTTTTATGAATGCAAAACTTTTCTCTCATGTATATATATATAAAAAAAGTTAATAAAGGCTTTAACAACTGATTCAGAATGCACATCGCACACACACACACTAAAAAAAAAAAAAAACTTATACAATCTTTAAAAGTTAAGACAATAATCTCAAAAGATTGCTTAAAAAAAAAAAAAAAAAAGAGGAAATATGTTTGTTTACTACAACAAAAGAAAACAAACTCAGTATTTGATGGTTTAACCAAGAAATGAAGATGTTTCTTTTACTAAAACTATCACAAAGAAAATTAAACTACCTCAGGTACATGAAGATGAAGATGAGCTCTATACAGGAAATCATTTTCAGGATGGTTCTCAAGCATAAATGTTTTGGCATAAGTATAAGCAATATTCGCACTTTCTTTCATTACATCTCCTAACTGACCACTCAGCTGCAAAGAACCTTCATATTTCTTCTCATCATTGAGAGGTTTACATTCAGTTGTTTCAATGAATAAAGTAGAACCCCCTAAAAGTAAAATAATTTAAACTAAATAAATATTACATTAAATATTCATAGTGAAATCAAGTCATAATTAAATTAAGAACAGATTTAAAACTTTACTTGATGCCTCATCCTAAATTCTTTTCACTGGGGGCCCCAGGCACCTTCAAAGGTGACTTGTAGTGTCATCTGACTTACCCTCGGAAATGACACCATAAGAAGTCACTTTTAAAGATACCGGGGGGGCCCCCCGGTAAAAAGGCTTTAGGATGAGGTTTCAAGTGAGGTTTTAAATCTGTTCATAATTTAAATAAATATATTTATATTTAAGAGGAATGACAAAAATTAATATATAGATTTTAAAACTTCTTTACACACCATAAATTTTAAGCCAGCACAACTGGTTTCGAAAGGACATAGCCTTTCTTCATCAGGTGCAAAAAAACATACTACCTTGGAGGCAAAACCAAGACTCCAGAGTCTTGCTTTTGACTGAAAGGTAGTAGCACGTGTTTTTTTGCACCTGATGAAGAAAGGCTACGTCCTTTCGAAACTGGTTGTGCTGGTTTAAAATTTATAGTGTGTAAAGAAGTTTTAAAATCTATATATTGATTGTACACCAGTTTTGAATTTAGTTTTGGTGACAAAAATTAATTACATTTTCTAATCAATATAATTTTTTGTTATATACATTGTGGCCTGCTGACACGAAATGCACTTGTAAAGTAGTGATCAAAGTATTTTAGGTATGATCGGCCGGTACCAGAAAACTAAAACTATCAAACTTCAATTGTTTTACATATCAATACAATAAATATAATTGCTAGTACAATTTTAGTAGTATTTAAGCTATTATTATATTATTACTCAAAATTATTCATTATATTATTCAAAATACTATAAACAGTTATGCATGCAAGAAAATGAGAGACAATAAAGATACAAGTAAAAAGGAAATTATTAAACTTAAATACCCATAGCAGTCCAAGCAAGACCCATTACAACACCTGGAGGAGTAATATCATATAATCGATCATGATAAAATACTGGTTTTCCTACATATTCATGTAAGTTATTTTCTGTCACTTCTATACTAGTGATTTCATTTTTCACTATACTATAAGCAGCTTTCCTTAAAATCTAGAATATAAACGGGGGGAAAAAAAAACTAATTACTAAAATATGTAATAAAAATATAAATTATGTAAGAAGTTATTTTAACATAAATTACTTTTTCAATATGTTTCTGCAAATTCCTCACTCCACTTTCTCTACAATACGCTTTAATCAGCTTATGTAATGCATCTCGAGAAATAGAGACTTGTTCTGACTTAACACCTGTCATTTCGCGAGCTTGAGGTATGAGGTATTGCTAAAATGTTTCAAAATAGAATAAATTACTTAAAGCATAAAAGTATCACACAAATAATTTACAATTATACAAGCAAAGAAACAAAATAATATATATATATATTGCTACATATATGAAAACAAAATTAAAGTTTTTAAGATAAAAAAGTGTATGATCTCACAATAATAAAAACCATAGTAGTTTAATAAGACATGCTATCACTAAACAAATGACTAAAGTTTCAGAAAAATAAACTTCAGATACAGTGCTAAAAAAAAAATAATAATAATAACTGTGATATTTGTTTTTCTAAACCAAATAAATACTTTTTTTTTTAAAAAGATAAATTTTTGTAAATTTATTTATTACTAGCTGTGCCACTAGCCTAAAAATCACAATGGCATTAGTTACAATAAACCATCGAAGTGACAGATTATTGAAAACAGAAGATCAAAAACAGTACTTTTCCATTAGATGACTACTGTGCTATATGACATGCATAGTGACTCATGTATAAGGCAATCATTTTAGTTTATTTTTGATTGTGATTATAGATAGATATTTTTAAACTTATTCAGTTAGAATTTATGATACTTTTCTGTTTGGCGACTGTAACTTTATAATTTAGCGGGGTTTTTTTATGGCCTCTGCAATAAAATACTGAATTATGTTCATAACATTTATCTATATTAGAGGCAACCATTTAAAAATAATTAAAATGATTATAATAAATTTAAATTACAAATAATGTCATCATAATAAAAATATAAACAGTAATAAATTCTAACTGAAGAAAGTTATAAATAACTTATTAATTTATTATTTATTATTGTCTATTTAACTATTTATCAGTAAAAGCCATTTTAAAAGCTATTTTCTAAAATTAAGAAATATATATACATATATTTTTGCAAAAATGCAAGAAATACAGTTTAAATTAATAAACAATGAATAGTGTGTAGTAACATTACTAAGGAACACAGACGACTGAAATAAAAAAGCACACAATATAAATAAATTTTAAGAAAATGAAACAAAAAAATCAATAGGGAAAAAAAATCAAAATAAAAAAATTCGATGAGATGCACCCCTGCATGGCCCAATCTACTCCTCTGCCAAGTTCAGTAGCTCTGCGATTCGTTGCCTGAGCTCCAGAGTGCACACAGACATCTCTTCATACTTATATTTAAAAAAAGAAATGGAGAGAAAAAATATTGAAGAGAAGATGTCCTTTATTTAGGGAAAAATTAATGATTTAGCGAGAACTTGTAGCCTGAAGAGTTCATTTGGGGATAAGTTTTTACAGGTTTGTTGTATGCATTCAAGGTAACAACATTTTAGAATACCACAATGCAATAGTAAACCAAATTTTAGGAAAAAAGCCATTAAAATTTTAGCAGTAATAATTAGCTTAATATTTGGGAAGAAGTTGGTAATATGCTTGCTTTGAGTCAGAGTGCCCAACAGTTATGATGTCATCCAACTCATAACAGTTACTTATACTTCTTGTTTTTATATTCTCTCTCTCTCTCTATATATATATATATATATATATATATATATTAATAGATCTGGTTTCTTTACATTAGTGTATTTCATCCACTGATGATTTTTTTTTTTTTATCTTATTGGTCATTGGTGTTTCAGTGATCTTCTATCTGTTACTTGGCTTCTACTATGCTTAATATATCATCTTTATTATATATATATATATATATATAATAAAGATGATCTATTAAGCATAGTAGAAGCGAAGCAACAGATACAAGATCACTGAAACACCAATGACCAATAAGATTTAAAAAAAAAAAAAAAAAAAAAAGCTGTGTACACTCTTGTGTATATCAACAAAAAAATTATAAAATAATAAAAGACAATAAAAAAGGTGGCGGTTGGGTGGGCAGATGTTTGATTACGGAGGTGGGGTGGTGTTGTAAGGCTGGATGGTTGGGTGGGTTTGTGAAGTTAAATTAAAAAAAAAAAAAAAAGTAGAAGGCTTGTTGCATTTGCTTTGTATTACTATGCAAACTTTCATTTTCCAATAAAATTTCAGATTTTTCCTTTTTGAGTTGTCAACTATATTTAATGTTCTAATTATACTGTTAAACACAATGTGATCAATCGGTGAATTTCATTGTGGTTTCGTGGTTTCATTGTTGTTCATCTGCTTTGAAATTTTGCATTTTTAAATCCATATCGTTCCTGTTCTGGTTGTGGCAGGCTGGGGGAGTGTTGCCGGGGTAAAACTAGTGTAAACCCCACAGGCAAGTCACAAGTCTTGCCGCCTGCCTCCTTCTTCCTATCTTGTGTTTCTTGGGTTGTTTTTTCATTAATTTTGATAAGTTTATGGTTTTAAGTTAAGATTTGTTGTTTTACTTTATTGATTCGTTTGTTTTGCAGGCTGTTAATTAATAGATCTGGTTTCTTTACATTAGTGTATTTCATCCACTGATGATTTTTTTTTTTTTTTATCTTATTGGTCATTGGTGTTTCAGTGATCTTATATCTGTTGCTTGGCTTCTACTATGCTTAATAGATCATCTTTATTATTATTATATATATATATATATATATATATAATAAAGATGATCTATTAAGCATATTAGAAGCCAAGCAACAGATACAAGATCACTGAAACACCAATATATATAATACTTTTTGTACTCATGTTATTTTTTGTTAAAGCTTTAAAAAGTTATATATTAAAAATATTAATACAATTCATAACCCATACCCTTTGAAACTAGATAAAATATAGCAATTCAGTAGCATTTTTTATTTAAATATATATATATAGAGAGAGACAATTCCCTTGATAATAATGCAATTTTAAGGGGTTTTATATTTCTCTTTCATCAGAAAATTTACAAACATAAATAATCATTCCAACAAACAAGACTGTAGATGGTAATGATTGGCATATGACTGATTTTAACATTAAGCACCAAAAAACCTTGTGTTAAAAGATGAAGATGCAAAAATTTTAAATAAATACCATAAATTATAAAATCTGCAACAACTGGTTTAAGTCAAAATCATTATTAAGTATGATCCTCTATTAAAGAAAATGAGAGAAAAAAAAAAAAAAAAGTTATTTTGGCATTTAAAATTTATAACTTTGTCTTAACTTTAAAGCAATTTTTAACTTTGTTTTGAGTAGAAAATAATAATAATAATTATTATTATTTTTTAAATAAATAAAAGCCAATATGAGCCAAACTGAACCACACTGTTAAAAATTTCTGTAAATTTAACGTAAATATTTATCCAGAGTCTCTGTAAATTTTCAGTAATTTTTAGTTAAAAGTGAATAATTGAGATTATCAATCTTTGTTCTGTATTTTTACCTTATTTAATTAAAATTAAAAATGACTGTTTCTATTTTAGAAAAGCATTCTAAGCCTGAAATATATTCTCACCAATAATTAATTAAATTAATATTAGTTATTAAAGTGAATATATAAAATAAGTTTTTTAACATCTCTGTTTATTTTTCTCTGTAATTTTACGTAAGACTTAAGATAATACATTACACAGTTTTCTGTTAGTAAATTAAATATACTAATTAAATATAGGAGTAAATTCTACTAATTAAATATACAAGTAAAAATCAACCTCCCCCCTCCCAAAAGAATTAATTAATTAAATTAAATAAAACTGTAATAAAGTCATTTCCATATACATGGATTTAATTTTGACATCTTCTAAAAAGTTTTGTTGATTTTCGAAATTTATTTATTTTATTATTTTTAATATGTATCATACCAAAGTAAATTGTGAGTTTAATTAATCCTCAATATATTATAAAAGCTTTAGGAAAATCTTTTAATAATTGATAATTTAAAAGATTTCATAAATTGCCCCCTGTAAACTTTATTTCTCTGCAAGACACTTACAATAAAATAAACAAATTTTAAAGTAATTTTAGCTGAGTAAGTGCAATTCTTTTGTCTCTGTGGTCATATCTTACATATTAATTAAAACCTAGTTATGCAGGACTAAGCGAAAATGTCAAACTTGAGTTAAGTAACCAATTAAAGTAAAAGAGACTTGATTATTGCTCTAGCGGTGAGTCTAGGAACTGACTTATTAGAACTCTGTACTATAGCCTCTGGGAAAATAGAATTCAACATGTAATTGTTGCTTCTTAAGCCCATTACTTTACAGTGTGGGATATAGCCCTGAATAATTGTACTTAGCGAAACTGGATTTAGGCCTCCTTGTGGCACAGAGCAATTTCCCACTCAGGTTGTTTAACTATGGCCAATACTGCTTTTCCATCTACAATAAAAGATAATTCATTAACTGAATTAATCCTCTTTAATAATAAAAAACCTGTAATTACACTACACATATAAAGTGGTCAAAATAATGAACTTTAAATTTTATTTTTGTCTTAAATGCAACTTCTGATGGGGTATTGGGATGTTACTTTACAGTCATTTTTTATGTATTGAGACTCATTAGATCAGGAACTATAGCTTAAAGTGGATTACGAACCTGTTAAAATTGAAAAATTTTAACACTGATAATTTTATTAATTATTCTCAAAACCTCCAAAAAATAGTTTGGCTCTTACTTACCTAATTTATTTCCCCCCCCCCCAATTAATTATTTAAACTACTCAAAATTCAATAGAAAAGAAATTTTTAATATTTACAAAAGCGTTTTGTTTGCGTTGCCGGATGTAAACAAACCAATATTCCAATTAAAATTATAATAATAATAATAAATAGATTCACTCAAAATTATTAAGATTCATGCACAAATAATTTAAAAATATTATTAATTTTCTAACTTTCATATTTCACTAATTAAAAATGATGATGTCATTTCTAATTGCAATTTCAAATTTCTTTCTAGAAAATTCTAGTAGCTCCGCACAAACATAGTATTACTACGCCTTTTCAAAATAGCATCACTTACAATAATGAGTGAAATTTAATAATAAATCAATCTTGAAAATACTCAATAATAAATGTTGCTCCAGCAAAAATAATTTAATTTTGTTTTATTTCATTAACTTTTATTTGAGCAAACCATCTAAATAAATCCTTTTCTTAAAAATTATTTACCGGGCGTATGAATCTCAAGGCACGCCAGTACCATTGAGCGGGAGTTTGGGAAGGAGCCTCTCTCTTTTGGAAGTGAAGGTGGAAGTACGATCGCTTGGCTGTGGCACGGCTTCTGATCTTTAGAGCGAGCGGTGTTGCGGTCAGGCAAGCTTGCAATACTAATCTTTATATTTGTATTTTCTATTTTAAATAATTATTTCTAAACTTATGTATATCCAATGTAAATGCTTGTGCCTTCATAAAAGAACTCTTGAATGATAGCGTAGAAGGAAGCAGAATGCAGTGTTTACTGCGGGCACCCAGCAGCAGGCTGGATAGCCGTTGGAAGTAGCCAATGAAATTTACTTTTTACGATGACGAAATTCATATTTTTTGTCTTAAAATATATTTAACCTAGTGCATTATCATCCCTTCACCTAAATTTTCTATACTTGATTCAGTTAGTGATCTCATTTGGATACAGCGAAGATCGATTCACCAGTGTTTATTAAGCATATGCTAAAGAAATACTATGTCTATACAGGGCCAAAAGAAGGATTTTTTTTTACCCAGGGCAAAGAGATATTTTTGGCGTATTGTGTAAAATCGTAAATATCCCAAAAGCGGGAGCTCATGTCAAGACCAAAACTGGTAATAACAATTCCAAATATAAATTTGCAAGTTTCTATGGCTATTCATTTATGAGCTATACGACATACAAAATCCATTTTGCAAATTGGTTTCACAATACTTCCCTATATTTTGAATAAGGAAGTAAAATGTATAGTAAAAGTACAAACATTTTATTTCATTTCAATATTTATAATTATACATGTTAGGGGTTAGTGGTGACTTTAATTGTCATAATATTTTGACAGAGACTTTTGCTGAGCCCTGTGAATGATAGTTTCTAAATGAATTATTAACTAGTTATTTTGCAGTCTTTTTGCTCCTTTATTTTTAGTGCACTGGACTGTTTTATAATTTTATGGCCTTATTTTGGCATAATCATTTTAATAGTCACGGCGGTGCCCTGAACAAAAATGTTTCTGCCTCCTTATGAATCACAATTTCTAAAAAGTTTTCTGAAGTTTAATCAAATATAAAGAGTATTTTCCAACTTCTTACTTTTTAGAAACCTTGCCTGAAAGTCAGGGAACACTTGTAAATTACTCTTTTTCGATTGTGATATTTCACCCCACAGGCCTTAAAAGAATACTGTTAGTCTTGGAGAACACTCCATCCTCCATGCTTTTCATTGTAAATGAATTCTTTTATCTAATAATCTTCTTTCTACCTTTGTTTTTGTTCAAATTGCCCTGACTAAAGAGATTTTTTTTTTTTTGTTATTCTTTTAATATGTAAATAAGGTGACAAACCAGCCTTTTTTGGCACCCTTCTCCAACTGGCGCCCTGGGCACATGAATCTATTGCACTCATCAACAGAAAAGTGGAATATGTGTGACATGTGGTTCAATAATGGATATCCGAGATTAACTATTTCGTAGTGATCAAGAGATTAAATGCAGTTTCAATACATCAGCATTTAATATTTTCAACTATATTTGTGTATCCCAGTGCTCTGATTGTGAAATATTGATACATCCAGTTTTAGCATTGTGTGAAATATTTCTCCTACACAAAGCAATAGTGAAATATTGGTGTTTTATGAAAAATTCTGTTAATCTTTGTGGTGATTTATAAAGAAAAAAAGCCTGATAATCAATGTTTTGGTGAAAATTTAGTATTACATGACAGCACTTATGTGAAATGATATGCGAAATTTTGAAATAAAAAAAATTTTTGTCTTCAAAAAGTATCCATGCATTTTCTATTTTATTAGTTTTATAAATCTATTTTTTTCTTCATGAAAATTGAGGGTAAGTATTATTTCTTTACATTTTATTTTATCATTATTCAATTACTTTGAAATGTCCACTTTAATGACTCCATGAGCTTAGTTTGCAGCACATTGCAATATTTATTTTTGATTAATTTGATCACAGGCCATTATTTATGATTGCAAATTTCCAGATTTTAGAAATCCTAAAATTTTATAAATGTGATATCGAAAATCACATATTCAAAATCACATATGATCTCTTAAAATTAATTCAATTTCCATTTTTATAAAGAGTGATTCTAAAAACAGTATAACATTTAAAATCAAGTCAGTTGTGGTTTCTTTGCTGGCGAATATATCTAATTTAATATCTGTTTCTTGCAATAATAAAAAAAAAGAAAAAGAGAAGAAGTGATTCTCTTTCAATGAGATGGGTTCAATTGTCAATCTTTCATCTCAGTAAAATAAAATAGAAAGAGTTTTGTTGGCGTTAGCACTTTTAGCAAAGATCAGATATGCTCTTTAAAAAGAAATTATGCAGTTTGTATTGGCTCAAGGATATATGAAACCGTAACAAGTAAATCATCTACTGTGAATAAAATTCTTGTGGTTAGATTTCTAACGTACATCTTTAACTTTCTCATGATCTTTTAACCACATTTTTGGTTAAAATTAGGGTCGCCAATATATTTAAAAAATTATACTGATTACAGTGTAACTGAAAATTGGGTGTTGCTCTTGGTTTCTTTGAGATTTGCATTTGTCAAGTATATTGTGGTTTTTGATGAGAAGTAAATGAGCCAAACTTTAAATATTTTTACTTTAGCTTCTGTGGTGTAAAGACGCATCACTTTTTATCTGTACTCCCCGTGTACCTGTCCCTCCCTTTTTTTTTTTAAACTTTTTATCATGAAAATTTTGTAAAACATGATTGCTTTGTCAAGCTGCAAGCTGTATTTCGATAATAATATTAGAATAATCCCTCACAATTGAAAGTCAATAAAGTATTTAGAGTCAGCAAGATTCACTGGGTTTATTGTCATCTCAGTGCAAAGTACGGCCATTTGATTGAAAGGTTATTGAAAGTTTATCACTCTATTTTGGTAGTATATTTCCTCATTAACTAACTGATTTTTTTTATCATCAAACTGAATGTCTGAATGAATAATATTTCTGCATCCAAAACCAACTATTTAAACAGCTCAACAAACAATTTAACAATAAATACTTAATAAGAGATTTTAAACTCCCAATTTTTCAGTTTAATCACCAAATATTTTAGTTATTATTTATTTATTTATTTATTATATACATAGGAATTTCGTCTCAAATAATTTCCTATTTAATGTAAAATAGTTAAAATCACTTTTTTCGTTGCATTTTAATTTACTCACAATAATAAATAAATAAATAAATATAAGGTATATGTTCTGATACACATAACTCTTAATTGAAAGTTTTACTTATGAGTAAATATTAGAATTCTTTTTAAAAATAAATTATCGACATGCTAAATTGTAAATGGAGCAATAAAACACTTATTTCCAAACTTTATATGCATAATTATCAAAAAAATAATTTTAATTAACTCTAACATCTAAAAAAATTCTGTATCCCGACCTCTGCCTTCTTTTTTTTCTTATAAAATTCAAGATATGGAGATTTAACTGCAATTTCAAATTTCAAACAATTCAAGGCCTAGCCAGAATTCAGAATGTGTTTAGTTTTTTGTATAGCTAAAATTTCAATTTAATTGATTTCAAAACTGAACAAATTAAAACTATAACATATAATTTATTTAATTTAAAATATATGTCTATTATTCCAGTTTAACTTTCAAATAACAAACATTAACCACTTCTACAAAATAGCATACTTCAGCAATTGCAATTTTTTCTTCTGCAACATAGCCAGACACTTCTATCATTTCCATGCGATCTCTTAAAGGCTCAGGTATTGTGTCAGTAACATTTGCTGTACATATAAAAAGGACCTATAAAAAAATAGGATGGAGAAAATGAAATGAAATAAAATATTTTAAGAAGAAATAAACACAAGAAAACAAATAAGTTATTTTAAATGTAAAAGAAAAATGCATACTGAAAAGTAAACTGATATCAACATTAAAAATGCCACAATAAAAAGTATAATTTGCATATTGTAGTTTCAATAGTGTTAAGCATACCATCATCAATGCAAGACAGTTTACTGCTTCTAAATATAACTAAGAAGCAGATTCTAGAACTGGATTAACCAGCCAATAGAACTGTGATTGCAGAAATTTATAATTGGGAAATACTGTGCTATAGAAATAGTAAGTGAAAATTAAGATATGGATTTTATAAATATATTTCTAATAATCAAATAAAAGGGATACAACAAAATTATGATTAATGGACTTTTATTATTTTTATAAAATTTGATTTCCTTGAAGTTTTCATATTTATATCCAATTTTAAAAATACATAAATCAACCATTTTAAAAATTTTATTATATTTAAGAGATATGAGCATAAATTGTTTGTGGACATACAATAAAACTTTTGTTTGTAAATTACACAGAACAATAATAATAAAGGTGATATCATTACATTTCAGACATCAAGGAAGCGAAAAATATATCTTCAGGATATAAAACAAATTTCTTTCTCTCAAGAAACAGTACAATTAATTAAAAAAAAAAAAAAAAAATTCTCAGAGAACAGTTCAGTGTTTTGAATTGAACAACTTTCTGTTTAAAGAAAAGTATAGTTGATTCTAAATTGAAAGTTTATTTTAGAATGTTTTGAATTATTAAAAACAATCTTTAACCTATATTTTAACAATTCTGAATTAAGTCAATTCTGCAAATTTTAATTTAATGATTTAAATTGTTTACAGTTTGATGGCAGCACTAATACAGATATATTTTTGATAATGTTTCAATAATTGGGATTTTTTTTCATACTGCATTACTATTTTATAGTCTTTGTGTTAAGTCAAAGCAGTTGAGTCAAGGTTTAAACTTAAATTTTTTTAAACAATTTTTTGTTTAAGAAACAGCACAGTTGGTTCTCCAGTTAAGCTTTAAGAAATTAATATCAAAAACGTATATTTAAGTAACTAGCAGGCTATGCCCGCTTCACCGATCACTATATTTAAATGATTTTTCAAAAGAATTGAATCACTGTTCATTTTTTATATCACATTATAAATAAAACCTAGTAGATTTGTTATTATTTAGGAACTACAATTTCAAAGGTGACTGTATCTCAACATATATTAAATATTTTAGTTTCATTATTCAGTAGCAAAATTTCATTATTCGTGTGAAAATATATTTCTTTTTTTGTCGAAAACAATGAACTGGAAAACTTTTTTGGTAACAATTAAATTTAAAACTAATATTTAAATGGCTACTTTTCACACAAACATCTTATTTTATTATATATATAGATACCTTTGATAAATCTACATTGACATCAAGATAATGATCTAAAAAATTTGAATTTTGCTCAGGATCCAAAACTTCAAGCAAAGCAGAAGATGGGTCCCCTTGATATCCCCTTCCAATTTTGTCAACCTATAAGCAAAAAAGAAAAGTAACTTTATATAGGTGCATTCTATATTCATTACAAAAAAATTTAAAGTTTTTTTTTATTAATACAATTACAGCAAGAATAAGGATTATTACTATTATAAGAAGCATTTGAGAATGATTTCTCATTTAAAGTACATTAAAATATATACATTTTTTATAAGCTACAAAATGTTTACAGATGAGATAAATATCTATTCATCCTTTTCATGTATTTTTTTAAATTTCCAAATTGATCAAATGATAAAAAAACTAGTATGTTGTGGCCACCACAAGACATTCTTCTACATTTTTCTATACAAATTCACTCAGTAACAATATTTAAAAAAAAAAAAAAAAAAAAAAAAAAAAAAAAAAAAATTGCTGTTAAAAGTAAAAAAAAAAATCCATAACTTTGTTTTAAATTATCACAGATTTATAGTTCAACCATTCCTTTTAAAGGTATTGACGAGACCTTTCGAAAGACACCCATCTTGAAAATTTACCCCCCCCCCCCCCACACACACACGGGGGGGACCGATGCCCCCACATGCACAAAATTTTTTTCATAGTTAACTACTATCATCAATAATTCATATTAATTTTACAATCACGAGTTTAAAATAACTCTCATTATATACATTTATACGAAATTTTGTCCAATATTGCCATGATAAAAGTTTACAAAAAATGCGATCACAGCGCCACCTGTTGAGCGATTGATCCCGAAATCTAATCAGCACCAGTTTATG
The DNA here is from genome assembly GCA_963930645.1 of Salticus scenicus. NCBI lineage: Eukaryota > Metazoa > Arthropoda > Arachnida > Araneae > Salticidae > Salticus > Salticus scenicus. The sequence goes on along the minus strand of OZ005653.1, from coordinate 61,110,230 downwards.
TCAGGGTGCAACTAAATACCAAGTTTGGTTAAATTTCATCCATTGGTTTGTGAGCTACAGTGTCCACAAAGATTGTGATACAGACAGACAGACGGACAGACATTTTTTTAAAACTATAAATTCGTGTTCTGGACATCCGAAAACATGTAAATCCATCAAAAAACGGAGGTCGAAAATTTTCGCGAATCCAATACTTTCTCTATATTACATATAGAAGAAAGTAAAAACATATATCAAAAACTTGTTCATATATATATACAAATATTAAGATTTACAAAGTTCTACAATAAATGTACCAATCAAGTAAAATTTTTAAAATAGTAATAATATATAAATTAACATAAATTAAAAATATCCCAAAAACTCTGATTCAGGATGAAGGGGTTAAAAAAGTACATACAAGATCTGACACAGGCAGATAAATTTTTTCCTGTAACCTGCACATAATGAGACAGGATTCTGAAAATACTTTTGTATTGTATTGCTATCTACTATAGACTCATGTCTTTGTCTAAAATTTCAGTAAAATTGGTTTGGCAGAAATCCGTTAACAATGAATTGTAAGATTTGACACAGACAGACAGATTTTTGCCCTTGTGAGATAAAACCCCAGAAAATGCTTACATATAGTATCAGTGACTATGGACTTGTGTGCAAATTTTGAGTGAATTCAAATTTTGTTGGTGAAAGTTGGTTAAAGATGACTGTGAGATTTCACCCACACAGGCAGAATTTTACCCCAGGAACCTGCTCCTGGTGAGACAGATAACAGAAATTGCTTCCGTAATATATTGACTATAAACTTATGCACAAACTTTGAGAAAAATCAGTTTGATGGAAGTGGGTTAGAAAATAACTGCAAAATTTGACTCAGACAGAACAACCAAGTTACTTATCCTATATATTCTTTTTTTTTTTTTTTTCAAAATTGTAAATAAATATAAGATTAGAAATCTTGATATAGATGAGCATAAATAAGATTTTTTTTTTTAATCAATATATAAATTATTTCATCTTTCTAATAATGGCAGGAATATGTCAGATCAAATATGAAAAAAGAAAAAAAGTTTAGTAGGAAGAATAGATTCTAAAGATGACCAAAAGATAAATAACAAAATATATTAAGAATCATAATGTTTGAAAAAAATACAAAAAGACTAATTCAATAATAAGAAAACTTAAAAACTAAGTTTGATGGTCAAAGACAAGCAAAAGAACTAAATGTAACTGTTCGGATCTGCATCATACGGACCTATTAAAGTTTAACAGAAACACTGTGATAAAGGTCATGGACCTTCTTATTGGTCACTGTACTCTTAAGAGCATGTGAACATTATGGGTATCAATTTTGAACCCACTTGAAGTGATTGTTGTCTGGAAGAGAAGACTGCTTGGCACATTTTATATGAATGTGAGGCCTTTTCTGCTCACAGGTTTGAGCATCTTGGTTAAAATCTGAATTGAGCTTTGGGAGTTGCAGGATATTCCTGTCAGTTGTCTGCTGAACTTTTGCTTCAGCTATGAGATTTTCCTCTTAGGGATGCTTTTGCAGGGTTATAACATAAATCAGGAGAAAAAATTTCCCGAGTTTTCCCTGTCTCTTTTAAAAGTAAAATAAATGACACACAATCATGCAGTATTAGAATCTAACATGTTTACAAGTCAATGGAACATATCTAGGGTAAAAAATTTTTATTAACTTACTACAGTAGGGAAAAAAAAACATAACTGACTTTCTATTCTTCATTATAAAGCACTAAAATTTAAAAAAAGATTTGATTATGAAAAAAATTTCCAATGTTTTTCCAAAAAATTTCAAAATTCCCTGAATTTTCCTTGTTTTTGCAATAATATATTTTGAATTCCCTGAGTTTTTCAGGTACCATAACATAAATCCTGTTTTGCATTTGGGTACAATAGACCTCTAATCGATGTGCCTAGCCCCCAATGTTGTCTTAAGTTATAAAAGAGAAGATTACAGAGGAGAAAAGAAGATATCTAGACTAACAAATACTTCTGATAAAGTTGCCATCATCAGCACCTGTTGAACACATGGTTTAGTGAGTTCAGGGACCTAACTACCAAAGTTTTAGGGCACTAAAATTTCACACAAGATCACAAATTTATATAGGCAAATTTTTATTATGAATATCTAAGCAAAGGCTTCAAAATTGTATCATTATTAGAAAAACAATATATATAAATTCAAATTAATATTTTTCTGGGCAAATTATTAGATTTGTAATTCTGCAAACATATATATATATGTACACAAACAACACATAGTTAATTTACTAGTGACCTACAGGGGAGTAGAGCATCAAACTACATCACAACTTGAGCATCGTGTTGGTTTAATTGGACCCTGATTATCATAACATGATAGAAATGCTACAGTAATAGTACATAAAAGTAAACAATATGATTTTATTAAAAAGGCAGTATGAGTGAATAATTTTACAAAACTTTTTGAAAATCAATAAAATTTTGAACAAAATAATAAAGCAACTGACTTCCTCCCCTTCTTTTATGTAAATAAACAAAAAATAATGCAATAATAATAATAAAAGTTAAAAATATAAGACTGAGATTATCATTTAAATTACTCATCATTATTACTTTATTATATTAATTTTCATAGATTTAAAATATATTAGTATATAAAAATGAAGATTTAAATATCTATCCCATTTTTAGCATATATTTAAATTTTTCGAAAGAAGTTTTTTTGCTCACTTCATCAATTAGAATTAGAGGATTTTCAGTTTTTGTCTTTTTCAAACACTGGATGATTTTTCCAGGCATAGCACCAATATAAGTTCTCCTAAAATGGAAATAATAATTCTATTTAGTTTCATCTAAATTAAAATACATGCTTTTAGATAGGTAGTTCATGCAATGTTATAATTAAAAGTAATTTAGTATGTTTAAAATAATCATCTATGGCACACAAAAAATCATCTAAAAAAATTTAATAGTTTTGCTTAATTTTCTTCTTTCTAAAAATAAATAGACTACAGAAAGGAAAAACTACAGAAAGGAAAACAGAAATTCTACAGAAAGGAAAAACTTAAATACAACTTCCCCTGCTTTTAAAGGATCACATATAAAAATGGTCATTAAAAGAGAACCAATAAAGAAATAATGAAAAAAAAAAAAAAAAAAAAAAAAGGCAATTTAATTTTTAAACTAAAACAAAATTTACTATAAAGAAAATTTTCAATAATTCATCATAGTAGAATATAAATTTTTTAAGTAACCAGTTGTGAAAAGCTCAAAATTTTACGTAATTCTTGTGCTTGTTCTCTAAAATGCAATGTATAATAAAAGTAATTATTAAATATTTTTATATTTTGTTTACAATGACACAACGTGTGAGATAGATGTCAGAAATTAGTAGTGGTTTTGCTAAACAAAATAACAATTTAAACATGATTTTAAATATATAGGGTAAATGCACCAGTGATTGAAACTTTTAGAGCAATCTCTGATGTTTTTAATGTTCTAGTCATCAGAAAATATTATTAGAAATCTTAAGTTAGTACATATGGCATGAAAGACATTCAGAACCACATATATGTTAAAATATATATATTTCATTACAATTATTTTTATTTTATGAATTTTTATTTGACACCCACTCAAAGTTCCAGTAATTGACATTGTCAGTTTCGCATTTTATCAGCAATTAGCACCCTATGTTCCAGTGTTTGACACTGCTAACTAGTTATTCATTTTACCAGTTATTAGCACCCTATTAATTTTTTCGGGATAGATGCCAATTACTGGAGCCTGCCAATCACTGGAGCTCCTACCTTATGTATATATATATATACGTGTGTGTGTGTGTGTGTGTTTGTTTTATGATTAATATGAAAATTCGTTTTAATGGTTTAAAAAAAATAAATATTTAGAAGATAAAAAGAACTTTTTATATACCCTGTTTTTAAATATTCTGTTGAATCATATAAATGCTACCGAAGGCAGCGGGAACCCAGAACAATTGGCTAAAAGTATTAAAAAAATTTATTGTTATCGATATCGTGCTTTGAGCTATTATAAAAGTTTCAAATGGCTAGCTGGCTAGCTAGTTGGGAAGTTAGTTAAAAATCGATTGCAAGTTTTGTACTGATAACGCTGCCGAAGGCAGCAGGGACCCGAAACAGTTGGTTAAAAGTATTTAAAAAATGCATTTTCACCATATTCTGAACTATTCTGAAAGTTTCAAATGTCTAGCTAGTCAAGAAGTTAGTCAAATATATTTTCTGTTGAATCATATAAACACTGCCGAAGGCAGTAGGGACCTGAAACAATTGACTAAAAGTATTAAAAAAATGTATTGTATTGTCACCATGTTCAGAGCTATCCTGAAAGCTTCAAATGTCTAGCTAGCCAGGAAGTTTTTTAAAAAACGATTTCAAGCTTTGTACTGGTAATGCTGCCAAAGGCAGCAGGAACCCAAAACAGTTGGCCAAAAGTATTTTAAAAATGCATTTTCAAAGTGTTCTGTACTATTCTAAAAGTTTTAAACATCTATCTAGCTAGTCGGGAAGTTGGTTAAATAAATTTTCTGTTGAATCATATAAATGCTGCCGAAGGCAGTAGGGACCTAAAACAGTTAACTAAAAGTATTTAAAAAATGTATTGTCACCATGTTCTGAGCTATCCTGAAAGTTTCAAATGTCTAGCTAGTCGGGAAATTAGTTAAAAATTGATTGCAAGCTTTGTACTGGTAATACTGCCGAAGGCAGCAGGAACCCGAAACAGTTGGCTAAATGTATTATAAAAATGTATTTTCACCGTGTTCTGAACTATTCTGAAAGTTTCAAATGTCTAGCTAGTCGGGACTTTAGTTAAAAATCGATTGCAAGATTTGTACTGTACAAACAAACAAACAAGAATCAAAGTTAATAAAAACATGGTAAAATAGTCTGTATCTGTTATATGGTCACCTTGCTTATATGGTCAGTTTTTAAAAGTCTTATTTAACTTAATTGGAATACTGCCTAAAGCACACAGTTTATTAGGCTGGAAAATCGAAATTTCAAGTTACTTGCTGGTTATTGGTAGATCCATTGAGCTCACTCAACCCACTTTTTTACAAATTTTTTGGCTAATCACAAAAATTAGTATTGACCAGTAGTCGATATTTGTCCAATTTTTTTAAGCAAGGTAATAATTATAGAAATGAAAATTTTCTGTATAAACAATATTCTTCGTAATTACACTCTATACTTAAATTATTAATAATAATAATAATTAATAATAAATCACTATCTGCAACTTCATTTGTACGATGACGTCTATTATCCCCATGATGTTCTCTGCCTTTGAATGCAACTGATCAAAGTTTTTTTGAGATTTCAATAGCAAAAAACATTGTTTATATTGAAACAATATTTTAACAATTCGAAAAAAAAAAAAAAAAATTATACTCACTTTTGTTGCCAGACAAATAAAAAAAATGTGGAAAAATAAATCCAGAAAATAAGCTGTTGTAAAATATTGCACATGTAGATTTAACAACTTTTTTCTATACAGATTTTTAATACGATTGATTATGTATATAAAATGAAAAAGTATATAAAAATAAAGGCATTTCTGTCAGTCTTCATGGTCTCAAATGAGAAATACTTTTTTGTTCTGCAACCCACATTAACAATACCTTTCAAATGGTACCACTTTTAAGCTCCACCTCTCCCTTATTAAAAATATGCTAAAAAGATATACCAAATTTCATGTTTGCATATTATTAAATTTTTTATCTAATTTTTTTAAGAAACCTTTTAAGATCATTGATTTTCATGAAAGGTCTATTTAAACATAATAAATTTTGATGAAAGATTTATTTTAAGAACTGTGATTCTTGTGATGAGTCCGATGTCAGACCCAAATCTTTTATTAATTTTTGGAAATGCAGCCTTTCCATAGTCGGTTAAAGAAAAATTACATATTTTTGTATTGGAATGATGAATAAAATATGATACTGCCAAACCAATTCATTACTGATTAAGAAATAAGAGTTTATCACAGGTAATACTGCTTTGAAAAAAAAAAAAAAAATAATAATAATAATAATTTCGAGTCTGATATCATTCTTGCTGATTCTCATGTACAATGATCTTTTGAATCCGAATATGACCCACATTTTGCTCAATCATCCACCGTTTTCTCAGGACACCACCCCTCCCCTGATTTTTATCACTGTTCGATAATTTTATGCCCATGAATTTGATTTGGAGGATGGAAAAGGATTATTTTAACACATAAGAACAAAAAAATACATAATGTATAATAAATAATTATACTAATAGATTAATAAAATATAATAAATGTAATATATAATTTCAGTGGCAAATCTCCCTTAAATTTCTGCTTGCTGCAAATGTTTGTGTTTTAGAATTTTCTAACTCTGTAGACCCCCAGAAGATATTTAACAGTTAAAACAATCCTTTTCTCCCATACAAATCAAATTTATAGCCATAAAGTTACTGAAAAGTGATAAAAATACGGGGAGGGGGGTGTCCCTAAAAAACAGTGAGTGATAGGGCAAAATAAGCGTCATATTCAGATTCAAGAGGTCATTTTACACAAGAATTTGCAAAAATAATGTTGGGGCTGATTTTCACACAGAGCAATGTAATTATTAAAATACATGATATTTTTTGTTACAGAATTTATACCGCAAGATCTAAAATTCTCAACTTCTAAGATTTAAAACTAACCTACCAAATCAGAATGCCTATTTATTATCTTGTAATCGAGTAATACATGCAAAAGGACATTTAAAATGAAGTTTATGTAGCAAATTTGAAGAAAATTGTCAGAGCTATTTTTGAGATACTGATTGCAATCTCCTCTTACAATTTTTTTTTTTTTTTTCAAAATTTGGATAATTCAGCTGTTTATCAAAAACTAACAATTACATATGAAAAGACATCTAAAATGAAGTTAATATGATACATTTAAAGAAAATATGTCGAAGTGCCATTCTATTTCATTGACCCATTTTCCCACATTACCTGGACACACATACACACAAAAATAAATAAATAAAATATTCTGAAGGTATTTTTGACTTTCTTGATGTTTGAAACATAAACAAAACAAAATTTTTCGATTCTGTGCAATTTACAGACAAAACTCTTATTTTATTAAGATACATATGCAAAGTAAGAAATTTTTTCAATTTTTATTTTTAACAAATTCCATACTATTTTGAATATTTTTATTAGTTTACAATAAAAAATATACTTAATTCGTCTTGCCACTTCCTTTATTTTTATTGGAAATTTTAATCTTGAAAATCCCATTTTTGTAGATATTACATTATTAATATATTTATATAAGAAATAAGTTACCTAACATGTGTTTTTTCAATAAATAAATATGCCACATTACAATGTTAGTAATTAAAATATAGTCATAAGAATCTGAAAAATTTACCTATGACCTTTAATTTCAGCAATGTCTGTCATTCCACCCACACTGAACCTAAAGTACTGCAGAATTTAAAGCCATTAGAAACATTGCAAACAAAATAATAAAGAAAGAATAATAAAGAAAAAAAATGCCACAAAACAGGTTTTTACTTACATTTCTGTTAAGCGCTTTAGCAATAGATTTTGCTATACTTGTTTTGCCTACACCTGGAGGGCCATGAAAACATAGTATTTTTCCTTGAGTAGTGCCTCTAAGTTTACTAACAGCAATGAATTCCTAAAAGTATAAAATATAAATAAATTATACAAATACCTTTTCACTTAAAAACAAATTATTATTTTTAATATGTTTATTCATTTAAAAACCAACATTTCACAATTTAAAAAATTTTTTAGAAAATAATATTGATTAAAATATTTACTCAGGACAAGTTTTTATTAGAACAAATACAGAGGTGATGAAAATAATAAGGGCAAGGGAAAAAATCACCAAATCTTGGTTACAGTTGAACAAAAATCTATGCAAATTTTATGGCTGGAAACCAATGATAAATGAAGCATTTTTTAAGTAGTTTTTATGGAAATATATGGGAAGTTAATATTCATATAATGTATTTTGGATTTAGGCAGCCATGTGATATGGACAAAATTATGAGGTATTTATGTGCTTTAAAAGCCAAAATCTTTTTGTTCTGTACACATCACTTCCAGACGATATAGATGCTCTGCAAGTGATTGGGAACGTTGTATTCTATTTTTTCAGTCATACCGCTAGGTATTAAATTTGGAGTTTCAGAAAGGGAAAATAGTTGCTTTTAAAAGTTCAGGATTTACTCACGTTGAATTGTGACAAAACTGAAAAAAATAGAGACCGGTCATTTATAATTTTCTTAAAATTTTCTGCAAATATGGATGGCAAAGAGTTATAGGTTGGCCATCTTCTGTTTTTGTGTGCCAGAAAAGAATAATAATAATAAGGTGAACTTGCTCTAAAAATCAAACATAGATAGAAATTAAACTTACAATGCAGTGCTCGAATTGTTCGATGTGTTTCACAAAAAGAAAAAAAAGGTATGTTATGGAAAACTCATGTCATGACTGCCTCTTACAAAAATGTATAAAAGATTGAGGGGGGGAGTTTGCTAAAAAATGCATTACTATAGGAAAAAAGTGGAATGATGTTATCTTTTTCCGATGAGTAAAAGTTTAATTTGGATGGACTAGATGGTTTTTACTACTTTTGGTATGATCTCCGTAAAGAAGAAAAAGAAAAAAAAAATTTCAAAGCATAAATTTGGAGGGGGCTCAGTAATGGTCTCGGGAGGTTTTGCAACTAACGGAACAACTTCAAAAGCTTTAGTACAAGATAAAAGGAATTCTGGGAGTTAGGTTGATGCATTGAGTGATAATTTTTTTTACTAAAAGCACCATTAATTAAGAGTGGAGACTATTTGTTAAAGCAAAACAATGTCTCAGTACATGTTTCTCAAGCTTCAAGATCATGGTTTTAGGATAATTTCATGAAACTACTTGCCTGGCTGACTAGAAACCCCGCTCAAAACCCATGGAAGATCTGTGAGGTGTTCTAGTGCACGAAATATACAAAGATAGTTTTTAATATCACAACAAGCAAGAACTCATGCCTTCCATTGAAAAAACTTGGATAAAAATTTCCAAGAACATTCAGAAGGAAATATCAAGCACCTTGACGTCAAGATTGATAAAAGTGATTGAGATGAAGGGGAAGAATTATTAGTGCATTTTAGGCCAAAACACTTATTATCCTTATAATTTTGCTCAATTTTTACAATGACATTTTTTGTTAATTATGATTAAACATTCATATTTTACATTTTTCAATCTTTTGCATTCTACAATGATTTCTAGAATAAAAAAGCATTTTATGTATACATTTCACTTTATTTACTTCAGAAATAATTTTTTTCTGTGCAATTTTCAGTTGTACTTATAATTCTAATCACCACTGTATAGAATAAAGATAAAAACATCAAAATAATAGTAATTTAAGTTTAAAAACACAGATGGTGTACTGTGTACACCACTCAGGGAAAACAGCAGCACATTCCAGATAATTGTATCTATTTGTATTTTGATCATATTTATTTTATTTTTATTTATTTGCTAATTGCTAAGGGGAAAAAATATATACAATAAAATAATATTCATCATTTTTGGTTGGTTTCTTTTTCATTTTTGTTTTTTAAAGAAATTCGTACATTTAAAAAATTTTAAAAACACCAAAGATGATTTTAAAAAAACTAGGTTAATAATTTTATCAGTAAGATCGTAAAATTAAGAATATAAAAATGTAAGCATTGTGATTTGAAGTCATGGATAAGTAAATAAATTTAAAGCACAATTGAAATTCTTGAAGAAAATTAAGAAATTAAAATATACTTAAAAAATTGAAAATATAAAAAAATATTAAAGCAGGCTTACTTCCAATCCAAGAGTGTAAAGAAAATACATGTTTTCTTTTGTGATAACTTTTTGTAAAACTTTTGTGATAATCCAAATAAATATACATATATTAATTAAATAAATTACCTTATACAAAATCCTTTTTAAGTAACTTAGCATATACATATTTCGGATACTCCGTACCCATCTTCAGTGCCAAACGCAAAACGTCGTTCTTCATGCTGTTGTCAAATTCGTGGTGACAACAGCATGAAGAACGACGTTTTGCACTTGGCACTGAAGATGGATACGGAGTACCTGAAATATGTATATGCTAAGTTACTTAGAAAGGATTTTGTATAAGGTAATTTATTTAATTAATATAAAAATAATCCTTTCTTGATAAAGTTTAATTAACAAATATACATAAATTAGAATACACATATTTATTTATTTTTCAACCGAGATTAAGAAAATAGATGTAGCTACGGTTATAATATACATTAACAATGCAAATAAGTGTAATAGCATTATTAAATATCAATTATAAAGTACTTTATTCATACTTTGTTACTACATTATGAAGAATTGAATTACACATAGAATATAGATTTATTAATTTATTATAATGGATGATGTTGTCGAAAACAAATGACCGTTTTCCATGCTATAAGATGACATGTTCACTTTGATGATGTTACAGGTAATTTTGGAGACTGCCAAATAGTGTATAGATTCACTAAGATGATAACATACATATTACTGCAGATCACAAATAATTGAGTAGGACATGGAAGCCAATTATCCCAATATAACACAACATTGGAACATGCTTGCATACCAAACTGGGCTTAATGCACTTAAAAAAAAAAAAAAAAAACATTTATTCCATAAAAAAATGCTTTTTAATAAAGATCGTTGACATATCGCAACATAGAATGCATGGACATTTCATCATCACAATTAAAATTACTAATCTCTTGAATGAGCACTTACTATTTAAGTGTAATGAAATTTTCCAGTTGATAATATTATAAAATGATGATTGCTTCCAAAGATATTAAATATATCCAGAGCATTTAAAACACTCCCCAGCTTAGATTAGCAGTTTACTTAGATGCTGTCCATTAAGTTTTATCTTAGGCCTAACTGCTTTGTGTGTACTATTCAAAAACTGAGTTTACATTTATGTATAAGTACGCTTGATTATATTATTCTGTCACAATACAAAATATACTAAAAAATTAACAAGATATACAACGATTACTTAAAAAAAGTATAAGTAATTAAGATTATTTGTGTAACGCCACTGAAGATAGCTTAAGATGCTCCCAACTGCCAAGGCTGCCAGGGAGCCCAGTAGAAAAGTACGACTCGCATAATCCCAGTCTCACACACGAGAGAGCAAGTTTGCTTCCCGAAATCTGCACTGATGGTAACAAACAGCTAAGAAAACTTATGCATCAAAATAGATCAGTAATTTAAATTTATTTTGAGCTGAATGCGAGAATAAAAGTTAATCGAACTTAGTAAAATTAGATTATTTTTACTGGAGGAATGTTTATATTAAATTTATTTTTAGACCAATTCATTATTTTTATTTTTTACTGGTTATTTTAAAAGGATATTTAAATTACACGTAAGAATACAACCTTTTCTGCGAAACTGAACTTCTTGCCGTGGAGAATTAAAAAATTCTAGAAGGAATGATGAAGTCATATTATAAATTAATGTGATGATTTTAAATTTTAAAAAACTGAAAGTTAGGAAAATGAATAATCATCTTTTAAATTATTGAAAACGATCTATAATAATTTAAAACTAATATTTTAACTATTTATTTTTTTTAATATTTTGGGATTTAAGTCAGGATTTGTTTACTTAAAAAATGTTCTTGCAAATAATTAATAATTTATTTCCTATCTGAATTTTAAGTATTTAATTAATTTTTGGGGGAGAAAATAAATTAAAATGGAAAGATAATCTATATTTTAGAGATTTAAAGTTAAATAATTAATTTAGCTGTGTTAAAACATTAATCAAGTTTTTATTACTTTTATAACATTACTAAACTTTAAATTATACATAAATGTCATTAAAATTATAAATTTAAGCTTTAAAAAAGCACTGGTATACAGGATTCGTCACCAGTGTTCTTATGTTACTTCAAACTATAAACATTCTTCAAGATTAAAAGTTTAGCATAAAAGTAGAAACAGAATTTTATGTATGACAAATAGAAAATATATTTAAAAATAAATTGACTCACCCCAAATAAATTGACTCCCATACACTTTTTCCATTACATTTATATTGGGGGGGGGGGATGTCAAAAATTACATGTTGAAGATATTCTAAGTAATTTTTTAGAAATGAGACACTTTTTAATAAAATAACTTTAATAATTATATATTTTACAATCCACTAAATATTAAAAATATTTTCATGGGAGTTGAGACGCAAAAGCATAAACTTAATTGAAATTAACGTAATCACATGTTTTTTAAATAAAAAAAATCTTTTTTTTTTTTCTTTTTTTTTAACATTTGGAAAATATTTACTAGAATTCTTTTTTTCACATCTTCCATGCCATAATGATCTTGCTCTAATACTTCTGAAGCTCTTTCAAGGTCCAAATTTTCTTCACTACCTTTACCCCATGGAATGCTTGTTAGCCAATCAAGATAATTTCTTGTGACACTAAGAAAAAAAAAAAAAAAGGCATCCAAATAATTAAATAAAGAATTTATTTATTTATTTATTGTGCCTGACCAAATAATAGTAAAGTTTAAAACATCTGTGATTGTGCTAAATTTTAACTTCACCCATAATAGCAACACACAACTCTTGAATTAATATCAATGTACTTAATGCATTACAACCTAAGAATGAATGTTGGAGACAACTGCAAAATGTTATTAATGTGTGTGTTAAAGGACCTACGATTCTTATTCTATAGGGGAGACCCATGTACCTAGGGCCATTCCACTTTATTTGAATAATATTTAGTTTTATGTTTTAATACTCAGTTGGGCGAGTAACAAAACCAATTGCTACTTTCACAACTACTTTGAAACCTTTGAAGAGAAAGTTTTCACAAGTTACATGTAGAAAAAGAATTTACATGGTTTGAAGTAAAATTTTGCAGCTCATCTCTTTTGCTATTTTGCAAAGGTAAGTCAAATAATTTTCTTTCATTTCTAGTGTATAATTTTGCTTGTTATATTGAGTAATAAATGAGATATTTAATTAGCCTTCTCTGCATTTAGGTTTCTTAGTGGAAGGCATTTTAAATGAAGTTACCAAAACTTGTACCTAGGGCCACATAGCTGCCTAGTACCTAGGGCCATGGATAGCCCTAGGTACAATTGCAGTCATATTCTTTATGTTGTTACAGTTTAATTGAAAAACTTTTAAAATTAAATGGTATATTGTTTTATGAGGAATATTGCTTCAACCCTCCACCAATCATAAACTTCAATTGTTGAACAGAGGTTTGTTTGGACTTTTTAAGAAATACTGAAGTACAGCCTGTAGTAATTGGATGCTGGCAAACCATGGAAAACCTATCGTTATATATGACATTGCTGAAAATGTAGGCAAGTCTTATACATCGGCTTTCACTTCTGTAAACATTCTATCAGGCTTTAGTGTTGCTGGCATATGGCCAGTGAATCAAAACATATTTACTGAAGATGAATATTTCAGCTCAAATATGATTGACAGAGAAGATCCCTCCATAAATAAAATAAAAAAGATTTTCCAGGAAGAAAGTAAACCAATAATGATAGAACTGGATGTACTAGATGTACTGGATGTAATCACACTATGTTCAATAAAAATCATTTTGTTTTTCTTTTTTGTGCGTATGCATAACAAATGTTAATTTTATTATGATTTGTGCAAAATAAAGGTATTAAAATACGATTTATGGAAATACTTTTCGTAGAATGCAATGCCGAGAAATTATTTTGGGTGTCTCGGTACACAAACCAATGGTAGTATTTCTTCCATTTTCAAAATGAAACATTCCATAGCAGTGGCACACCCACGGGAGTGGCTTAGGGGCTCAAGCCCCCTCCAGAACCAGTTGACATAAAAAAAAAATTCAGACTTATACGAAAAAAAAAAAAAAAATATTCAAACACAAATATAATCAACTAACTTTTAGGTTTTTTTGATCAAATTGGAATATATCCTAAACTTTCCAGCGTTGTTTTAAGGAACAGGCTTTTAAAAGATCAAAAAGCAACAATTTATCATGAAATCAAACGAATATTTAAAAAGTCAGAAAGAAGCAATGCTGATGTGGGAGTGAACAGTGAACAGGGACGTATTTTTCAGGAAAATGGAATATCACTCTGAATACAATTTTGAGTTTTTATTTATGAATATTTATGGCATCTTTGTGGAAGTTTGTTTTGTCTCTAAACAAAACTGAGATATTTTACTGTTGCATGGAGAGAGCACTCATTTGTCGTTATGGTATTTAGAAAATATGGTGTAGTCTACCTGCAGTTTCCATTTTTGTCACTAATACCCATGCTCCATTCTTGGGTAATGCAATTTTCACCTGTTATAAAAATTCCATTTTCATAGAAAAATAATGTTATTACTCAGGTAACACTTAGAATATTTACTTGTTGAACAGTTTAAAAATTCACTGTATAAAGTTTGAACAGAAAAAAAAAAAAAAAAAAGAAGAAGCTGTAAAAGCTCAATTTTGGAGGAAATATTTTCAAAAAATTATAAAACTTTGTAATGACACAAAATGAGAAAAAAAATTTCATGTAAATCAAAATGTAAATTTTTAAATGCTAAAGTCGAATTCTGCAAAAATTTCTAGGTTTAATAAAAAAATCCTTAAAAAAACTATAAATTTATCTGTATTTTTAAATGTATCATTAGAAAAAGAAAATCTGAAGCTTTGGCTTATTGTAGCAGTATAGAAATTGATTAAGCAATTACTTACAAATACAAGGTTAAAAGAATACTTTAAAATAAATGCTTAAATAAGACAGATAAAAAGACCCTTTTGAAATATTTAAATAAAAATAGTAAAAATGTCTACATATTTAAAAAAAAAAAAGTTATTGTCATTGGCATCAAATTTTTTGTCTGCAATAGCATCTTCTCTCAGAGGGCAGGTCCTTCACGTCATGAGAGGTATCAATGTATTCCGAATACTCTAAGGAAGACATTTCAGCTGCTTAGAAATTTCTATCATTTTAATTAAAGAAGTTATAAAGGTTTATGAAGGTACTCTATTTGCCACCTTGAAATAAGTTTCTCCCAGTGATGTTATTCTTCTGCCACGATGTCATTTGAAACGGGAAAATTAAAATATGATTCATGGTTGTAGATAGATAGGTTGGGTTTAACGTCGAACCAGTACTGTGCTATGGGTAATTGGCGACGGTCTGGGATGCACCCCTAGGTATGTTGCAGAGATATGCCATCACAATTTCGATCCTCCATGGAGGAGATGGCTCCCCCCCTGTTACGGAAATCTCTCCACTAGGGGTCGCTGTGTGTCAAGACACGGCGATACATGTACTGTTTGAGAGTGTGTGGCAGGCAATGGTAAAGGAAGGATCTAAATAGGAGATCCTAAATATTTCAACTTGTAATATATGTATATAGATCAGATGTAATTACATGTAAATAGTCATTAAATATCAGTTAAGAAAGACGGAATGTTATTTTGCAAGCACCTGACATATTTATTTCTACCACTGAACTATCGGCAAAATTTGGTGCATACGGCATGGAAAAATGATTTATTCAAAACAAAGAGTTTTTTTAATATGTCATAATGTCAATGATAAAAAAAGAAAGCAATTATCTACTGAAGTAAAAATAATGACTCAGCTCATATGAAAGATCAACGGAAAAAATAAAAATAAAAAAACGGCATCTTCAAAAATGTTTAACGGAATCTGAGTCAAAAAAGGAAAATAGATGTGTTTTTTTGAAAACGGAAGTAATCTACATTTTTTTGTTATTTATGTTCATTTGGATAACATATTAGGAGGTAAGCTCTTTTAAAATTAATAATGGATAAATTAACTAAATGTACTGACAAAAGAAGTTCTGTTAGAGCTAGTATTACTAAATTAATAAAAAAAGTACAAGCGTTAGATTTTGAAAACGAAACTTTCGATTCTTTAAATGAGTTATTAGAAACTTTAGATATCAAATCTAAATTATTGAAAGAGTATGATGATGAAATAGAGGATCTTATTAATGATCCTGTTAAATTTAAAAGTGAAATAGCTCAATCTGAGGAATATGTAGACAAAATTATTGCTATTAAAATTAAACTTAAATGTAAAATTAAAGAAATAAACAATAAACAGCAAAATCAAAGTACTAATGTAAGTACATCAAGCTGTACAGAACATAATTTTTCGGCATTGAAATTGCCACAGTTACAGGTTCCACAATTTTCTGGTTCTGGTATTTCAAATTTCATGGAATTCCTAAATTGTTTTGATAACGCAATAGGGTCGAACGAATCCCTGAGTAAAATTGAGAAGTTTCAATATTTTAAAAGTTTGCTTACTCCCCCAGCTTATAATGTTGTTGCGGGACTCGAGTTAAATGAAAAGAATTATGATTCGTGTTTAGAACTTTTAAAACAACGTTATGGGCGTACTGACTTTATTATTAATTCATACATGTCTAAATTACTTAATTTAGAACCAGTGAGGAATTCATCAAACATTAAAGGCTTGCGTAAATTATATGATGAGATAGAGATAAATATAAGGAATTTACGCTCGTTAAATGTTACTGAAGGATCATACGGTCATTTATTAAACCCCTTACTTCTTAAATTACTACCCCAAGATTTGGTTTTAGATTTTCATAGAAAAAGAAATAAGGAAATTAATTGTGAAGTTTCAGAAATAATGACGTTTTTAAGAAATGAAGTGGAATCGTGTGAAATTTGTGAAACCGTAACAAATTCTTTTAAGGATAATGAAAATAAGCGTTCCGCTTTTCAGGGTTATCAAACAGGACAAACATATCAAAAAAACTTCTCTAAACATAAAAATATACCAACCGCAGCAACATTACTCACACAAATAAAAAATTCATGTATTTTTTGCGACTTAACTTCTCATGATTCTGTAAATTGTAGAAAATTAGATATAGAACAAAAAATAAACAAACTTAAGTCTGAATCTCGATGTTGGTTATGTTTTAAACCGAAACACATAAGCAAAGTATGTAGGTCAGGTATTGTTTGTAAAATATGTTTTTCTAGATTTCATCACGAGTCAGTTTGTAGAAAAAATTGTAAATCCTCGAATTTATCGGTAGAGCGCAATAGAGAAAATTGTAAAAATTCACGTAGTTTAAATTATAATGAAAACGAAAATGAACGGGATAACTCTAATGTTTCTGAAGTTATTTCTTCTATTTCTCAATGTAATTTAAATACAAACTGTTCTAAAAATGTTTATTTGCAAACTTGCACTGTTATTGCTAAATCGGAAAATAAATCTTGCTTATCTAGATTAATGTTTGACTGTGGAAGTTCGAGATCATTTATTAGTGAAAAATTAGCGAATGATTTAAAATTAAAAACCATTCGTAATGAATCTTTATCAGTTTATTCTTTCGGAATGAAATGCCCAACGGATAAAATTTATCGAGTTGTTGAAGTAACACTGGAAAGTACAAATTCTTCTTTTCAAAAAACTCAGGAATTGTTTGTTTCTCGCACTATAACGGGCGCTACTGTGAAATATCCTGATTCAAAAATAAAAGATTTAATGCAAAAACGGAATTTGAAGTTGGCTGATTCAGATAGCTTGGATGGATAACAATATTAACATCCTCTTAGGGGCCGATGTTTGTTGGGAATTAATTTATGGGGAAAGGGTACCTATAAATAAACATTTGTCAGCTTTGAATAGTGCATTTGGATGGCTGATTACTGGATCAGACGATAATGAAAATAGTTGTTCTGAAAACATGATTATTGTAAATAATGCTATTTTAAATGATTTAAGATTATTTTGGGAAATTGAAGAATTTCCGAATGAAACCAAAAATCTATCGGAAAAGGATAATCAGTTAATTAAGGATTTTGAGGATTCTTTAAAATTTAATGGGGAACGGTATGTGTGTAGATTAATGTGGAAAGATAATACAGGACCCCCGTTAAAATTGGACTCTAATTATGAGGTCGCGAGCAAACGTTTCAATTCATTAAAATTTAAATTGAATAAAAATCCTGAAATTTTTTATCAGTATAAGGAAATTGTATCGGATCAATTGAAATGTAATATTGTAGAAAAATGTACTGACGAGGATATGAATTCAGGTTATTATATGCCCCACAGAGCAGTAATAAGGGATGACAAAGAAACTACTCGCGTTCGGATGGTTTATGATTGCAGTTCTAAAGCAAATGAAAGTAAAAATTCTTTAAATGATTCTCTTGAATCGGGAGTTAATCTATATCCAAATTTATTGGATGTTATACTTAAATTTCGGGAAAATCAAGTTGCATTTTGCGGAGATCTAGAGAAAGCTTTCCTTATGATTGAAATTGCGGAAGAGGATAGAGAATATCTAAAATTTTTGTGGTTTCCGGACAAGCCCGATAATCCGGTACAGACACTTCAACTTAATCGTTTACCCTTTGGGTTAACGACGTCTCCATTTGCGCTAGCTTGCGTTTTGAAATTTCACATAGGGAAATATAAAGAGGATTATCCTAATTGTTATGAAATGTTAAATTCTTTATATGTTGACGACTTGTACAGTGGAGCTAAAACTGCGCAGGATGCTTATGAGTTAACCTCTTTGGCAATAGAAATATTACGCGCTGCTGGATTTAAACTCAGGAAATTAAAAACTAATTGTGATGAGTTGAAACAACTTTGGTGTGAAAACGGGTATGAGAAAAATATGGATTTCGGGCAAGAAGGATTTTTGGGATTAAAGTGGGATCCAAGTAAGGACAAAATTAAATTAGATTTAAGGGATGTTCGGGATTCCTTGGAATTTGAAATCACCAAACGACATGTATTGAGAATAATTTCTAAGATATTTGATCCTTGTGGACTAATTAGTCCATATATAATAAGAGTTAAAATTCTTATTCAAGAATTGTGGGAAAGAGGTCTACTATGGGATGAAAACTTACCACATGACTTAGAAAAAAAGGGGAGATCATGGTGTTCTGAACTTTCTGAATTAGAAAATTTTAGCATCGAACGTAAACTTTTTTCAATGGAAAATGTTAATGAAATTTCGTTTCATGTTTTTGTTGATGCCAGTCCTAAAGCGTATGGAGCTGTAGCGTATTTTCGATATTTAACAAGTGGAGGAAAAATTAACATAAGTTTTGTGATTTCAAAAAGTAAAGTTGCTCCTCTAAAAAATTTAACTTTAGCCAGATTAGAATTAATGGCAGCACTTGTAGGTGCTCGTTTAGGAAATTATATTCAGAGCATTTTTCCAGCCATTACTCAAAAAATCCATTTCTGGAGCGACTCCAAAATTGTTCTTCATTGGTTAAAAAATTCATCCAAAGTTTGGAAGCCATTTGTTGCCAACAGAGTGGCTCAAGTGCAATCACTTTCCCTTCCTGAATGCTGGAATTTTTGTAGTGGATCAGAGAACCCTGCAGATCTCACTACTAGAGGAGAATCGGCGAAAAATATTATTTCGAGTTCCTTGTGGTGGACGGGCCCTCCTTGGTTGTCTCAACCCGTTCACTTATGGCCTGATCCAATTTACATCCGCCAACCAGATGAAAGTAATGTTGAACAATTAATTTCTGAAGAGCTACGAGGTGTAGCAGTAAATACTGTCTGTTCTACTAATCATTATTCTCTCTTAAAGATCATTGAAGTAAATAAATACAGTAACCTTTCTCGACTTTTGCGCGTGACAGCTTGGGTAAAAGGGTTTGCCCACAATGCCAATCCTGGTCACGGCACCAAATGCCGGGGACCTATATGTGCTTCGGAACTTAAGGAAGCCTTTAACTCTTGGATTAAGACAATTCAACAGGAGCATTTTGGGAGTGAAATTCAGCAACTTCTCTCCCAGGGTACTGTAAATAAAAACTCACGAATTTACAATTTGAATTGTGAACTTAACCAAAATAACTTTTTGTGTTTGAAAGGACGCTTGCAATTTTCAAGTAATGATGAGCAGGCCAAACACCCCCTGCTGCTTCCTAACAATAATAAATTCGTTGAATTACTCGTCTTTGATGCTCATATAAAAATGGGCCATTTGGGTGTAGATGCTACTTTAACTCACCTAAGAGAACGTTTCTGGATTCTTAAATGTAGACAGTTCGTAAAAAGAGTCCTAAAAAACTGTTTGATCTGTAGACGTTTTTCAGTGAAAGCTGGTAATCAGGTGGTAGCTCCTCTACCTCCTGACAGAATTCAGGAACATCCCCCTTTTGATGTTTCTGGTATAGACTTTGCTGGACCCTTTTTTACTATTGACTGTAAAAAATGTTATTTGCTTATTTTACCTGTGCAGTTACAAGAGCTGTACATTTGGAATTAGTTGTTGATATGAGTACAGATTCATTTTTATTAGGTTTAAGACGTTTTATTTCTCGTAGAGGGTTATGTTCAGTTATATATTCTGATAATGCTAAAGCCTTTAAAAGGGCAAAAGATGAACTGAAAAAATTATGGAGTCAAATTGATAATCCTGAGGTAAAAAACTTGTTTGCCTCTAAAGGTATAGAATGGAAATTTATTGTTGGAAGGAGTCCTTGGTGGGGAGGCTTCTGGGAAAGGCAAATACATACAATTAAAACTTGCTTGAAGAAAATTATTGGTAAATCTTCTCTTTCTCTTAAAGAATTAGAAACAGTTTTTCTAGAAATTGAGGCAATGATTAATTCTAGACCTATTACGTATCTGTATAGTGAACCATCAGAACCTTCCCCACTCACTCCTTCTCACTTTCTAGTTGGAAAAAGATTAATTTCTTTACCTGTAACTAAGGTTAAAAAAGACGAATTAATTGTAAGCAGAAATTCTTTGGTAAAAAGATATAAATATCAGCAAACTCTTTTAACTCATTTTTGGAACAGGTGGAGAAAAGAGTATTTGCTTAATCTTAGATCTGCTTATATATCTCCACAACCAGGTAAGATTTCATCATTCAAAGTAAATGATGTGGTTTTAATTAATGATGAGCGCTATCCTAGAAACATATGGATGATGGTAGAATTTTAAATATATATCCAGGACAAGATGGTAAAATTCGTTCTCTTCTCATCAAAACCCCTAAAGGTAACATTAAGCGCTCAGTTCAACTTGTATATAATTTAGAAATTAATCCTTAATAATAAACTGAATAAGTAAAAATTGTTATTTTATGTATAATCATTGATTATTATTTATGTATATATTGCTATTTGATTACTGGAACTTTTTTTTTTTTTTTTTTTAGATTGTTTGAATATTAATTGTAAATTTCTGTTAATGCTTAACATTATATTTTTCTTATTTTAACTGATAGTAATTTAGATGTTCAAATTATTTTTCAATATGTGGATTTAATAATTGATTATGTTATGATTGTAATTTTTTTTGGAAATTGATGGTGAACTCATGTGAGTTCGGTGGGGAGTGTTACGGAAATCTCTCCACTAGGGGTCGCTGTGTGTCAAGACACGGCAATACATGTACTGTTTGAGAGTGTGTGGCAGGCAATGGTAAAGGAAGGATCTAAATAGGAGATCCTAAATATTTCAACTTGTAATATATGTATATAGATCAGATGTAATTACATGTAAATAGTCATTAAATATCAGTTAAGAAAGACGGATTGTTTGTTATGCACCTGACATATTTATTTCTACCACTGAACTATCGGCAAAACCCCCTTTGTTGATCTCCAGAGGTATAGTTTTGATCAGGACATGGAGGACTTTGCGGCCACAACGGATTTTACGTGCACCAGCGGGCAGTGCTCTGCATGGGTTGATAAGTAAAGTGAGTCGGGGGAAGGCGAAGCCTCCTTTGGGGGTTGGTGAGTGGAGCGAGCAGAGGGCAGAGCTCCCTAGTGTATTAAATAAAAAAAAAGAAAAGAAAAAATGGCAGTCTTTTGTCATAGTACACGACAGTCCTTTTTTTCTTTTTTTTTTTTGTCATAGATGGATTTGAATTTACAGTCTTATGTCTGCAAATTCAATGCCCAACTAACAGAACTACAGCACCCTAAAATATAGTATATTGAGATAAATTCCTCGACTGCATTATTTAACATAAATTTGGCTTGAATCATTCGTTTATTTATTCGTAAAGAAGCCTTAAAAGCATGTTCCTTACTATATGTTTATGTGTATATATGCATATTAAACCTATCACTATTACGTTACCTCTTAATCTTTAGCCCCCCTCCAGACGGAAATCCTGGGTGCGTCACTGCATCAGAATAAATAATTTACAGTTGTTCATGAAGTTTATTTACTTTTTATTATGCACCTTTTAAGTTTGTTCCCTTTCACCACACGGTCTGAAAGCAGACAAGGATGAAGAACATATGCGTAATCACGCACGTGTGCCGGAACACAGTCTCAAGGAGCAGATGATATGGGAGGTATGGATGCAGTTAGATTTCAAAATTACGATGGGCCAATCAAAAGTTCCCCACTGAACTCCCGTTTTTCTCCATGGTGAACGCTACCAATAATAACTTCAACTTCTACTTAGCAGCGACAATCATTCTAATACTTCCAGCACCCCCATCCTACGTAAAAAGTAAATTGAAGGTACTACTGCACCAAAATTGGCAAACACTGTGGGATGAATCCTCAAAAGGGAGACATACCCACAACCTAATCCCAATAGTCTCAAATGTCTCCTGGAACATTTCTCCTCCGGTTGCGGCTTTTTTGACAGGCCACGGGCCTTTCCCCTCCTACCTGCATAAATTTCATTGTCGTCGGTCGTCCCTATGTCTTTGTGGCGAGGAGGGCGCTCCTAATCACTATTATTACTCTTGCCCCCTAACTGCTGCCTATCATCTTAGAAACCCATCTCCTAGACCCCATAATTGGCTAGAAAATATTCTCACGCGCAAACCCCTATTATTTAAACTATATAAAATTTATTTCCTATTAAATGAAATTTCAAACTTAACAGATTAATCTTTCCCACTTCCCTTGAGCTTGGTCAATTTGGAAAACAACAAAAGCTGTTTAATCACATCAAGAGTCAGTCCTGCACCTCTTGCCCTCTGTCGCGAAGGGTTTTACCCGGCAAGAGGCTGACATGACCTACACCTATTCTACAATGATCATCTCCATTCCTCTCGAACTTCAACATAACATTACAGCATGTCAGCATGCCTTCTGTCGCGAGGAGTCGGCTAGGCTCGGCATGCCGACCAACAAAAGACAATGTAAATTGAACTTGTTTCACATCGCCCATTGTCGCGAGTAGGCTCTGCCTGGCGATGATTCTTGTAATTTTTTTTTTTTTTTTTTTTTTTTTTGTCTTTCAATAAACATCTTGGCGCAGCCCACGTGAACTTAGTTCTGGAAGCGCTCAACACCGCTCTTTGAGCGGTGAGCGGGGGCTGCGCCCTGTTCAATTCTGTTCAATCATTCTAATAAACAACACCACATGGTTTTGCTAGTAGATCGGTTATTTCATAACTGCAGCAACAGTACAGATCAGATATTCTCTTTTGATTTTGCATTTTTAGTTCAGTATAATTTACTTTATACTGAATAATTTATTTTATTAAAATGAGTGAGAAAAGGAAAGGTGATTTTAAAAATCGAAAATTTCAAGATTCATGGACAGATAAATATTGTTTCATCAATTACAATGATACTGTAACATGCTTAATATGTAGTTGCAAGATTGCAGTGGCAAAAGAGTATAATGTGATGCGGCATTATGAAATGAACCATAAACATTTTGTATCTGTGAAAGGATATGAACTATTGCAGAAAATCGAACAACTCAAAAAATCTTTCAGCAGTCAAGCAAAATTAAAAAAAAAAAAAACATGCATCTGAATTGGATTCATTTCTGGAAATGAGCTTAGGTGTCGCCAAAAGTATTGCAAAAGAAGGTTGCTCGTTCACAGATGGTGATTTCATTAAAAAGTGTTTGTTGATTGCATCAGAAAAACTTTGTCCTGAAGCAAAAAGTAAATTTGAAAATATAAGCTTAAATAGAATGACTATTAAAAAAAGAATTCAACAGTTGAATGAAAATGTTTAAAAATCAAGTAAAATCTGCTGCTTTAAACTTGGAATATTTATCTTTAGCTGTTCATGAATCTACAGATCGAACATCAGTGGCCCAATTACTTGTCTTTGTTTATGGAATCGATAAAAAATTTTGTGTTACGGAAGAGCTTCTTGGAATGTTTCCCATGAAGGGGCAAACAACTGAAAGTGAACTTCTTTCCAGTTTGTTACATTTGTGCGATACAGCTTCCTTAAACATGGACAACTGTGTTAACATTACCACAGATGGAGCAAAAATAATGACTAGTACAAAAATTGGAATGGTTACTCTGTTAAAAGAATGCCTTGCTCAATGTGGTGTAAAACTGTTGCAGTTTCATTGCATTATTCATCAAGAGAATTTATGTGGTAAAGAATTAGGATATACAAACTTAATGCAGTGTGTATCTGAAGCAATTAACTTTATTCGTAGTAATGCTCTTAAACATAGGGAATTCAAAGAATTTTTAAAGGTATTTTATAATCTGCTTCTGATATTCTTTATTACACAGAAGTAAGATGGCTCAGCCGAGTAGTTGCCCTTAAGCGTTTTATGGAACTATTTGATGAAACTGTTACATTTCTAAGTGACCATGGTAGAAATACTAGATGGTTAAAAGAACCAAGTTTCCAGTGTGATTTGGCTTTTCTCACAGACATAACAGGCCATTTGAATGAGTTAAACACAAAACTACAAGGAAAAAATCAATTCATTTTTCAATTAATAAATAATGCAAAGGGATTTAAACAAAAGTTATGTTTGTTTCAAAATCAGCTGAAAACTAAAAATTTTGTTCACTTTTCCCTACTGTCAAAAAATGCATGAAAAATTTCTACACATGAAAATGCAGTATGAAGATCAAATTCAAATCTTGCGTAATGCATTTGATGATTGTTTTTCAGATTTTGAAAAATGCCAAACAAAAATTGATGTATTTTCTTCTACGTTTTCTGTTGATGTAAATCTAGTATATGAGAGTATGCAGTTGGCCTTAACTGACTTACAGAATTCTGATTTTTTCAAAAATCATTTCAAAGAAAAACCGATATTAGAATTTTATAGACTTACCTGATGAATTTTCATGCTTAAAGCAAAATGAAGCTGCATATGCAACTTTCTTTGGTAGCACTTACATTTGTGAGCAAAGTTTCTCATTAATGAATTTAAATAAATCAAAAATAAGAAATAGAATAGCAGATGAGAACCTTCCTTCTGTTCTATGTATTGCCACAACCAAAGTAAAGCCTTTTGCAGAAATAAAAGACTGTCATTGTGTCTGATAAGACCTTATCTTATGATACCTTACCTAACAGAGGCCTTACCTTTGTTAAGCCTTAACACTTTAAACAGACTTTCTAGACATGATAGTCGAGAAAAGATCATTCTTATATAATTTATGTGTGTACTCTTATTTATCTTTTAATCTTATTTAAAATATTTTGCATATTTTAATTCCATTACTAGGACATTCTGAAATCTGAATTACTTTAAGACTTATTTATGAAGTTATTTTTTAGCAAATGTATAAAACTTTCAGATATTTTTTATTTAGATACATAGATATTAAACAGCGTTTTCTACCTTCTGATTCTTAGTTCTGTTATTTAACTGACTATAGATGAATTTGATATAAGGAGTTCGAATTTGAAGTTCACTGAGTTTAAAAAATAAGGTTGTCATGCGAAATTGTGGCAAAAGCTTTATAATGTCAAAAAAAAAAAAAAAAAGGGGGGGGGGAGGGGGAGCTTTGACTTTTTCAGATTTAATAGAACTATCGAGAATGAATTCTGTTATTCTAAAAAGATCTAGTATGGGTAGTGGAATGTTTAGGTAACCAAACTGATCAGTTTGCAATTATAAATCACTTCATCGTCCCTCCTTCCCCTTTCTATTTTCACCATCTAATTTGAAAAAGGTCTAGTCTTCATTATCACAATACAATTGAAAGCATATATTTACGAAAAGGCAACATTTTAGTACCATAACCTATTTTTTCACAAAGTTCAAATTCTTAATTCTTTAAGGATTTAAGAAGGTTACTTTTAAATTACAATTGAATATACACATATGCTTTAAAAGAGAGAAAATTAAAAACATATATATATATATATATATATTTAAGTGTTTGTGCAGTGTTCTAATTTTTTGATGGCCCTAGGTACCAGCCTAGGTTCATCTAATGGTAAAGCAGACCCTGTTCAGAAAGATGTCTATATACGCCCAGGGCAGTTTAGGGGTTAATGATGCAGACATTAAAATGGAAAGATGATAAATAATTTTCAAAATAAATATTTCTTTAATATTAATAAGTGAAAAACTAAATCTTAAATAAAATAAAATAATAAATCTTGAAACTAATCTATCATATGAAGGTAAATAATTTGAGGAGCAAACATTTAAACCATGTTTACTCAAAAAAAAAAAAAAAAAAAAAGTTAGTGATTTTCCTTTGAACGCAACGTAAAATTGTATTGCTACATATCTTCCTAGTAACTAGTAATATATCTAAACAAACAATATTTAGGGTTTAAATACACATATTTTTTTAATTTATTAGTTTTTGTGTTTTCTGAAAAATTGTATTCGAAGGAGAAAACATGGTTTGAATGTTTGTTCCTCATTTAAGCATACTTATATAATACATCACAATAAAATATGAAAATTCATATTAATTTACAAGGAGAAAAATAAATATATTTTGAGTGCAGAAATGAACATTCATCATTATTATTTTTAATTATGTTAAACATTGATGTAATAGTGGGTTATTTTATATTTTTATATACTTTCCTGATGTTCATTAGCCTGACCTGGCACCTGTGCACACAAATTACAGGATAATGAAAATGAGAATCTCACTGATGTTTTCTATTGTATTTAAAAACAAAGATTAAGTTAAAAAATTGAACTTTCCTACTTACAAACACTATCGAAAAAGTTTTTTTTTTTTAAATAATTTTGAATTAGGAAATAAAAAGTGCATGTGCAAAATGAAAGAAAAATAATTATAAGATAAAAAAAAAACTTTTTATAAACCATGTTTAAACTTTCTGGTGAATCATAGAGCTCTTATCAATGTGCATAAAATTGTTAAAGAGACAATGATGTCAATTTTTGTGAAATGCATAATTTAACTTTTTATAGTTTTTTAATATTCACGTTTAATTAAATGTATTTATTTTTATGTCAAAAGAAAATGAACTCGTAATTTTTTTTGGCAACAATTAAATTATAAGCATAAGCTAATATTTTAATGGCTATATCAACACTTTTAGGATGTTATTATTTTCATATTTTAATTAATTATAAGTAAACAAATAAAAAATTCGAAAATCAGACTTTGAAGTATTGTGTTGTCACCGTATTCTGAACAATACTGAAAGTTTCAAATTTCTAGCTAGTCGGGAAGTTAGTTAAAAATTGACTGCAAGATGTACAAGATATATATAGGGAGAGTGTGAACTGATAGTAGAAATTGAAAAATAGTGAGAAATGTTGCCACTTTTTGAAATTTCGGCAGTAAATTTCTTTGTTTACATTAAAAAAATGAATTGTGGACTAGAGAGATTTGCGGATTAAAGGGAATTGACTGTACTCTTTTATTTAGAATAGTTATTTTTCCACTATTATTTGTGGTAAAATTAACAGGATTTATTTCATTTACTCCCAATGACTGTTAAAGCAAAATAAAAGTGTAAATATAAAGATGATAAATTAAAAGAGAACATTTTTGTTTTTATATTACCTACATATTTAATGTATGTAGAAAGACTTTTAACACCATAATTTATTTAATATGTCTATTTTTAACATGCAGGTATTGTTTGTTTAAATTTTTAAATGTGAAAGTTCGTTTTTTAAACATAAATTTACATGAACATTATCATTCATTTTTAATCCAATTTTCCAATTTCAAAGTAAAAAAAAATGAAGTAGATGATATACTTAAATTAAATGAAAAAATTAGATAAAAAATTAATAGTGATGTTCTCATAAATTTATGTTAAAAACACAAATTTCTACATTTAAAAAGGGATACAAACAATGCTTGCATATTAAATTTAAAACTATTACAAAAGTTATGGTGTAGAAATTTTTACTGCATACATTAGAGATATGTGTAATAATAAGAATAAATAAATAAATAAATAAATAAAAGGATTTTAAATTGATTACCTCACACAATCACTTTAAGAAAATTTCATTTAAAAAAAAAATAATAATTATTCTCATCTCAAAGCTATACAAACACACACACACACACAAAAAAAAAAAAAAAAAAAAAAAAAAAAAACAGAAAAATTATCTTTAAAATATAATTTATACTATAATGACTAAAAATTAGGTATAAAAAATACACTGACTGAAGAAAATTTGAAAATTAGATAAACAGTTACAGTATAACTAGCATTACCTAAATTCAGACGAATGGTTGTCAAGAAAAGATAGTTTATTAATTTCTTCATCAATAACTTCCATGACAGCAGGTGGTACAGTCAAATCCTAGTAAGAAAAATAATCAAATATTTAAAAACTAATTTTCACAAGCATGTAAATCTAATAAATGTTGAAATTTTTTTATCTATGAATTCACTGAAAAAAAAAAAATAAATAAAATAAATGTGAAATTTTATTACTTTTAATCTTTCACGAAATTTTTCTTCGATGGCATCTTTATCATCTTTCTCTAATCCCAATTCCTTTTTAATAGCTTTCAATTGCTCCTGAAGCATATACTTTCTATGAATAGTTTTAACTTTTTCTTCAACCTAAAAGTAGTTGAAAGAATAAGACAAAAGAATAATAACAAAGAATAAAATACAATTATAACACAAGAGAAAGGTAGAATGGAATAAGTAGTTAGATCTGCATTTATATCAAATTTAATGTAAAATCTAACATGTTTTTAATAAGAAAAGAAACAAAGCAATTTATCATGAAATACACCTTAAAAATTTGGACAAAGAAAATATTTAAAATACTTGTTACTGTTAAAATTTTTATACTTAAAAGAAATTATTTGGATTAAGACATTGCTTTAACTATAAAAGATATTTTGTCACTTCATTGTCAACATTTATAAATTATGTTAAATTTTATTTCCTTGGAACTAATTATCTTACACTCCATAGAATTAATAATGCAAATATGAATGCTTATATTTAGACATACACAGTAGCACAAAGTAAATAAAATCAACACTAAAAATCATGATTAAAGAACTACTTTATTTCAGATATTACACGACTTCAACTATTTAAAAAATATATATGCATAAACATATAAACAATTTTAGCCACAGAAATAAAAAGCTTTGCTACATAAATAATAATAATAATAAAAAATCTCAAATAGAATGGAAAGTTTCCTATCATTTTTTATTAGTATGATTCATGATAATTATCATGAACTTTGATTTTTAAATAAATATATTTATGCCATTTATTCATTTATAGCATAAATAAAAAATCTGATATAAAGAAATATAGTTTGATATTATTTATAAGCATTTAAAATCGTATAAAAATTAAAGAAAAAAAATAATATAACAATCTTTTTTCTTATATAAAAAGCAAAGTATATAAAATAATTACTGAACAAAAGTTTACATTTTGTAATTTCTAGGAATACTTTTATTCATCTATTTATGTTAATTTTTCATTTATTTTAATTTTTATATTAACCCCTTCCGCTCCAGGCTAGCTGTAGTGTAAATATGTGAAATACCAGATTATAATTTTGAAATAATGCAATACATAACGAAGTAACAATGTGCATTTTGTTGTGAACTCCCTTTTCAGTTCAGGCAGTTGCTCAGGACGTGCATCGGCAAAAGGTTCCGACATAAATTTCCAGTCACCTGCTGTAAGTGGTTCATCATAACTGTCATCGCTTTCGCCGTCTTCACTTGTTGTAAAGTCATCATTGGAATCTTCAAATTCGTCATATTCGGGGATATAATCACTATCCGAATCACTAGAATCAGACATTATTCACAGTTTCAAACATCGGCAAAATACATGAAATCGAGCAGCGAAAATTACACACAACCGCAGCCGCGAGAAATCACGAAACAACTGGCGTAGCCAAAACTAATAGGTCACTGAGACTACTAACGCCATTTAGTTGTCAGTAATGAAAATACAATTTCAAAATACCATATGACAAATAAAATAACTCTCTCTGATACCACTACAACGTTGGGCTTATTGTATTGTATACTTTCTTTGGACGTATGCATGTACGTCCATGGTATTAATGGCCATTAGCACTAGGACGTACGCACGTACGTCCCTGGAGTGGAAGGGGTTAATGTTTTACGGTTTAGTTTAAACTGGTGATTTAATTAAAAAAATTAAAAAGATTGCTTATGATTAATATACTTGATATACATTTATATTTAACTTTGTTTGCCCAAGCAACATTGAAAATTTATATGACTAAGAACAAACGTGTTTATATGAAATGCTAAAATAATAAGTACCTCTTTTCCTATCTTTTGTTGTAACTTGCTGAGTTCCAATTCCTTTTTAAGCAAAGACAAAGCTAACATCAATCTATTAGGTATCTAAAATAATAAAAAGATTTAAAGAATTAACAACATTCACAGAAGGTTCAAGAGATAGAAAAAGATTTAAAATTTTATTTTCAAAATTTGAACTTTCTTTATTCTATTTTATTTTTTTTTTAATTTATTATTAACAGCCATTGCCAAATGTTTTATATTTCCATTCGGGAGCAGAAAAAAAAAAAAAAACTTCATTAATCAAGATATTTTTGTCTTAATTTCATTTTGACGAATTAAAGGAAACAATTGCAAATTATTAATATAATGTTAAGAAAATTTGGACAACATTTGATAAGCTTAGTTAAAAAAAAATAAGTTATGACTTAAACATTTATTAGGAGGATCTGCTCCTAACTAGTAATTGACTACTTAAGTACAAAAATCCAAATAACAAGAATTAATGAGACAGAATTTTTAATCTGATTGGTAGAATACATAATTAACATATAATAAAATGCTTTGTAACTAAAATTTTGACTAAGTTTTAACTAAGTTAATGTGGAACAATTACAAAGTTGTCCATAAAGCTTAAAATAAATATCTGCCAGTATTAGCCAGATGTTAAGAGATGTTTATTTCAATTTAAAAACATCCAGCTGGATTTGATTTTGAATGTTTATTTATACAGATATTCAGGTCATTTATATTTGTATTTGTTTTAAATAAATAAATACTATATTTTTAATAATAAACTATTTTTATTGCAATTAAGAGTTGGTTAATTACGAGATACCTAAAATATTATCAGATAAGATATTATCAGATAATTATTAAGATAATTTTATTATGTTTTTATATATTTATTCAAAAGCATATTTTTTTTATGAAATGAGAGATATAAACATTTCTATATATAACTAAAAAATTGTATATATTTACTAATTATGCCAAATGATTTTACAGCACAAAATAATAAAGTTCATACATTTTAATGAAAAATTCACAGCTAATCTTGTAAATGGTAGATGCATAGTTTGATCGTAATCAATTAAATAATTACTAAAATTTTTCTTACATTTGTTTCTTCAATAATTTGTTGAAGTTCATGAGGTTCAGCACCAGTAAGAGCAGCACCTAAAAATAGCAATTTATATTAATGAAGACTAGATATTAGTTACAACAAACCTACATACAATTTTGCCACATTCCTTGTCCAATGATTTTGAATTATGTCAGATACATACATGTATGCATATGCATATACATATGTCAAGAAGAAGTGTGTAAAATTGTAGATATCTCACAAGTAAAAAATTATATCAATACTGAATTTGGAGGTATACAACTAGAAAAATGGAATAATAATCTTAAACATAAAATTTCAACATCCATTTCATAAAGTGCTTTGACAATACTACATTTTACAGCATTGAAAAAAAAAAAAAAAATCAGAAAAGAAAATGATGAAATAAATAAAGAAAAAAGTGTGAAACTTAGTTTCATTCATGAAAAGTCTAGATCAGGGGTAGTCAATTTTTTTATATTGACCACCCTCTTTTGTATGTCTGTTAGTAATATAAGTTTCTAACCGCCCACCAGTTCCACAAAAATGGTGATTTATGAAGTAGGAAAGTAACTCCATTTTATAAAATTTATAAAACACAGTTATAGTAAGTTAAAGCATATAGCAATAAAGCATTTTTGCATTTCAATGTTTTTAAAAAGATTAAAAATAATAATAATAATAAAGTACTTCAGTATAGGACAGCATTTCTACTGTCTACCATAACATTTGAAATGCTCAGTAGTGGGTGGTAGGGACGAGTTCACTACCACTGGTCTATCAATTAACACTATAGAAGCTAAGATATAGTCTTCTGACAAATGAAGAAAATTACAGCATGGTAGCATCACCTCCTTGACAATTATACGCCCAAGTTCAAACACCACCAATTTATAGCAGGTTCCAACAGAACAAAGTTTTGTGAAATTATTATGTTGTTATTTCATACAGCACACACAACACAAACATGCATTTGCTAAAAATAGTCAAATCATGTTTGGGGCATCTCAAAAAGTTTGAATCCATAGAAAACCACAAGTCAAAAATTTTCACGAATCCAATAGTTTCTTCTTGCAAAAAAGGCAAAATACCATGAAAAAGTTTACAGGATAAAAAAAAAAAAAAAAAAAAAAAAAAAAAAAAAGTACTGTAAAAAGACAGGAGTATTTGTGTTCTGGATTTTCTTCCACCAGTAGTTGTGAATTATAATTTTTTTCATAGTTAACTTTTGAAAATTAGTAGAAAAGTATAAAACAATATTACTGTTAAGAAATTGTGGTTGAAAAAATATCTGGAACACAAACACCCCTGGAAAGAGGTAGGATGTTGCAATTTTTTTTAAATATTTTAAGAAAAATGCTAAAAATGATTATTTCAATATAAAGATTGACAAATAAGAATTTTTAAAGATCAGATAAAAATTCATATTGTTTTAAAATTGACTGGTACTAATTTCCTTTTTTTATCATTTATCAGTAACAAAAAATTATTAGGGGATGTTTTTACTTATTTTTTTCCTTGTAACTTGTTTTATTTGTTAAAAACAAAAATTGGTTTGTAACGTTATTTATATCTCTAGAGCCCAGGAGCAGAAAGTGCTTAAAACTGTGACGCACGTCGCAGAACAATCGAGGCTTTTGCAGAACATTTCATCTATCCCCTAACTGGATGATGTTGATACAGCTAACATTCTAAAATTAATAAAACCTAGATACGTTCAACTGACCTGTAAATCTGTTAGCATACTAGAAAATTGCTGGAAACAGTCATTGTTTCAATGTATAGACAAAATTTATAAACATTTTGTAAGTAGTATATCCACATTAATGTGACAATATTAATGACAAAAGCCATTGAAAAAATTGCAAATTCTGGGTGTATTCCTCAGTTTTAGATTATAAAAATTTTAAATTATGTTTTATTATAATTGTGTAATAAATATTTTACTAGTAAGTATTATTTTTATGCTTATTTTGCATTTTACTGTGCTTTGACAAATTTGGACAAAATACCTGCAGAACATCTGCAAATTTTAATGTCTCGTTGCAGAACATCAGATATAATTCTGCTCCTGGGCTCTAGAGTTTAGAATCTTATTACATCATAATTCACACGTCTAAAATCTAGAGCGTGATTTAGCCACTTAGAGATTTTTCCAATGAATAAGCATACAAAACTAAATTATTTTTTTAGAATAGACTAATTTATAGGATTTAAATCTCATAAATGCAAATATCAAAATGTTTACAAATAATGCTCGTATGAAAAGCTTCTTAAATTTAAGAGAATTTATTGCCCATACCTAGATCTGATAAATAGACAGGATTATCAATAACACGTTGTCCAGCCTGAATCATCTGTTGAACTGATTCTCTATATAATGGATTGAGAGCAATGATTTCTCGAATTGTCTTTACAATTTCTTGAGTAAGAGCCTTAATTAAAAAAAATGCATTTCAGTTTTATAAAGTATACAAAATAAATTACTTAAAAAATTATATTTTTTTAGGATACATAATTAGTTATTAACAGTTTTCTTTAAATTAAGCAAATTTTCATTCATAATTGTTAAAAACTCATTGCAATCTATGCACAGCAGTAAAATATATTTATCAATTTATTAAATATATTATAGATTACTGGAGATATTTACAACTATAAAATGAAAGACAATAAAATATTTAATAATATTACTGATAAGTTTTTAAATTAAACATTAAACATTGTTTAATGAGCAGTAAAAATACAACTCATGAAGTTATTAATAAAATATAATTATTTTTATATTTATTTTCTTAAGACAGTTCTCTTTCACCACTACTCACTCCCCTTTAAAATAAATAAATAAAAAATAAAATAGAAATAAATAAATAATATGGCATACTTATTTAGGTTAAATTCATCAAAAATTACATGATTCTTAAGACAACAAAGATTAATATAAAATAAATAAATTTTAATGTTAAAATAATTAACATAATAAAAATTAGAATTTTAATTAAATTACTTTTATTTCTTCTGAATGTTCATATGGATCATTTGCTACGTTCTCAACTTCAACCATTAAAACTGAAGAATTAAGTGTTGCATTTTGTGATGCAGCAGGATCTGGTTGAGACACAGCAGAATCATTATTTCTTTTATTTTTCCTTTTTCGTCTTCTGTGAGAATCTGTATCTTCTGTAAATATGTGAATAAAACCTTAATACATAAGAGCAGAACAAATCTTTAAATTATACAAAGATTTTTCTTAGAAAAGAATTTCAAACCTCAAAACTATTTAAGCTCCCGATTTTTACTATAAAATTTCCAATTAATAATATAAAAAGAAAAATATATTTCAAATATACACTTAGTAGGGTTGCTACACAAACAGGTGAATAAAATTTTCTGACCTTTGCAAGTTTATTAGATATATTGTCAGAAAATTCTAGTCTAATGATGTATTATAATATACACTGAAAGTAAAATAAATATTTTATCATTTAAAATACAATAATTTTTTTCATTAACAGATAAAACCTTTTAAGAGTACTTTGAGAGGAAATCTACAATTTAACTGCATGCATTTTTAAATTAAAAATTTCACAATAAAATCTTAAAAAAATAAAAATAAAATAAATAAATAAAAGACAACGTATTGCATAAATATACTCATACATATGTGTCACACAAATCAATTCTGGTGCTTTTTTGCAAACACTGGTTGGACAATCATTTTGAATGCAACTATCAATACTGTAGTAACTGATATGTCCACAAGAATACTTTAGGTTTTTGCTATTTACAACATTTAGATAATCATATTTCATCTAATGTAGAATATTTACAAAAAAAAAAAAAAAAAAACTATTATATTAAAAGATCTGGAATGATTACACTCAATTTTCCGATCATTCAATTATTATAAGTGTTTAAATAAATTTTAATAAGAGATATACTTAAGTACAAAAAAGAGGGATGGTTGGGTTTTACATCACACTAGTGCTGCGTAGATGGACAATTGGTGACGGTCTGGGACACACCCCTAGAGGTGGTCCGGAGACATGCCATCACAATTTTGATCCTCCACGGAAGGGATGGCTCTCCCGCTTCGGTGACCCCCAGAGTACAAAAAAGAGAAAATTATAGTTGCGTGTTTGAGTATTTCTCCCCAAGTTGTAGGTTGTTTAATGAATTCGCTGTGTATCTAAATTCTTTTGTACATCCCTACAAAAGAACAGTAAATGGTAAGCATGTAACATAAAATATTTATCTATTCATTAACGTTTTAAACAATTTAACATTATTAAAGAGAACATTAAATAGTTTGAGCTCATACATGACAATCAAAAACTGATTTAAGTTAGACTCTAGGCCCATTTCGCTATGGTGCTCTTCCCCCCCCCCTATAATTTGAAATATAAGGAGAGGATAATATACATTATGAAAAAAATTAGGTTATGAAATTTTTTCTATGAATAAATGATTATATAGGCATATTTAAAATTTTTATTTAATTACTGAGAAACAGACAAACATTTCATTTATTTTTTAATATATAAGATGGAAATTATTTTTATTCATAAATAGATAAGCTGCCATGCTTAATAATATTATCTTTATAGCTTTCCATTCAATATTTTACATTTAAATCATTACATGATTATTTTTACAAAATAATTCTGCTTATAAAATGAAAACATGTTTGAGTTGTAGCACCTACTTTCCAAATTTGTTTATACCATCGATTGAAAACCTAATTGGTTTTGAATCCCAGTTTCTTTTTATATTTACATGTGTTTAAAATTAAATCGTTTTTCAAATTTTAATACACTTATAAATTTTGCCTCCCTCAACTGAGCACAGGCATGGTGGGCCTAGGTATCCAACGCTGGTCGATCGATTGCTATGAAAGTAGGAGCATCTTGTAGTTAAATATGATCGTTGTTTGGTCCATTTGATGAATCGTATAAATATAGTATATATTCAGGTGTTTCAAACCAGGATGGAAAATCTGTAATGGGTCATGGTGGCTTAGAAATAGTATATATATAGTATATATATAATATATAAATAGTTCTTATAGTTGATGAAAAGCCTAACCAATTTTCAGTTTTAAATATAATTTAAATCGAAGTTCCTTTTCAAATTATAATTGCCTTACCATCAAATTTTAACTACTTATAAAATTTGGTGTCCCTAGACCTGGGTTTCATGTGCCTAAGCCTAAATCCGACCCTGATGACAATGTTAAAAAATTCTACTTTGTATACAATATTAATCCTACACTCATGTAAATCTGTACAATTCTTACAATGATAACCTATAACATGCCTATTAATCAAGGTTCAAAAATTAAATTGTCGAACATGCCAAGGGTTTGTAAAAATTCAGACAGCACATGTATTTTTTCCCCTAGCATGCCCAGTCAGGCAAGTGAATATTTAATCAAAAATACCCTTCCAAAATTAAAATGCGTTAATACAATGTCCTATCTTTATTTTACTTTGATATTTGAGCTTTGAGCATGTATCCTTCAGACTAACATGTCCGGCAGGACGTGTAAAAATTTTGAGATTTTTCAAGCCCTGCTACCAATTTATATCTTAATCTTCTGACTGCTTTTGAAAAAGGGCAAAATTGTAAAGTTGTTTTCACAGTACATCAATTACAATGTACTAAAGAACTGCTTATTTCAACATTAAATTAAAAATATAACTATGCACCAGAAGATAAATCTTTAGACTCATATTTAAGTACTTCACTTTTCAAGAACAAGCGACAAATGCATTAATATATAAATTTTGAATAAAAAGGGTATTGTGGAAAAAAACAACAGCTCAGTTAATGGGTATATACGTTAGAGGCAGTCAGATGGTTAATCGAATGTAAAGTTTAGATGCTAACTCACTTCATATAGAATTTCTTTTGTGCCTCTGTAAATGAATTACAAGACCTACACTCACAAAAATCTATACAAATCATATGTCAGTGACCTATAACATACCTACCAATTTCTAACTTATTCGATAAAGAATTTTGGTGCTATCTCACTTTAAATAATTTTAGTCGATAATGATAAAGATTTCTTTTTAAATGTCCCTGTAAAAGAGCTATAAGTATTAGACTCATGAAAATCTATATAAATCGCATGACAGTATAGCATACCTTCTAATTCTAAATTCAATCAAATAAGGCCTCTAGATACTATCAAACTTTAAATAATTTGAATCCATTGGCAATAATGATTAAAAAAAAAAAAATTCTTTTGGATCCCTGTAAAAAACTATAAGTGCTAGACTTATTAAAATCTATACAAATCATGCAACAATGATCTATAACATACCTACTAACTTTAGCTCAATCGAATAAGGCGTTTAAATGCTACTGTGCTTTAAATACGTCATTATTGGCCATAATGATAAGGAATTTTTTTAATGTACCTGTAAAAAAAACTGTAAGTGCTAGATTCCTCAAAATAGATACAGTTCATGTGATAGTGACCTGTAACATGCTTACCAATTTTCAGTTCAATTGATCAAAGTGTTTAGATATTATCATGTTCACTCACACATATGCACACATTACAGTAAAAATAGCAAAAATTATTTCGGGAGACATTAAAATATATAGATACATCAAAATTTCATAGTTGAATTTTTTTATGATTACAATACTGTCCTTACATAATGTTTGTTCAGAAAGTAAAAAGGCAACAGAAGTGATGTCAGGATCTGAGAAAACAACTAAGCCTAACTAAAAAATTTCAAACTTATTTAAAGGAACTTGTTTATATTTCTTAAATGGATGCTTTATTTATTATTATTATTATTTGTCCCCAAGAAAAAACCAAAACCTTTATCTATTGATTTTTTAATTTTATTTATTTATTTAAAATTTTTACAGAAATGATACAAATCTTTGCGCCAAGCTTTCTTTTTCTCGTGCAGGTTTTCTGTAGTATTACCCATAGAAGATCTATTTCTAAATTCTTGTAAAAATCCGACAATCTTCTGACATTTTACAAAACTCAGCAAACTGAAAATGGGCTCTTCACAAAAATCATATTATAGATTTTTTTTTTTTTTTTTTTTTTGACAAAAAAATTACATATTTCACTAATCAGCCACAAAAATACAGTATATTTTAACAATGAAGCAAACAAAAAAGTGGAAAATTGTCAATTTCTAAGTAGATAATGATATTTATTTAGTAATCTTGCCTATATCAGTGTATGGAGATAAATAAAATTGCATATTTAAGCAATTAAATATAATTTAACTTTGCTTAATGAGTTGCAAAAATGTGTTACTAGAAATTTATATTTTTTCAAATCATCCCTCCCCCGCAAAAAAAAAAAAAAAAAAAAAAAAAAAGCATATTTCTGATCACATTTTCTTTTTCAGAAATCTTACTTTGTTTATGAGTAAGGATGAGAAATACTTACTCAATCTTCATCTCTTATGAGAACCCTGATATATATTATCTGTAAGTTTACATATCCACAACGATTTAGTGATATTTACTAATAATAAATAAAAATAAGATACAATATTTTGAATAAATAAAAATATCCAGACCATATACTTTAAAACAAAAAAGAAAGAAAGTGAGAAATATTTTAATACACATACCTTCAATAATTTGCTTTAAAATTCTTATTCTGAAATACAAAAAAAAAATAGAGTACAATAAACGTTATATATAACCCTTGACACTGAACAGAAATATAAAATAAATATTTACACAACATTGAAAACGCCAATGTAAAAAATATTAAGCAAATAAACTGCAGTTTCAGTAGCGTTTAAGCGTGCCATCATCAGTGCAGGATGACAAGATGCCAAGATGGATTATTCTCCTATATGCAGATAGGGAGGCAGATTCAAGAGTTGGAATCCTATTCCTTTGCCTACTATTCCGACTCTAGAATCTACCTTCCTATCTATATATAGGAGTAATAATCTGTCTTGTCATTCTGTACTGGTGATGGTACACATAACACTACTGAAACTGCAGTTTGCTTATTTAATATTTTTTACATTGGCATTTTTAACACTGTGTAAATATTTATTTAATACATTAAACAATATTTACACTATACACAAATTATACATTAACAAAAGAATACTTATCAACTTTTGAAAAGGGATTATAATATATGATTTATAAATTTAATATTTCACAGAAGCCCAAAAGTCCTTAAGGAAATGTGTATATACATATAACTTGATTATTAAATTTTGTTAAAATAAAATAAAATAAATATTAATTTGTTAAATAAAGTATTTTCCCTTTTAATTTTTTTTCAATTATTTTCAAATAATGTTATTCATAGTTAAAATGAAGAGAAATTTTAAAGATAGAAGACAAAAAACTAATGTTTAAATAACTCTTTGTTCCAAAAATATAGTTCAAAAATTTAACAATTTAAATGCTTTGGTTTGACTACAATAATTATACAGTGTTAGTATTGGTGATAAGGCCAATTGATCATGTGAGGTTTCTAGACCTGGTTGGTGACCCCACATAGAGAGCCTTTCAAAGGGGCTTTAGTTGAGATCTGTAAACTGAAATTTTAAGTTACTCCTCAGTGATCAATAGATCCTTTAAGAGGGGACAAAACCTAATCCTGCTGACAGCCAACACCCATGTTAATTTATGGTAACATCTGTTTCCACAGTTACTCATTAACCAAATATATATATTTTTTTTTTACTTTCTTATACAAAGTATAAGGAAGTATAGTAATCCCGATTTGTGAAATGGATTTTGTATTTCACATTGCTCGAAAATGAATGATCGCTGAATGTTGCCAATTTATACGTGTGACTGTCATGATGTCTAGTTGCACACCTGCAAGTGTCATCTTAACACGAGCTCTCGTTTTAGAGATATAAGTAATTTTACACGATTTTTCGTGACGTCTGTATGTGTGTGTGTCTGTCTGTCTGTGTGTATGTCGCACAAATCAAAAAACGGTTGGACGTAGAAAGTTGCGAATTGGTACATAGGTTTGTTATGACATCTAGTTGTGCACCTCCCTTTTTGGACTTTCTATGATTTTCCGTTTTGGAGATATTTCGGAAAATTAGGTTCATAATGACAAAAATACATAGGTTTTGGCCATAATGTATCAAAAAACGGTAATAATTCAAAAACGGCTTAGAGAAATCTTGCAATCTAACTGACTTTCCGACTAGCTAGACATTTGAAACTTTCAGAAAAGCTCAGAACACGTTGACAATGCATTTTTTAAATATTTTTAGCCAACTGTTTCCAATACCTGCTGCCTTCAGCAGCGTTTATGTGATTCAACAGAAAATTTATTTAACTAACTTCCCAACTAGCTAGACATTTGAAACTTTCAGACTAGATCAGAACACGGTGGAAATGCATTTTTTTAATACTTTTAGCCAACTGTGTAGGGTCCCTGCTGCCTTCGGCAGCGTTACCAGTTCAAATCTTGGAATCGATTTTTAACTAACTTCCCGACTAGCTAGACATTTAAAACTTCCGGAAAAGCTCAGAGCACGGTGACAATGCATTTTTTAAATATTTTTGGCTAATTGTTTCGGGTCACTGCTGCCTTCGGCAGCGTTTACATGGTTCAACAGAGAATTTATTTAACTAACTTCCCGACTAGCTAGACATTTGAAACTTTCAGAATAGTTCAGAACACTGTGAAAATGCCTTTTTTAAAATACTTTTAGCCAATTTTTTTGGGTCTCTGCTGCCTTCATCAGCGTTACCAGTACAAGTATTGCAACCGGTTTTTAACTAACTTTCAGAAAAGCTCAGAACACGGTGATAATTCATTTTTTAAAAATATTTTTAGCCAACTGTTTCGGGTCCAATGTCAATGTTTTTTAACATTATGTATATTTCTAAAAGTGTATAAGGAAGTCATGTGGTGCTCACATCAGATTTTTTTAATTCTGTTTTCACATTCTGAAAATCCATAACCATTAAATTAGAACTCACTTTCAAAAACTGAATTAAAAATAATAATAATAATTCCGAGTTCTGAAACACAAATTTTCACTAAGTGCATATTTAGCTGCAGAATGATACTACAAGTTAAAAAAATCAATTTTTGGATATGAGTACTAATTTAACAATTATGAATTTTTGGAATATGAAAACAGAATAAAAAAATACATTAAATAATGAGTAATTATCAAAACAAATTTTCTTTATAGAATAACATGGGCCATGGCTGTAAGCAAGATTAGGTGTTGTATGCTCTTAAATTTACTTGCCAGTGGCTAATATATCATTTTAGTTTACTTGCCACTTTTCTGGAAATTTTCTGACTGATTATCGAAATAATAAATTTGCTCAATTGTACTTCTTTAAGAAATTTTTTTTTTTCTTTTTTATGTGTTATTTTTTTGAAGTATTAGTTTTAAATTTGTCGATTTTTACGGCATGTGAAATTCAATTTTGCTTTTTTTTGTAAAGGATTCCTTTTTAAATTGTCCATTTTTGTAAAAGGTAGTATCTTGTTTCTCTTTTTTGTTTCTTTTTTTTTCTACTAGATAACTGTCAAAAAGTGTCAATTTTTGTTAGTAAATTGATAGAATTTGAACCTTTTTATTTCTTATCGATAAAACAAGATATTTTTATAATTTATTGCCAAAATATGAAACTAGTTATTCATTGATAAAAAAAAAAAAATACATTTAATTTTAGCTAATAGCTGAAATACACATTTTTTTTCCCTCTCTAACAGTTGCTAAAACAAATACTTATCTTCCAACAACAGATAAAATCTACGTTTTTTCAAAGGTGATAACCAATTTCGTTGCAAATCAATGAAATGTCTGCTTTTTGGATGTCTCATTTATGAGATAGGTATATTTTTGCAGTCTATTTCAGAAATGTGAGATCATTTTGGGTACAACTTGCAGGTTGGTCCACATCCCTAATTGGCAATTCTCTTTTGCCGCCATTTTGAATGATAATCTTGCTGTCCTGGATTCTTTTCAGCATATGGAAACCTGTTTGCTGTTTATTTTTTATAACCATGGCAACCAGTATTCCAATTATTTATGAAGACAACTTGATCAACATTTAAATATTCAGTATCTTATTCTATTTTTGCTATTTTATTTAACGAAAAATAGCCTATTTTTAGATAAAAAGGTGAATGTACCAGTTTTTTTTTTCTTTTTTTTTGGAATGAATCGTTTTTGGAATTTTTGAAAAAATGTGTGTTAGGAAATTTTACACATTTTATGAAGTCAAATGGTCAGATTTAAAGAACCAATACAATTATTATTGCAGTTTTATCTAAGCTTTCTATCGACAACTCTACAAAGTGATATCTACATGTTAACATGGTAAAACAAGCTATGATCTCTACTTTTCAACGAATTATCAATACCACCCCATTCGAACTTTTATTTGGTATGAAAATGAAACACAAAAATGAT
Source organism: Salticus scenicus (assembly GCA_963930645.1). NCBI lineage: Eukaryota > Metazoa > Arthropoda > Arachnida > Araneae > Salticidae > Salticus > Salticus scenicus. The sequence continues at coordinate 61,067,127 of OZ005653.1, read as the reverse complement.
TCCAGAATCTCAGACCTCCTTAATGAAGAGTTAAAATTCCAATTTACGAACGCATGAGAAGAACTGAGAAAAGAGGCTAAAAAACAAATATTAAAGGTTCAACAGGAAAATAGCAGAACTTATAGCCTAAGATGAAAACTTCCAACTAAGTTTAAGTTAAATGACATTGTTGCAATTAAAAGATCTCAAAGGGGAGCCCCTGGGGTTTTAAAGGGGGGGGGGGGTTAAACTTGAAAACAAAGTATTTGGGACTATATAAAATTATTAAAGTAAAAAATAATGACACTTACAACATGGAATAACTCAGATTCACTGAAGGTCTGGCCCATACCATTACCTGTGCAGAATATATAAAACCCTAGACCAATGACACTTAAAGCATCTGTGTATATAAGATAAAAATGTATATATGTGTAAAAAGTAACTGTTTAAGCTGCGTGTCCTATTTCTTATGTTATTCATACACTTAACTGTATTTTTCTATTATTATTTCTGTGAATATTAAACAGTGAAAAGAGAGAAAAGGAGAGGGAAATAAAAGAAAAAGGGGGAGGGGGGTCCGAATGAAATGACGCAACAGCAGTGAAAGGTAGTAACTGCATAGCAAAGTTTAATTCTGGTGATGAAGATTTTTTTTATTTTTGTTTTTCTGTTGTTCTGTGTGAACAGATTACTGCTATTTTCTTCTTTTTTACTTTCAGACTTATGACTGGTAGCTTTCACGAGAAACGACTTGCTTGCTGAAGACAGCATGATGACCCCTGTGGAATTGGAAGAGACTCAACCTTCCTAGCCAAATGAAATGCATCGCCTCTTTACTCACCTCGCAGTGGCTAGATGGCATGATTGCACCAGTCAGAAGCAGCAGAAAGACCACAGAACTCTGACAGGAAAAGAAGGTGGAGAATCTGGTATCACAATGTGACTGGGCAGGTGTTTGGTTATGACGGAAGAAAGATGTACGCGGTGTGCTCGATGAATTCCCATTCCAGAAGAACTTTTAGATGATTGATTTAATGATGGAAAGATGTTCATTGTTTTAATGATCCAATTAAACTATCCATCTGTAAATATCATGTATATACTATTATTCTTATTTCAACTTAGCATGTTAATTAAAATTGATAAAGTCATGAATATAGTTATGTTTTCTTGAAAGAAACAATGTGTATGTTTTCGTATTAAAGATTTCTATAATATTAACTGTTGTATTTAACAGAAGAATGTTTACAATAAGGCCATAAATTATGACGAGGTATACTTTTAATTTTTTACACAAAATTTAATGAAGTACCAAGAACAATTACAGCTGACAAAACACGTATTACACAAATGATTACATTTTGAAGACTGATCTGTTTTAGCATTAATACAAATAAAGGAAATTAAACAGATCATTTTATTAGATGATATAGTTTAGAGGTACCTGTATATTTGTGTGATGTCACTTACTAGAAGACCAATAGATTAAATCAAGAACACAATGATGAAATATACCACAATTCTCTGCCCCTTTATTTCTTACAACATACCTGACAGGAGGTTTTCTGATTCTATTTGATCTTCTTAAAACCTGTTGGGAAAAAGACATGTTAGTGTTTTTAAAATAGGAAGCTCGGGTTTTAGTTCATTATCCAGAGTACATTTAAGATTTTGATCATAAGGTGTAGTCGTATTCATTTCTCTAGACTTTGTAGACATTCTGGATCGCCTGTCCATTGGTACTGGATCTGGTGAAGCAGTAGGTTTTTCACTCAGTGCCATTTTCTTGAACCAGGCGGTTCCGGATCAGATGCCATGGAAGGCTTCTCACCTGACGTAGTTTTTCCATCATATTGCTGATGTAGATTCATGTCATCGGGAAGTATAGGATTATTTGTATCAAGGTTTTTTTTTCTCACTTTCATTAGGACTTGTAATTTCTTCCAGCTGTACTTTGGAGCCTACATTTGTTATTTGGTCGACGTGTCTTTTCCCCACATATGGACCTACTTGGACCCCACATATGGACCTACCCTATCTACATTATATAAATAAATGCTGAAGGGAGTATACAATTTAAAACATGTCACATAAAATCAGATATATGTCATCAAGGGGAAAAAAAAAAAGCATACCTTCTATAAGCCATAACAACCATTCTCAAAGTATTACCCAAATCTTGGAGTTCATGGATCTGAACAAATGTGCCAACATTATAAATATCATCTAATTTTTCAGGAACTTCAGAATCACTAAGAAGGAGACAAGGGAAAAGAAAATGATGAAATGAATGCGAAGAACTCATACATAAAATGTGCAACAAAAGTACAGCAAAAGCAATTACCTTTCAAATTTCTTCATGAACACTCCAGCATAAGGCTGATTTAATCTGACTTTTCTTCTAATTAAATCAACTAGATTAGGATCTGATACCTGAAAGGAAAAGATAGTAGTTAACATAAATATAAATTAATATGCAAAGACGGAGAATGAGAAAAGAATGAACTTTATTTATTTTCATATTTCTACATACAAAAACAATCAGCATTCACCCTATACAATTTTAAAATGGGCAAGGATATATATACCTAAATCCAAGAAATTAATTGCGAAATCAAACAGAGTAAATAGATTAAAAAAAAAATAAATAAATAAATAATTACTAAATCTATTTTATAAATATAATATTGTAAGGGGAGAATCTAGTGTAGGAGTCTGCTTAGCACGTTTTTTAAATCATTTGCAGAATGGCGATGTTCCATATTGTGTCCCAATTTGTAACCCTTCTTGTTTACATAAGATGCATATGAGAGCATGTTTTTAGCAAATAGGAAACAAACTTCTAAAATACATCAGAAAAAAATAAAAATAAATAAATAAATAAATGTTAAAATCATCATAAAATATAGTTAAGAGAGACTTGGATTTAATTTTGATTTTTAATAGTTGAATTTAAATGCAAAAATATTTAAGTAAGTCAGAATTCATAATTTGATTCACAGAAGCAATCTTAGCACTAGTTTTCAGAGTTCATACTAGAAAAAAATTTTAAGTGAATTTTCCCACTGTAACAAAAATTTTAAGTGAGATTATTCGAATTTGAATGAGAACTTACACTGTTAACATTTTGCAGATTTCTTTTTCAAAAATTATAAATATGGAAATCAAACAACTGTAAAAACAAAATCAAGTAAAGGTTGAAAGTGGAAGTTTAATAACTTTTTTTTTCCCCCTTTTGTAGATAATGAATGATGCTGCTTCAATATTCAAAATCTAAATTTTCATCAGAAATGCAAAAGGAATTGCTCAAGTTCTTATCACTTTAATCTGTTTCAAAAATTATTTTTAATTTGATTTTGAATGATCGACAGAAATGCAGTAACTGGAATAACCAAAATTATTTCAAATGTAATTGCAATTTTTAACTTTCACACTTTTTAGTTTTAATAAAAGCCCAATTCTTCATATACTCTCTTAAGAAAATATTTAGAATTAAGAAAAAGATTTACTCAATTTTTGCTGTTTTTTTTTTTTTTTTTTAAATCAAGAAATTCGACAGAAATTAAAAACAAAGGAACACAGGTTTCAAAGCAATTAATATAGTACTTAATGCAAATAAAAAAAAGATAAATGAAATACTTAATGAGCAATGTGAAAATATTGGGGGAAATTCCCCTTGTGATATATTTTTGACTGGAATTTTAAAAAATTTAGTGAGATTCTCGCAATCCCACCTTCTAATGTGAACCCTGGTTTTTCACAACAATGGTTGTGATACAACCTGGTTTACCATACAATGATCTACTCCTATATATTACTCTCCTTTTCAATCACTTTTTTTATTTTGCATATATGACACAGATGCCTCTATTTCTCTTGCTCAAATCAAAACAAAGTTTCACTCATTCATGTCTCTTAAATTACAAGAATGAATGCTTGGTTAAAATCGTCAATAAACAAAAGAAATGGAAAAATAAAATTGGGGATAATCAACTTAAGAAAAAGAAATCAGTAGTATCCAAAGAATTAAACTAACTTTTGAAAAAGCTAAAATACTGCTTATGAATTTTAGCTAACACTAAAGAAACTTTTTTTGCCAAATTAAACCCTATAGCATAGGTATTATAAGATGGTACTTATGTATTAACCACATGTCAGCGAATTATTGCTAACATGTAGTTAATATGAAATGTATATTTTATTATTTATATTTATCTTTCTTTATGCATATGTATGAATATTACAGAGGTGGTCCTATGAATTATATTGCAATATCTTTTATATTTACATATATAAATATTCCTCCAATGGCATGCGGTTAATACATAAGTATCTGTAAAATTTACGTTCTACCTTGTTTTGTTTTATAAGACTTTAGGATAGTATAATATATTATATTAAGTAGGAATGAAATGGTAATGATTTTGCCAGATACCAGATATCCGGAGCTCTTTTGGCTGCTGGATATGGATATTCGGCACTAGTTTTTTTTTTTTTTTTTGTGTTTATATATTTTTTCTTTTTCATATTTTAAAGCAATAAATTATAAACATGTTTCACACACTATTCTTTTAAAAATATTTTAAATATAATTTATAAAAACTGTAAGGAAGAGTAGGGAGGGATTGGACACATAGAATTATTCTTAAAATAAACATTGTTTTAAATTTCTTACTCTTCCACCAGGTAAAGTAACTATAGTCCCATATTTGTTGCTATGTATAACTTTTTTTGTAGAGGAGGAGGGGGGGATATTGCCTACTTAAAAACCCAGTATCAAATGTGTTTATTTTATTTATGTAACTAGGGGGTTCTGCCTTCTGCTAGCTCCACTTACCAACCTCCCACTCCTCTTGCTTTATTAACCCTTGCGGTATTCTTCCTACCTGTTTGCTACTTTGCCATGCAATAAATAGGAATATAAATAGTGCATTTTATAAGACAAAAGAAAAAAATATTATTGAAATCACCATATTCAATGCCAGACTGAACTACATAACATTTAATAGCACTTAATAAAAAATAATAAGAAAAAATAAAATATGTTAAAAATCAGTCTAACTTATTTTTTCAGAATAGAAAAAAAATTGCTATATCTAGACCACTTTGTACTACAGATTTAGTATATGATCCCCTTTGGCGACTTGTAAATTTTTTTCACTATTTGACGATGACTTTTTTGATAATTGCTTGTTTTAAAAAATCTAGCGCATACTTTTTCTAATACTTATAACTTTTATTATTGAATTTTTTAGTTAATTTAGGGCAATGTATAACACTATAAATATATTTCTAATATACAGTTAGGTAATAATTTTATTATTTTCATCTTAATTTGAAAAAATGCCCCACAGCTTCACTTTTCAATTCTCTCCTGCTTATTTCTTAACGAAGGATACTTGAGGAACAGATTTCATATCTGTGGTCCTTGTCGGAAAAAAAAAAAAAAAAAAAGAATGTCTAACTTTGTAAAGTAAAAAAATTATCATTAGGAAATTAAAAGATGCTTAATTTATAAATGAGTTTGAATTTGACTCTAAAATGTTTTATACCAAAATATATTATCCGGACCAGAGTATATCCGAGGTGATTTAAAATATGTTTTTAAATAACAAGATACAATAACGACATATTTTTAAATAATAAAAATGTTTATAAATAAAACGATACAATAAAAGAACATATAAAAAAATATATATATAAAAAAATCAAAAGAAATTGCCATACCAATAGCAAGGTTGACATTTCATTTTTCTTATATCATTGACCACATTTTAATTTTCCAGTGGAAAATGGCAAAACTATAAGAATTGTTGCCTGAATATATATTTTATTATACAAACCTAATATCCCTGTGACAGAATATTTTTATGCTTTTTGTGACGAGCATTGTTTGTGTAAACATTTTCTGCAAGACAATATTGACATATTTTCTAATTCATACATAACAGGTACAGAGAATTATAAAGATATTAATATTATTAATAGACTATTGGAGAATTCTTAAATATAACACATAAGTTTCTATTTTCTACTGAAATTTAGAAATATCTTTAATTTTTATAAGCAGTTCTTTCTGCAAGTGACAATTTTTTTTCTGCGCCAATGTCACTGTCTCGCCTAAATTCTGCCACAGGGCCTGATTTTATTATACATAGTTTTCAAGTTTAAATATTATAATTATATATTTCAAAATTTAAACTTGAAAACTTCTTCATAAATCATGAAAATTTTGAAAGCAAAACCGGTTTTGAAAGGAAGTGATGGCTTTTCTTCTTTAGATGCAAAACACATGCTACCGTCTTGGAGACAAAAGAAAGGCTAGTATTGTGCTAATATAGTTCTATTTATAAATATTTATGGAACTATAAGCCTTCATAAAATATAAAAAAAAAAAAAAAAAAAAAAAAAAACCTTCAATGATGCCAAGTCGCCTTAAACAAAGGTTTCCTAATTCTATCTGTAATATCTCTTTTGAACAGAACAGTAGAGGGGCTGGGGTAAAATTGCAGTAGAATAGTTTTGTTTTTTAAACTTGAAATTCAAGTACTTTTAAAAAAACTACAGAAAATTTCAAACACTTTTAAGTATTTGAAAAAGAAACTTTTTTTTTTCAAGGATTTTTAAAAGTGTACAAACCCTGTGAAACAATCTAATCTAATAAAACTTTTACTCATAATATAAAAGTCATAAAAACAGAGTTATATGCACTGCAGAGCATGAATATCACTTGTTCAAGAACAGCAGTCAATGCCTGTTTTCACAGTCATGGGAAAAATTAGGGGAAATTTTATAAATCATTAAAAAAAAAAAAAAAACTAACTCAGTACTAAATTGAGATAGGACTTCTATATTTCTTAGCAAAAAAGCTATTACTTTTGGCCAAATTTGTTTGCTAAAATGGCCAGGTTTAACTTGCTTCAAAGCCAACATTTTTCTTTTTTTTACCTTTACAAGCTAAATTGATCAGAGAAAGAGAGATTTATTTTTTGGCGCAATACATCTTCCGAAAGGAGTTTGACCACTCTCTGGATATCCAGTACCCCGTCGGATATTTAAAATTCAGCCGGATATAGGATACTTACCGGATATCTGTTTCATCCCTAATATTAAGATATCTTTGTATAATTTCCTTTTTAAACTTCCAGTGCTTGTTTTATACACATATACAGCTAAAACTCATTTGAATTTTTATAAATCAAAATGTAATACATTCTTCACTTCAAAATCAGTTTTTATATATGCTTTTAAATCCAAAAAATATTGTAAAAATTTAAAACTGAATTGAATAAATCACATGAGAATATTTGGAAAAAAAAAATCTTTGTTTGAAGTATTTTGTAAGTTAAGTAGAAACTAGAAACATGAGTCTCTAAGTAATAGTTAAAGAATTTTAATGTACCCAAATTTTTTCAAATGAATTGGGGAGTTTGTATCTTTTAATAAAGAACACAAATATTTACCATTATATGACAGTATTTATTTACATTCATCTGTATAATAATATATCAATTTTATTAAAATTCACTCTGAAAATATTTGATGTATCGAGATGTTTCTGTGTATATAGAATCAGAATTTTCCTTGAATGAATAGGGAACAGAAATTAAATAATACTATGTTTCCCTTAATTCAAAATAGCTAAATCCTAAAAGTAATATACATTTAAATTATTACACAAACCTCAACGATCTTTATAAATTTTGGAAATACAGGATTTCGGCTGACAGCAATTACTGGTACTATTGGCCAAACATCCGGCACTGTCATGGGTGTAAGTGCACCCATAGGCTTCGAATATACTGGTACAACCGGCTGATCGGAATCTGATGGGCCATCAGAATCTCCGTCATCATTATTACTGGAGCTACTGCTAGCATCATCTTTTTTATTAGTACAATATGAAGTAGTTTGGTAAAAATAAATATTATTAGTACTTAAAAGTTTGTTGTTAAAGGCATAATTTAAGGAGGAAACAGCTGAAATACAACGAACATTGTAGTCTTTTCTTTTAAACTTATTGTACATTATTTGAGATCTAAATAAAGTCTTATGACATACAACATTGTGTTTACGAAATTTTAAACCTTGTGATATTAAACTGACAGGTGAATTTTTAGACATATTACACAAACGCAAGTATTGGTGATAATTCATGATATTTCATATAAAATATTCACCTAAATATTAAAAATTTCGCTACATGTACAAATTTGTGGGAACTGTCTTTTCAAAGTAATACGCTGGCTGGCCCGGTATTTGTTTACCTCATGCTCGCCATGACATTGATGCCACTTTTTGACTACCATACAATGAAAATACAGAAAAAAAAATTCAGAATTAACTGGATCAGTTCCAAAATTTTATAATTATCGTCTAAAAAATAATACAAAAAATTTTTTTTCCTTCTGTATTCCAAAAAAATATTTTTCAGATGATTTTATACTGTTTTTAATTTCATAAGAAATCCGAAACAAAAACTTAAGACCTTTTAAATTCTGTACTAATGCTTTCTTTAAGGTTGCTGTTTCAAATATTATACAAACACTCATTCAAATGCTACATATTACACTTCACATAAGTTATTTCATTCTATATTGATGAACTTTAAAGTCTACCATTCATACATTCATGCATAAAAAAATTTCCGCATTCATTCATGTATTGAACCGCGGTTCTCCGTACTATTGTAGCCACAGTGAATGGAAAAGTTTATAGTTTTCGGTCGAGGGATGTAGGTTGAGTAACGTAAGAGAAATCGGTTTGTGCTATAATTTTTGACTTTTAACTTATTTTACATTTATTTTCGAATACCCAAGCAACATCTTTATACGATTTTAGAGCGTATATGTGTTGATTATCACTCCGAATTTTTTTTCGTTTTAATTATGAAGCTACAATAAGTCTTGATATGCAAGAGAAATCATGGCAAACCATAATAAGGAGGAACTAGAAAATCGCTTGAGAAGACACAGTACTCCTGGAAGTCAAGAAGATATAAGAGAAGGTAGTTTGCAAGAAGAGTTCGATCCTTTTCTTGGCGAAGGCGATTTCTTTGAAGAAAATGTGAATATATCCCTTACAGCCCCACCTCAGTCACAGTAAGTGTTTTTGCATATCTAATGTTCAGATTATTGTTGTATTTACTTATTTTATATAAACTTTGAATTTAGATTAAACTTATGATGTATTTCACAATTAGGGATTTCATGCTGTTATTGCATTGATGTTTATTATTGTTTTACAGTAGTCACTATTTTGATTTTGCATATATTTTCTTTTCTTCTTTTGTTTTCTAATGTTTTCCTTTAATCATTTGTTTGTAAACTTACATATAAGTCTCATTATAGATTAATATATTGTTAATTTGCACCAGTTTTATGTTTAATTTTGTTAATTTAATTTAGGGTAACATAATTAAGAAATATGTGCTAGTTATTATGAAATGTTACAGATTTTTTTAAGATTATATTTTACTGTTTAGAATTTGTTATATCATATCAGTAATAATATATTAACGAAACAAATTAGTTATTTCATTTAATCAAATTGATATTGAACATTTACTTATGTTGGCAGTGATATTCTTGAAAAATGCTAGTTTCCTTCTTCAGAAGTAGCAAAAATGTTTCAGGATACAAAATCAAGTTACTAACGTATATCTGTAATAAAATTAAACTGTAAAAAAGTATAATTTTTAAGACCGGTAGTTAGGAGAAATAAAAACTATATAGAAGTTTTCTACTGTTTAAAGACATGCTGTGTTAGATACAGTTATTTTTATTTAATTTTTCTGAAATAAGCTGTTATATTATAAAAATCCAGAATTTTCAATAACTTTTTTTTTTTTTTTTTTTTTTTTCATTAGAACTTACTTAAAAGAATTAAGGAGGTTTTTGCATTTTCTTTAAAAGAAAAAATGTTAAAATAAAAAAATAGCAGAAATCATGTTTTATTTATTTATTGCAAGTTTTTACATGGATTTTTTTTTCTCAAAAACTAATAATTTTCAAAATATAACCCCCCCCCCTTTTTTTTTAAGTAGATTTTGTTAAATAAAAAGAAGAAGTCTTTAATTAAATGTATGAAAAGTTTTAGCATTTTGAAGATCTTGAATTCATAAAACAGTGTATACTGAGAAAACACAATTTAAAGATTTCAAATCTGTGAAACACGTATAAAAAAACTTAAGAATTGTTTAAACACCTTCTTTTTATGAATTCTTCGCCTGAATATATATTTTATTAAATAAACCTAATATAGTTCAATTTATGAATATTAAACAGAAACATAAGCTTTTATATGAAATACTTCAGTGGTGCTAAGCTAAGTCAGAGTTGTTTGATCCCCTTAAACTTCTGTCAGCAAAATATTGAAAGTTTCAAGTTCAAAAGTAATGCTCCCCAAAAGTTCACCTTAAAGGAACAAAGTTTCTGCAATACAAAAAGTATTTTTTATTAAAGAAAATTGTTGTTTTACATAATAGTATAATTTCATATAGTTTTAATAAATTAAATGTGGAAAAGAAGTAGTAATAGTTAATTTTTGGAAAAATTAAGTAGTATATCTTAATAATAATTGTTAATCTCTTCCTGGCTTATCCTGAGCTAAGCTCGGGCCGACGAAATGCAGAAACTTTAAAGGTAATATTTACTTATATTTAATTTAATTTTCCATAACAAATTTGATCTAAAAATTCATTTAGTAACCTATAAATTATTTTCAAATTATACCACATATTTCTAATGGTCAAAAAATAAAATATCTTGAATTATTATGAATTTGCAAATTACAATTAATGTACTCGTCTCGTATGTAAGTTTTTTTTTTTTAATTTTTATCTGGGAAAATAAAAAATAATGTGATAAGATGTTAAGTAAAATTAATTATTATGTCATATAAACATACATTTACATATATTAAATATGTTTCCTACTAATTTCAGGAGTTTTTTTTTTTATTGTTATGTGTTGATTGTTGATATTTATACTAACAATAACAATTGATTTACATAATAATATTAGCAATAAATAACAATGTGATATATGGTGATATATACTAATATATATGTATATATATATATATATCCAGTTTGTAACTACCACATAATGTCTATTAGTCACTAATATGTGTACTCGCCTCTTTTGATATTCTGAAAAATATTCTAGTGACACAACCACAAGTCTTGTGGCTAAAACAATGTCTTTTTTGTTCATTAATAAGTAATTGCAACATTTTTTATCATTTTCTTTAGGAATGTAAATCTTATGAGTTAAGTCTAAACACCAAACCTGCTATAAATATACTAGAATTTCGCTTTTTGATTATTTTTTGTTCTGGAAATAGAGTTCCTCCTAAGTTGAAAAAAGGGCAGGATAGTATCTAAGAAAATGAGACAAGGTGTTACCGAAAAAAGAAGGCACATTTCTAGAGATAAACTACATATTGTTTAAAAAAGAAAAAAAAAGGGTGGGGGAGGGGCAATGGTCATTTCACTTCTATATGCTATCATTATTGCAACATTTTTTCTATATTCTTAGAAATTTAAATTTAAAATGGGCCAAACTAAGATATACATTGTAAGGTTAATTTGACAAAAAAGCTTCTTTAGCATTTTAACTAAAATGCACAAACAGTATTTTAACTTTATCGAAAGTTCATTTAGTTCTTTAAATACTATTAATTTCTTTTTCTTAATTAATTCTTTCTCTCTCTCTCTCTCTCTCTTTTGCTCACTAATGATTTTAACATAGCATCTATATTTGTGATTTAAAAAAAAACATGAATCATTCAAACTTTATTTTGATTTCAACTATAGAAAAAGAGGCAGCTATGTCATATGTACAAAATGAAAATGTAAATTAAAACGTAAGTAATGGATAGAGATAGATCATAGTTTACTACTACTGAAGTATTGAGGATGCTTAAAAATTTTTCTTTTTTTTCCGTTTTATTTTTCAGTTTATACTTAACTATATACAATAATTTTTTTTGATGCATTCTTTTCCTTATAGGTGGTATCATGGTAGATTGGACAGATACAGTGCAGAATTGCGATTGCAAGCTGCCAATAAACTGGGCAGTTATCTTATTAGAGAAAGTGATCGCAAACCTGGATCATATGTTTTATCCTACTTAGGGCATACTGGAATTAATCATTTCAGGTATATTTAAGAAGCATTTTCCCCATTTTTGTAATTTTAAGATATTTTTTAAAAATATAGAATTACAATAAATTATTATATAGCATGCAAAATTCTAATTTATATTACTTATGTAATAAAAGATTATATTGCATATCATTATTCTGAATTTTTAGAGTGATTTGTTGCTATGAATTAGATGTTTGATTAAATCCCAGTAGATGCTTCTTACTTTTGTTCTTCGAAAAATAAGTATTTAATTAGGCAAATGGAAATTATGTCATTCAGTACCCCTGATGAAACACTTTGATATCTACTTTTCAAAAGTGAATTTTAATGACAATTACTTTATGTAAATCCAAGGTGTATTATACTTCTGCTAGTAAAGTTTGAGGTTTTCTAATATTTTTTGTATAATTTCTAGGATAACTGCTGTTTGTGGTGATTATTATATTGGAGGCAGACAATTTGACTCTTTGTCAGATCTCATTGGCTACTATACCAGTTGGTCTGACCTGCTCAAAAAAGAGAGGCTTGTTTATCCTGTTCCACCACCTGAGGTATGTATTTAAAAAACCCTTTTATATTTGTAATTATTCAATTCAAAAAATAAAATAAACATTTTATTTTTGTAGAATTTCCTTTTAAAGGGTTATTTATCCACTCCAAAATAATTAAAATATTCTACTTAAAATGTTACTAGATTCTTTGATTAGTAAGGTATAAAAATTTGAGTTCAATATTATGTTATTAGCATGTTTTATGAAAATAAATTGCAAGACCCCAAGTGGACTTATGACTGCATTCAATTCCCCTCCCCTCCCCCCTTTGCATTTCTTCTTTAATATGAACAAAAATTTAATTCCTGTCCCTATATCAAACTTAAACTACAACCAATAATTTTATTTGTTCATGACTTTTGCCCTGCTGCATTAAGAAAATAAATTGCATTTTTAGATAAATCAGATATAAAAATTGAAATTTTCTGCTATATTCTTTTTGTAAATTTTTTTCTATACAGTCGGTAACAAAAGTCTCCGAACACTAGCAAAAATTCCTATATTAAAAAAAAAGTACACTTAATATAGCTTTGCTAAATAAATCCTTGTCAAATCCTGTTTTTAGACTGACTAAGAACAGAATTCAACAAGGATTTATTTAACAAAACTGTATTAAGTGTACTTTTTATATAGGAATTTTTACTAGTGTTCGGAGACTTTTGTTACCGACTGTACACTTCTAGTGATAAAAAAAAAAAGGTAGTTAATTAAATTCTTAAATTTTTAAAATTGTAATTTTCACTGAAACACTTCATTTTTGCAGATATGCTAACATGAAAAATTTTGTCAGATTTCTAAATTAAAAAAAAAAAAAATGCTGCTTTTTTTAATCATAGCTTTCATTAATTATACAACAGTAGAATTCTTTTTCTCTATTGTGAGTTGTGACGTATGGCAATTTAAAAGAAGAAATCACATTTTAAGTTATATATATATATATATATATATATATATATATATATATATATAAACTAATTTCAAGATTAGGCTTTGTTTGAAGTACATTAGGGGGGTTAGACTTGAAACAGAACTTCCATATTAAACTTCATAAATGACCAAAAACATATCTAAAATATCAAATGGAGAGCAGAGACAAGTTCTAAACACAGACATCATCTTTTATTAAAATTTTACTGTTATAAAAGTAAAATTTTGTTCAGCTTATTAGTATTATTCGCGAGGTTGAATTAAATAATGGATTGTTTTCAATTAATTGAAAAGTTTGACCCAAGTTTTTTATCTAGTCAAAAATTAAATTGGTTAAATTAAATTTTTTTAGCTTCCAAATCTCAATTTGTCATTCGGATAATCTAAAACGTTATTCAATATGCTTCTTATTATGAGCAATTTCACTTTCTTTTATATTTTTAAAATTATAATAATAAAGAAACACTGTTAAATTGATACTTATTTTGAATTATGTTATTTTTTCCTAACTACTGAATTTTTAGAAGTAGATTATGTGCACATCTGTGTAAAAGTCATTGTCTGTTTGTTACAATCATAATTTATATTTTGAGCAATGATTTTTCTATTTGGAAGTACTAGGGCTAATTTAGCAGGATGCTCCATTTGGTGGCCCTTTTAAAATCGTTTAAGTACCTTTTCTAACATTTTAAATGTTTAGAGGCCTTTAGATATTTTTCTTTCTGACATGTAACCTTCTAGCTATAGTTTTACAGCATTCCTGGAAGAACAAATGCATATAGCCTACATATATATACACGTAAAATTAGTAATTTACTTTTGTCGCATCAAAAATTACAACATAGAAGACTGCAAATTATGCCCTTTTTGAAAATAAGTTGTCCCTTTTATTGAATTTGCCCTGGCAGCCCTTTTATTCTAGATTCAGCATCATGCTCACTCTAGTAGCTTCATGATTACTTTTAAATTTTAAAATAACGCCTATCATAAATAACATTTTTTTTTTTTTTTTTTTTTTAATAAATAAATACAAAAAATTCTAAATGCACAATATAAAATAGCTAAAATATTTAAATTTCGATTTTTGGAAAAGACAATTATTTATAAATAACCATATAATTTAAGAACTAAGAAATAGAAGTAATAGGGAAAATTTTAAATATTTTAAAGATAACAAATGTAAACTGCTTATTTTACATTTTATAGTATTTTAAAAACATTGCTAAAGAAATAAAAATGCTTGAGGCAATATAGATAATTTTATTTGAAATGAATCAACTGAACAATGTGTTTTGATTTAAATTCTTCATACTGATGGCACTATTAGTAAGGACTTAATATTTAAATTTTTGTAATTAAAATTAATGGGCTACATAATCTGTCTCTTTTCTCAGAAAAAGTAGTAATAGTATACTTTTGAGTGATCTATTATTTTTGCAAGATATTAAATTAACACAGAGATAGGAGTATTTTTTAAATAAAAATACATTATATTGTATTATATTTAGAAAAATGAATTTATATTTATACATTTTGTAGTCCAGTAATTTTTAAAACATTGGGCTATGATTCTTGAGGTGTGATTCCAAAACACAATTATTCTTTCATTGGAATCCCTTTTTAATTAAATAATTCGTGGAAGAATGAATTAACTTTGAAAGTATAGGCAGCACAAATTTCGATGTGCAATAACCAGGAAATATTTAATAAAAAATTTTTTTAGAAATAATAAGTTCATTCTGGATTAATTCTAAAAATGATATTTCTAATATCTCAGAAAGGTTTAAATGTGTTGTTATATCTTTTGATATCTTATATGTATGAATTTAGGTTTTTAAATTTAACCAACATAAAAAGAACAAAAAAATCCAGAATTTAAATTCTGGATCATGAAATGAGAATAATATCATTTTTATACTCGAATATAAATGAAATTATCAAAAAATGCAAGGTTCAATTTCACATTAAATATAATTTTAAAGTATACTGAAAATTGTTATCGTATGATATTTTTACAAAAATATATTTTAGGTTTATCAAATAATCAACTAAATAAAATTCTTTTAGTTTTATGCTAATGTTAGTACACCACCTAATTTAAAAGTTTCTAAAAATGGTCCATAACAAACTAAGAAAAAAAAAAGGGGGGGGGGGGTGAGAACCAATGCCATAGACATTTATTCTGTACATGTTAATTTTTTCATTATAATGTTATTGTAATCCTGTATAGATTAATTATTATTTCAAACATTCATCTATGAAGAGAAAAAGTTTTTTGGCGATAAAATGTTTATTACTTTCAGAATTTTATTATTATCATTATTTCAATTTTAAATGTGTTTAACATAAGATGTGCATTGCATTTCTTTGGTTTATGAAAACGTTGAACATGTTTTTTAAAAGTAATTAATTACTATGTTAATCTTATAGAGTTTTAATTCTATAATTTATTTCAGCCTGTTAATGACAAAAAAAGGGTGGTTGCAATTCTTCCATATAATAAGATGCCTGATACTGATGAAATCAGGTAAATAAATTTTTGTTTCAGTAATCTGTTTATTCAAATACGATAATCATGAATGTTTTCTTGTTTAATTTTCAAGCTGTTGAAATAGAAAGGGCAATATAATTTGAAACTTTATATAGAGATTATTATTACTAACAAGGAGAGATCACAACAAATAAAGCTCAGATCGGGACGAAATTGCACAAAATTGTAGTATACTATAAAGGTAACAACATATTAAAGTAGTAGCGGGCACTAGCGAAACCTTCTTGAGAAAAAAGCCATTAGAGTTTCAGTAACTGCTGAAGCACAAGTTATTTTGGTAAGGTGTCTATACTCTTGTCTTGCGGCATACTTGATTGCTTTAGTGACTGCCATGCAGAATTCTCCAGTTGAATGCTACTGAAGGGAAACTTTTATTTTTTTTATTTATGTTAACATTTCATTTGAAAATTTAATAAATAATAATTTGATTTTGGTGAATTAAAAAAATATGTAGGTTTTATAGTGATTTGATATTTTGTGTTTGTAATACAGTACACTCTCAAAAATCCGCACAGCTTAAAACGAAGTGTTTTGCGGATTTCTGAATTTTGCAGATTTTAGAGTAATTTCTTTTATTTACATCTTAGAACCTCATTTGAGTAGCAAATCTTTAAGATACAATTTATATGTTATATATACAATGCTGAAATATAGTGTGTCTAATAAAAGTACAAATATTCATGAAATTTTAATTTAAAGAACAATTTTTATATATCACATTATAGTTACAAATTACCTAGTTTTTTGAAAAGTCTGATCAATACTAGTTTAAGTAAGAATATTCATACATATTTATTTTCGTATAACCTGCAAAAAAGTCAGCAATTCTTGGTCAATCACATAAGTTTGTGCTATGAGAAAATTTGAGTATTTATCTGCATGAGAGAAAATCTTTCATGAAAACTGTCTTTTTCCTTTAATTTAGAAAAAAAAAAAAAAAAAAAAAAAAAAAAAAACTGTCTTTTTCCTTTTCCTCTAAATGATTATCATTTATTTTTTAATAATTATGTATAATTACACTTATCATTTCCTCCTCTGCAATATGTTGAGTGATTGGTGATTCATCAGCATCAGTTAAAAACTGATTTGTCTCTTAATACAGCTGAATTTTTGCAATCCACTAATCAACAAATCAATTGTGACAATGTTTGTTTACATTGCAAATGATATGCGGATTTTAGAGAATTGCGGATTTTAGGGTTGCGGATTTTTGAGAGTTGACTGTATTTATAATTTTTCATAACTTAAAAAACAAATTTTAGTTTTGTTTCAATTATAAAATAAAGTAAAAATAAAGAGAAACTCTTTTTCAAAAATATTTATCTAAATATTTATTTTTACATTATTTTATATTTTAAACAGTGCTGAACTTTGTTTTTCAAATTATAGAAAAACTAGCATGTTGTGGCCACTACAAGACTTTATTCTATATTTTCTTATAGAAATTAAATTGACTCAGTAAAAATATTTTATTAAAACTATTATTTATTAAAATTATCTTCCATAATGAATGCAGACGATTTTCATCTTAGAGAAAACTAACACTAAATATAATAAAAGAAAGACAGTTTTATTCTCTATAAATAAAGTCTTAAAAAATGTTTTCTCGTAATGGTTATATCTCTTATATTAAGTTTCATACAGTTATATGCCATACAGTTATATGCCATGTTGAGATATAGTTAGCCTCCC
Source organism: Salticus scenicus (assembly GCA_963930645.1). Lineage (NCBI taxonomy): Eukaryota > Metazoa > Arthropoda > Arachnida > Araneae > Salticidae > Salticus > Salticus scenicus. The sequence continues at coordinate 61,049,272 of OZ005653.1, read as the reverse complement.
TGTTCTCGGAGAAAATTGCAGTATAGCAGCACCACCTATTGGCTGATATGCATGCACATTGAATCAGCATAATGTCACATAATGGCTTTTTTACATATCAAGTTTTGTGTGATTATACACAATAGAACCTGAGATACAGCCTTCTCTGGAATTGCGGGAATCGACCTATAGCAGCGCCACCTGTTGATTGGCACCAAAAGTTGTTAGACACTAATTTATGTCGAGGTGTATCTACAATCTGCATATATGCAATTCTGTGCAGTAGTTCCTGAGACATAGCCTTCTTTTAACCCTGCTGCTTTGTTCATTCCGTCGGGTCCAAATGGACCCAATGTTTCTTATTTCTAATATTAACTATATTTTTATTTTATTTTTTTAACAAAATCAATGCAACGATTTATTTTTGTCTTTAAGAAAGTATCCAACATAAAACACAATATTTTTAGGCATATTTATCAATATTTAATTCAAAAATTAATGCAAAAAATATCTGAAACTTCCATTTTTCACACAAAAAAATTTAAGTTTGAATTATATTATACAAATTTTATTACATTTATCAGACATATTCGATATTAGAAAATACTAATAGCAATTTAAACAAAAAAAAAATATATATATATATATATTGTTTTTCATTTTTGTATCATAAATAAAGTTACCTGCTTTATGACTATATTTCGAATGTAGTAAAATATTCCTCACTGAGCAACTGAAGAAGTGCATGTTGTACATACTTGATTCAAGTGAGACTTACATATGTATTTACCACACTTCATGCATACATTTTGAAATTTATTGTCTGAAGTACAGAGATAACAGCGTCCTCTCTTTCTCTTTGTGCTCGCCCAGCTCTGTTTTTGCAGTAGAATTTTCAAAGTCTTTTGACTGCCCTTGCACACTTTCCACTGATTTAGCTGCAGCTTCTTGTCGTGGGAGCATATCTCTTCTACAAATATGGTTTTGTATTAACATAATGCCTAAAGTTTCAATAAAAGCTCGTCTTCTTCTCTGTGATTTTTTATTCCAATTAGGATTTGTTGCCAGGAATAGTATGTAGGCATTTACAGCTAAAATATCAAGAATATTTGAAAATACGACGACTGGCCACCTATTAGTTTTCCTTCTACAATTATAACACAAAATCATTTTATTTAAGGTGTCTACAGCACCTTTAGTAGAATTATAATCAAGAACTGCTTGTGTTTTTTTAGATTCTGAAGTGTCTACTTTTTTTTTCAGAGTGTAGTGTGCTTTGAATAATGACATATTTGTTTCTTATGGGCATGTAAGACACAAGCATAGTGTCATCTGTGTGATGTTAAAAACATCACTTCTTTTTAAATTTTAAATAAGATCGTTTTCTGCACTTAAATGCATTGTTTCTCTCAGCTGGCTCAACTCACCCTGTTGTGTTTGCTTTACTGCAACACACACACAGGAGAAAAATTGGTTCTTCTTTACTAGTGGTGATGTCATCTCACACCATTCTAAGAACCAATAGGGTGATGGTTCTGACCCCACCTTCTGTGATCCCGGCAGTTTTAAATTCAGTTGGGTTTCAGCAGCTCTCAAGAAAGAACATGGGGTGAGAAAGATTTGTTTTGCTTCTGTTTTAAAATAATGACCATTTTATCATTTGGAGAGAGAGTGCCTACTTATTAATAATAAATATATATATATTAGTTTATATGAATACATATTCAAATTTTAAAAACCATTAATTTTTATATCCTACTTAATTTGGAATTACTAGTGTGTTTTGGAAAATAAAGAAATTAATTTTGATGCAGCAGTTTAGTTTTATTACAAACATTATTTTTGTATGCATTTTTCTTTTTACAGCATTCTAGCCAATAAGTAAATTTATTCCTCTTTTCTCTTAAGTAAATAAAAATATTTGACATTCTGACCCAAAGAACAAAAGGGTTAGCGGTCAAAATGCAATGTACGCCATGAGGTTTTTGATTCCTCAATAACGAAATTCTTTGATAATTAAAATTAAAAATGTTAATAAAATAAATTAAAATATGAAAACATAAAAAGTAAATGAATTATTTACATCACAATCTGTGGACACAAATGTAGATGAATAAATTTCTTTGTTTTTAGTTTGGAGCAATTCAGGAAGAATTGAAGGTTTGTTTCTTCTCATTGTTTCAATCATTGTAATATTCCTTTTCAGTAACATCTGTCCAAGTGTATATGAGGAAAAGATGTCGTCACATGTTTATATTATATCCCTTGAGACCATAAGACAAATCAAGAACAACCCTAAGGCCCTGATCTTTTTCACGTGGCTGGTTTCTTGGCTTTCCAAGGTATGCTAAAACCCGAATAAACTACTACGTCAGAAACACCAAAAGAAAAATATTTGTGATGCATACAGCTGTTTCGGTAGCCTTAAGTATACCGTCTTCAGTGCAAAAAGAATTCTGAATCTGGAGAAGTGCTCGTATATATAGGAGAGGGACCGAATTTAGTTCAACCAATAGAATTACAGGAAAGGTGGAGTATGTGGCCAATAGGAATTTAGGAATGTTAGCTGTGTAAACAGTAGAAAAATTAAGAAAATGTGGACTGAATGTAAAATTTCCAACAATCAGACAAATAGGGAACAGCGAAATCACAATTTACAAGGTTTTTAAAATTTTTATAAATATGAAAAACTTTAAAGAAATCAAGTTCATGAATGGATTTAGGTCAGCAAATTATTTTAGCTGAATTAAATTTAAAATTATGATTTTCCTCCCAGCAATGTTTGGAAATAGCCGATTTATTGGTTTCTTGTTTGCAGACGTAATTCATATGTTCTTTTAGACGAAATTTAAGACTGCGTTTAGTTTGGCCAATATATGATAAACCACACTGACAGGAAATACTATAAATGCCCCCAAGAATTATGCGTATCAATGGGATCTTTTAACTGAGAAAAGGTGAGTTTATTGGAAGGCGAAAATATTATTTTAAAATCATATTGTTTGAGAATTTTAGCTATGGTTTGACTGGATTTAGCAAAATAGGGTAAAACAATACTGATATTAGAAGAGACTGATTTAGTAGACGAAATACGAGGGAGCCGTAATTCGTCTTCGTCATACACTAAAGCTGAAATGCAAAATGTTCAAGTTATTACGAATTTCTTTCTATTCTGAAAACAATTATTTTTAGCATAATATTTCACAAAAAAAAAAAAAAAAAAAAAAAGTTCTAAATATTATGTATATTTCAATTTGACAATGAATATGGGAATTTCTATAACATTTTTCTGCTTTTGTCTTGCGTTATGCACTATTAATATTTCCTATTCAGTGGAAAGCAAAGCAGCGAATTGGCAGGCAATGTCTAATAAGTGAAACATGTTGAGGAAATGCGTAGCCGGTCTCGGGGTTGGTGAGCGTATAAAGGGCAAAATTAACGGTCGCCACCGGCCACATGGCGACTAAATAAAAAAAGATGGCGATTAAAAATTATGCATCGATCGCCACTAAAGTCGCCACTTTTTGTCATCATTAAAAGATTCTAAAAATCGAGCGACGATAGGCAATCGAAGCCTTGTGATTTTCAATCTTTTTCCATCCATGGCATAAATGTCAATGTTCATTTTAAACTTGCTTTATTATATTCTACAACCTATAAAGAAGTAGAATTGTTTAATATACTCACTCATATAATTTTTGGACCCCCCCCCTTTCCCTACCCCTAACGATCTGTGATCACACAGCTTATAAAAAGCTTTATAATCTCTAATCATTACCCATTTTCTGCACAAATATAAATATCTATTATAAACTTACTTTATTAGATTCTAGAATCTGTAAAGAAGTAGAATTGTTTAATATCTCTTACTCATAATTCTTGTAATCTCCCCCCCCCCCTGCCTCCAACGATTGGCAATTACATGCTCCACTGAAACCTTGTGATTTACAATATCTCTCCATCCATAACATAAATGTAAATATTCATTTTAAACTTTCTTGATTAGATTCTAGAACCTATAAAGAAGTATATAGATGTATCCCCCCCTCCCCTGCCACACACACACACATGTGCGCTCCATTTCAACTAGCAGTTAATGATCAAATGTCCTGCAAAGCACAATCTTTTTCCATTATTATCTCCATAGTATTTAATGTATATTTAACCCATTTAAGATATTTGACAAATGTGTGTATCAAAATTTGATTTGGCTTAAATGTGTATTTTTCAAAAAAATTTGTATTTGCTTTCTTTTGAATAGAAGTATTCCTTTTTCCTTCCCATTTTAAAGTAGCAATCTCCCTATTTTTAAAGCTACAAATTTGGCAGCTAAGTAAATTATTTTTAATGAAGCAGCTAAGTTTCCATATCTATACTTTTTAAGAGGAAGTATTTTAACTCTATTGAAATAAAATCATTTAAAAAAGTGTGTCTTTAGAAATAAGAAAAAATAATAAAACTGCTAAATGTAATGACCATGACATGTAATGACCATGTAATGCACATGACCATGTAAAAGTTCTGATGATGATGAATCAGCTGATTCATTTACTAGAAAATATCAATGTGAACTGTGAATGATAACAGCTTATTTCACTTAAATAAATTGAAAAAAAAGTACTTCTGAATTATCTGAAAGATAAAAACTTTTGCTGTTATTATTACAGCCCTAAGCAGATTTTAATTTAGGATGTGCAATTTAGGATTTTTAAAAAGAGCATAATTACAAATTACAATTTCAGTGTTCCTGTGTTAATTTTATTATTATATGTATTTCTTATTTTCATATTTTTCTTGTGGTAATTATACCGCAAAATGGTGACAATGCTTTTTGCAGTCTGAAAGAAATAGTCTTATCACGTGAAAAGTGGCCACCAACTTAAAAAAGTGGCTGTTGCCGCTCACCTTAGTTTGGCTATATGCGCAACCTTGGCGCGCATCTCTTGTTCACTTGCATTCCCGCCTTAGCGGAGTAGTTGTATTGTTTTTCGTTATAAGAGTAACATGTCTTGTTTATCTTGTTCGGTGATATGGTTCACCTTTTTTATAGTTTGCGTTGACTATGGTGTCAACATACTTGGAATACGTTAATAATACGTTATCTATAAATTGTATATATGTAAATATGTACATACGATATGTTTAATAGTTTAATTAAATGTTTGTGAAGTAATAACTTCAGAATAGTAATTATTAAAATGATATACAGTCCACTCATAAAGTATCGTCAACATTTGGTCTAGTAGAACCGGAGGAAGATCAATCGTAATATAATGAAAAATAGTGGTGCTCATTGATGAAAATTAATTATGGATAAAAATAAATTAGTTATCCTTAATCGCCAACGCGGAACCTTGAAAGGCCAATTGACTAAGATAGTGACATATTTAGAGACTGTTAGTGACGACAATAAAGACATTATAACTCTAGAAATAAAGAAGGATAATCTGCAAAAAATAGTAACAAAACTGGATAATTTGAAAATCCAGTATTACGAAATAGCTGATGAATCGGAACTGGAAGTTCAATTGAACGCCTTCGCAGAATTGGAAGAAGAGACAGAAAAATTAGAGGTAAGGCTTCGAAAATTCTTACTCTCCAATAACATTAGTAAAAATGAAAGTGTTTTAAATGAATCTAAAGATAATCCTATTATCAATTTTCGTTTACCTGAAATTCCTTTACCCAAATTTAATGGTCAATATAATGATTGGTTTAATTTCAAAGATCAATTTATAACCTTAATTGATCAGAATGATAAACTTTCAGATAATCAAAAATTATATTATCTAAAATCTACACTTTGTGGAAGAGCACTAGATGTAATTACCGAAGACGATTCATATATTTCGCTTTTTAAAGCATTGGAAGATAGATTCCAAAACAAAAGAATGATTGTAAATTCTCACTTAAATGAGATATTAAACGTAGAGAATCTGTCTCAAGATTTAGTTAAAAATTTGAGAACAATTACAGATAGTTGTCAAAAAAATATTCGAGCACTCAAATGTATAGGATTGGAAATGAATCCCTTTACGGAGGCCTTACTCATAAATGTGATTCTTAAACAAATAGATAAAGAATCCAAAAAACAATTTGAATTATCTTTAAGTTCTACAGAATTGCCAACATGGTGCGATTTCATTAACTTTTTACAAAAAAGAAGTTTGGTGTTAGAAAATTTACAATGCGTTTCGAATACGAAACCGAAATTAATGAATGCGGGAAAGAGTACTAGAATAAAAACTTTCTTTTCTAAAAATGATTCTTTTAACGATCCAAACTGTCCCCTTTGTAAAAGAAATCATTCTTTAGCTAAATGTTGTGAATTCTTAAAATTAAATGAATACGAAAGATTCCTAACAGTAAAAAAGTATTTGTTATGCATTAATTGTTTGAAATCGAAGCATCGGGTATCGAATTGTAAGAGTAAGCAATCCTGTTATATGTGTTCTAAAAGACACAATCCACTCCTACATCGTTTTCTGCCGGAAACAAAAAGTAATAATTTCCCATCAAAACAACACAAACAAAATCCTGACTCCCAGACGGCGTCAGAAAAAGGCTTGCACCTGCTGCAATCAAATGATTCATATCCTGAATTGCAGAAAGAAAAAAATGTTTCGATGACATTATATAACGAGATTAATAATCCCATCTTAAAAAGTAAAAAACATGTATTGCTGTCAACTGCTATAGTTTATTTGGAAAGTAGCAATAAAAAAAAGATTCCGGTTCGTGTAATTATTGATAATGGGAGTCAATGTAACCTGTTAGACAGAGAACTCGCTCATTTATTGAATTTGCAAAAAAGGAAATGCGATATTCATATTTCAGGAATTAATGGTAAGATGACAAATGTGAAATCTTCAGTACGTACCATTATTTCCAATAAAGATGATTCATTTAGTGAACCAATTGAATTTTTAATTACACCTAAAATAACAGAATTCATTCCTTCACACAATATAAACATAAGAAGTTTAAATCTACCACATGACCTTGAATTAGCTGATAGTGAATTTTGGAAAAAATCTAAAATAAATGCTTTAGTTGGTGCTGAAATTTTCTATGAAATATTAAAAGCAGATAAATTTAAAATAGGACAATTCACCTTTCAGAATAGCGTTTTTGGGTATATTGCTGCGGGAACCATAGACCGCAATGTATCTGAAAATACTTTTTGCGGTTTTACTGCATGCCATGATTATCTTAATGAAACCATTCAAAAATTCTGGAAAATAGAAGCTCCTGAAATTGACTTACGTCCAATTAGTCAGGAAGAACAATTGTGTGAGAAACATTTTTTAGAAACTTATAGGAGAGATAAATCGGGAAGATTTATGGTAGCCATGCCTTTGAAGGAAGATGCTAGTGTCCTTGGGGAGTCTAAATCTATCGCAGAAAAACGGCTCAAGCAGTTATGGAATCGTTTAGAAAAGAATCCAACCATGCGAAATCTTTACTGTGATTTTATTAAAGAATACACTAATTTAAATCATATTTCCTTACTTGACTTTTCTAAAGAGACATACCCTGAGTACACATTCTCTGATAAGGAAACCAAAGCCCTAGGGGTTGCCTGGAAACCCAATTTAGATGCTGTCACATTTAAAATAAATTTGTGTCAGTTAAAGTCTATGACAAAGAGAAGCATTTTATCAGACATTGCTCGTATTTTCGACCCATTGGGTCTCATCGGTCCTGTTATTGTCAAAGCCAAGTTGTTTATGCAGGAACTATGGAAATTAAAATTGGACTGGAATGACCCTATTCCAAGCCCTATTGCTCAAAATTGGCTAGAATTCGCCACTTCGTTAAAAGCTCTTGAACAACTTAGAATAAATCGCTATGTTTTAATTCCTGAAGCACAACAAATAAACTTACACGGATTCGCCGACGCATCGTCATTAGCTTTTGGAGCAGCCGTGTATATTCAGTCTATTCATAATTCTGAAATTGTCTCCAATTTGGTTAGCAGCAAATCTCAAGTTGCACCTCTAAAAACTGTTTCTATCCCTCGACTCGAGTTATCTGGTTGTCTTTTGTTATGCAAATTAATTGTGAAAATTTTGAAATCTTTGAGGTTACAGATCAATAATATTTATCTCTATACAGACTCTCAAATAGCTCTTGCCTGGATCCAAACCGAGCCTTGGAAATTGAAAACATTTGTTGGCAACAGGGTTGCCAAAATTCAAGAACTGTCTAAAAACTTCACATGGAACCATGTGTCCTCTGCGGAAAATCCTGCAGATTTAATTTCACGAGGTCTAACTGCCACCGATTTAATGGATAATCAGTTGTGGTGGCAGGGACCAGACTTTCTAAGTAAATCCAGTAATATCATAAACAATGACTCTGACTATCTGTCCCCCAGTGATAATAGTATTGTGATTAGTGAGTTGAAAAATAATCACCAGGGTGACACTAACCCTGCAGTGTTGTGTGGATTAATCCAATCCACGGATTCTTCCCAGAACTTTTATAATCATTTGTTTTCATTAACAAATAATTTTTGTAAATTAATTAGAATATGTAGTTTTATTTTTAGATTTATTAGGAATACAAGATCAAAGGTCAATAGAGTAACTGGACCACTCCGAAGCACCGAATTAAACGACACTGAAATACACTTAATTAGACAGGTACAGTATACACAGTTTGCCGCAGAATTGATCTGCTTAGAAAAAGGGAAGCCCGTATCAGGTAAATTAAATTGTTTTAATCCAATTTTAGATTCTCAGGGACTCCTAAGAGTCGGTGGAAGGCTGGAAAATGCTAATTTAAATTTTGATAGTAAACATCCCCTTTTGTTGCCCCACGACCATAAATTATCTTCCATGATTATGGAACATTTCCATAAAAAATTCTTTCATGTAGGACCTCAAGCTTTGTTATACCACGTTAGAAAAAAATATTGGATAGTTAGTGGGAGATCTTTAGCTCGAAAAATATTTCGTAACTGCGTAACGTGTTACAAAATTAAACCTTTAACGGTCAATCAACTTATGGGAAACTTGCCAAAGGAACGAGTAAATGTGACTCCTCCATTTTATTGTACCGGTATAGATTTCTGTGGCCCTTTTTTAATTAAATATCGGGGTCAAAGAAAAGGAATCTATAACAAAATTTTTGTTTGTATTTTTATTTGCATGCCTACTAAAGCCGTGCATCTAGAGGTAGTTAGCGATTTAACATCCGAAGCTTTTATCGCAACTTTAAAAAGATTTTTTGCTAGACGAGGCAAAGCCCAAACATTATTCAGTGACAATGCAACAAATTTTGTTAGTGCAAATAATGAATTAAAAAGGTTACATAGATTAGCTACTCAGCCTGATGAAAACCTTACTAATTTTTTAAATTCAGAGAATATTAATTGGAAATTTCTGCCACCCTGTGCCCCAAATTTTGGAGGGCTATGGGAGGCAGGCGTAAAATCGTTTAAGTATCATTTGAAACGCGCAGTAGGAAACGCTAAATTAACATATGAGGAATTCTTAACCGTTGTTTGTCAAATTGAGGGAATCCTCAATTCTCGACCCCTTACCCCCCTTTCAAACGATATCGAAGATTTGGACGTCTTGACTCCCGGCCATTTTTTAGTTGGTCGACCCATCACAGCGGTGATCGAACCCGAGATCTCTGGCATTCCAGATAATAGATTAGATACCTGGCAAAAATTAACTAAAATAGTTCAAGGAATATGGAAAAAGTGGCAATGTCATTATTTAAATACGTTACAACAAAGAAACAAATGGAAATTTGAAACAAATAACATTAAAAATGGGGATATGGTACTATTAAAGGAAGAAAACTTGCCCATATGTAGTTGGATTTTGGGTAGAATAGTAGAAATTATTCCAGGAAAGGATAACAAAATACGCGTAGTTTCTGTCAAAACAAGAAATGGGACATATAAACGACCTATTTCAAAAATTGCTCTTTTGCCTTTGGAAAAGTAAAAAAAAAATAAATAAATAAAAAAAAAAAAAAATGTTTGAAAATGAATAATGTATTTAGTTAAAGTTAATTTGCTTATTGTATTTCATTTGTATTATTTTATTGTTTACAATGTTATTAATATTTCTCTTGTATAAGTTTTATTATTTAAATTGCATATATAATATTTTTGTATAATTAATTATAATTAGGCTATTACATATTAGAACTGTAATTTTGAAACAATGTTTCAAGGTGGGCCGGTATGTTGCCGCTCACCTTAGTTTGGCTATATGCGCAACCTTGGCGCGCATCTCTTGTTCACTTGCATTCCCGCCTTAGCGGAGTAGTTGTATTGTTTTTCGTTATAAGAGTAACATGTCTTGTTTATCTTGTTCGGTGATATGGTTCACCTTTTTTATAGTTTGCGTTGACTATGGTGTCAACATACTTGGAATACGTTAATAATACGTTATCTATAAATTGTATATATGTAAATATGTACATACGATATGTTTAATAGTTTAATTAAATGTTTGTGAAGTAATAACTTCAGAATAGTAATTATTAAAATGATATACAGTCCACTCATAAAGTATCGTCAACAGTGGCTACTAATGAAACTGACAGTACCGGCCACTGGCCACTAATGAATTTTCCCAGTTTTGCCCTTTATGAGCGGAGCAAGTAGGGGGCAGAGCCCCCTAGAATTAGTTTAAAAGAAATTTTGCCTACTCACGCTATCAAGTATGTCATTGGAGCACTGGCTCTTTGCTGAAGTAACTTGTACCTAAGCAATCACTAGAACTTTAAAGGCTTTTTTCTCAAGATTTTTTGGCTAGTGCATGCTACCACTCTAATATGTTGTTACCTTCATGGTATAGTGGAATTTTGTGCAATTTCATCTCGATCCTAATTTTCCGTGTTGTGATCTCTCCTTGTCAGTATAAGATAAGTGCTATTTTGTGTTTTTGCAAATGTAAGTGGTGAGGTACTTGCTGTATTTATTAATTAACTGTTTTGTGACCTACAAACTTCTCAGGATTTTTTGTGGTGTTTTAGTTTTTACCACTAATGTAAGAAAAACATTTCTATATTATCTGAACTGTAGTAACAGTTGCATTTGATTTAAGAAAATAGATTACTGCATTATTTTCGTTTTAAAGATATAAATATATATATGTATATTTTTAATTGCAGTTTTTTAAAAGGTGATATATTTATTGTTCATAATGATATGGGAGATGGCTGGTTGTGGTGCACTCTGCACAGGACCCAGGAAAGTGGTTTAGTATTTAAAGAATTGGTTGAAGAATTGGTAAGTGCCTGCTTTTCTATTTCTAAGATTTTATATCTCATCAATTTATTATGTAGTAAATTCTCGATTATACAAGGACAGACTGCTGCAATCTTTCCTTTTTTTTTTTTTTTGACAAATTATGGCGTGGTTTAAATCTGAAATGATAAAATATGTTATACAATTAGACATTACAGTAAGGGAAAAAAGGAATGTGTCACTGTTTGGGAGTCAGTTAAGAATTCTACTTTAGTAAAGTCATAGAGAAATGTTTTACCAGATGTGGGAAATACTTAGTCTCTGGAAAAGCAGGCTTGAAATTAACATTGGTTCAGTATCACAAAAACATCCAACAGTCCAGAATGATATAAATTATAATTGTCCACCAGAAAAGTAAAGCAAGTTTAGAATGTATGTAAGCATTGTTTAAAAATAATTTTATCTTTGCAAAAATTGACTTGCGGATTAATTATCATTAAGTGGACAGTAATTCATTTTAAAATTATTTAATTAATTTATTGGGCACATTTAAACTATTTACATAATTGCATATTATATACAGTGACTCACACAAATAATCGGACACTTGGATTTTTTACATATTTTATCAATTATCAGAAATATATAAAATTATAATAAAAACAACTGTTTGTATTTTGAAAGTATGTTAATTTAGCATTCTTTTTATAAGAAATATACTTTGAAAAAATTAAATAGTAAGCATAAAAAAATAATATCTTATGATAATACAGGAAAAGTAGTCTCACAAAATTAATCGGACAGTTGAAATGTTACGAATTATAATCGTCTGCGTTAAATACAAAACGCACATATATGGACTTATTTTGATTAAACAGGTTTGGCAATTTTTATAAAGTCGTTTGCTCGAGATAATGAGCAAAATTTTACAGAATGTTAGTTGTTTTAATGTTATGTTACAATGGCTCCTTCAGGAAAGCAAACATCGTCAGAAACCCGTAGATTAGTTATCGATTTGCATATAATAAAAGGCAAATCTATTAGAAGAATTAGCAATTTACTTAATTTAAGTCATTCAACAGTTTTTGATATAATTAAACGTTATAAGAAACATCGTAGAATAGAAAACAAAAAAAGACCTGGAAGACCATCTAAGTTATCTGATGGAATAAAACGCTTTATTCTGAGGAATATTAAAAAAAATCCACGACTGAGTGCTCCTAAACTTGCTGCGGAAGTAAAGGAATTATATGGTATATCTGTTAATCCAGAAACTGTAAGAAGAGTAATCCGATCTAAAGGATATAATGCACGAGTAGCAAGGAAAAAATTTTACGTCAGTGAAAAGAACCGAAAAGCTAGACTTTCTTTCGCGAAATCTATGAAAGAAAAAACACTTGATTATTGGAAAAATGTTTTGTTTGTCGACGAAAGTAAATTTAATATTTTTGGTTCTGATGGACGAGTGTTAGTGTGGAGGAAACCCAAAGAAGAATTGCGGAAACAAAATTTACTACCAACAGTTAAACACGGTGGCGGAGGAGTTATGGTATGGGGATCTATGGCATATTCTGGAGTAGGTAATATAGAAATTATCGATGGTATTATGGATCAATACAAGTACATTGACATTTTAAAACGGAATTTGGCATCGTCAACACAAAAACTTAACATACAAAATGATTTTAAATTATACCAAGACAATGATCCAAAGCATACTGCACATAATGTTCGACTGTGGCTGCTATACAATTGTCCAGGAGTAATTAAAGCGCCACCACAATCTCCAGATCTTAACCCTATCGAGCATATTTGGAAAGAACTAGAATCCAAAATTCGAAAACAAACAATTTCTTCAAAGGAACAACTAAAATCAGTGATACAAGATGAATGGAATAAAATCAGTCCAGAAATAACAAAAAAACTAGTACAATCCATGCCAAAAAGGTTAAATGCAGTTTTAAAATCAAAAGGCAACCCAACAAAATATTAGGAATTAATTTCAATGTAAATTTTTGTATTTTTTTTTGCTGTTATACTAAGTGTCCGATTATTTTTGTGAGATTATTTTTCCTCTGTCACCATAAGATGTTCTTTTTTAAGTTTGCTGTTTCATTTTTTGAAAATATATTTAATAACAAAAGAATGCTAAATTAACATACTTTCAACATACAAACAGTTCTTTTTACTTTAATTTCATATATTTCTGATAATTGATAAAATATATAAAAAATCCAACTGTCCGATTATTTTTGTGAGTCACTGTATATAATCATGTTTTAAATAACTTTTTATGCTAGTCAGACCAGTAGAATATTCTTCGAAAACAATCATTAGACCTTCCGTCGATGCCATATACTGAAAAAGAAACTTTAGGAGCACTTCAGGAAAAAGCACATTTGATTCACAGCCAACTTTTTCTTCCTCTATCGAAGGGGAAGAAGCAATTAAATACAAAACACCTGCCACATCTCCCCACCCCTACCCATTTGAGTAGAAAACCTGCAAAAGAAACTCAAACTGAAAAACATTAGATGCATAACAAATTCAAACAATATTGCATAAAAATAAAAATTACAATTTTAAAATAATATGTTAAATTTCTTGGAGGCTCTATTTTTAGGCCTCTATTTGTGCATTTACTAAAATCAGTTTTTGTCACACAGTTCAGGATTTCTCAGTTTAAGATTGTACAGTTTTTGTATGGGTCTAATTAATTCACCAGTTGCTATTTTAACTTAGATAACTCTATTGAGCCCATCTTTTCCTGGAATCAACTGTATCATCACTCTAGTTAAAGACTAAATGCTTTTTTTCTTATACTGCCTTCTTGTAACACATCTCCCATGGCTAAAGGTGTGGACTTTTTAGCAGAGCTATGTGTGATTTCTCTCATTTGTTCTAAATATTCATTTCAAAACCATTTTCTAAGATGTACATTATGAATATGCTGCATTCTCTTATTGACTGCTTCATTGTCTAAAATATCCATGTTTTCTACATGTGAAATGTCTGTCCCTTGTAGAAACATAGTTGGTATCAAATGTGCTAAGTCATCTATTTCTTGGAAGCGATGCTCCCACATGCACAAATTTTTTTCCCAATTAACTACTACCATTATCAATAATTCATATTAATTTTAGAATCACAGGTTAAGAATAATTGTCATTATGTACATTTATACGAAATTTTGTGCTGTAATGCCATGTTAAAAATTTAGAAAAAATACGATCACAGCGTCTCCTGTTGTGCGATTGATCCCCAAATCTAATCAACACCAGTTTAAGTCAGGGGCCAACTAAATACCAAGTTTGGTTAAATTTCGTTTAAAAAAAATAAATAAATAAAATAAAAAATATGATTTTTTTTCCTAAGTTTTTTTTTTTTGTATAAAATAAAAAAAAATCGATTACTTTATTTTAAATTATCACAGATTTATAGTTCAACCATTCGTTTTAAAGGTATTGACGGGACCTTTCGAAAGATACCCATCTTGAAAATTTACTCCCCTCGAAGGGGGACTTCCTCCCCAGGGGAGTTGCCGAGGCTCCTACACATACAAAAAAAATTTCCCAGTTGACTGTCTCTACTCTCTATTATAAATAATTCTTGTAAATTTCATAATGATTACTAAAAAATAATTCTATTTATGCACATTTATACAAAATTTTGTCCTATATCACCATGTTAAAAATTTTAGAAAAAGCGGGATGGCAATGCAACCTGTAAGACAATTTTTACCAAAAGTTGATAGGCACTAATTTATGTCAAAGTGAAACTACATACCAATTTGTATGAAATTCTGTGCAGTGGTTCCTGAGATACAGTTGCCACAAAATTTTGTCACACACACAGACAGACAGACATTTTATAAAAATTGTCAAATCGTGTTCTACAGCTCTCAAAACGTGTAAATCCATCAAAAACCCGAGGTCGAAAATTTTTACGAATCCAATACTTTCTTCTATTGAATATAGAAGAAAGTAAAAATTAATGACATTTTCACAATCGCATAATACTTTGTTAAGTTCCTTGTGAGATAGAAACATTTTCCTAAAACTTTTCTCAATATGGTCTTTAATTTTAATGATAACTTTTGAAATACTGAATAAATTTAAAACAAATTTGGATAGTGGTCTTATCTTACAAATATATTGGACTAGTTCACTGGTGAACTTACTCCATCATTTTGTTTTCAAGTGGCAGCCTCTTGAAAATTTGTCCTCATGATAACTTTTGAGATACTGAATTAATTCAAATCAAATTAGTACAGTAGACTTATCTTAGAAATATTTTTAATATGTTTGCTAGCCAACTTGATCTGCCATCTTGTTTTCCAAGTGCTGGTTAGTTGAAAATTTAAAATTTACTTTAAAAAGATATTTATGAATCAATTTGCTTATAACTCCATATGTACATAGCCTACATCAATACCTCCACCAAGTTCATTAATAAATTTTATCTGTTATCTTGTTTCAAATGGCAGTCACTTGATAAGAAAAAAGAAATCAATCTACCCTTCCGAATAAGCCAGAAGGACTTGTTTGAGATTAATGCAAAAGTTTCGCTAAATAATTCCAAAAAACACATTTTGTATTTATATATTGATATTCTTATTTCTGTAAAAAGAAATGGGATATAGTTTTGAAAATGTCTGGGAATTCCCAGAGATTTTCAAAAAAATCTGATCCCATTACATTATAATACTTTTCTAACTGTGAAGATGAAAATTTTACTCAAAAAATATCCTGAAATTATTTTTTGGTAATGTAGTTAAATATCTAATTTATTATTATTATTTATGCTTAAGTTACTATTCCAGGGTTCCCCTTTGAGCCTTTGAGAAGGGCGTCGCGCCCTGCCTGCCCTTTAAATTTTTATGAGCGCCCTAACAGCCCTTTAAAGTACAAAAATGCGCCCTCCTTGCCCAAAAAACGCACCCTTTATGCCCGAAAATTGCGCCCTTCTTGCTCCCAAATTTAACCACCATGACCCAAAATAGCGCATTTTTTCTCCTTTTTAAATATTCTTAGTGCTTTATTAATACAAATTTTCTTTCTAGAAGCTTTTTCACTTTTCTGTGTGTTCTACTTATTGCAAAAGCGAGTTGACACTTAGCAGGTGTATAAACTATTTATCAGCGTAAACATAGTTGCCGTCGAACTTCTTTAAATGGCCCTGCAGCCTGCAGGCTATAAGGGTGGGGTGGGGAACAGACAAATAAGTGCCTCCCCGGTGTTAGCAAAAAAAGAACGGGAAAATATGGAAGATATTGCTCTTTTCTTATATTCCAATAATCCTTTTGCATCATAAATCATGTTTTTTTTTTTTTTTTTTTTTTTTAATCTTATTATAACAAAAATAGCAAATCTAATTACTTTTATGATCTAGCTGAAGAACCACAAAAATCATCGTTAAGTTCAATCTCATAAATAAGTAAAAAAAAAAAAAAAAAATGACTCAGGAAAGAGAAGTGTTTGTTTACATTAGATGAAAAACCACAATCAATTAGAATCAAAAGCTGAAAGAAGGGGGAATGAAAAGGAAATCTAGATTGTGCAGTGCTTTGGTTTTTATTTACACGATAACCACAGACAAGGATATTCTTTTTATCTGTGACAATAACAAAAGTTCATTTATTTTAATGATATTTTGAAATTTGCGTAAAAATACTCTCACATTTCGGTAATTAGTCACAAAATTAATACAAATATCACAAATCATTTAAAAAAAAACTAATTACATGGATTAGCGTAAAATTAAAGCCTATCTTAGGTATTGCTATTAAACATAAATTTTGTAATTAACGGCAAAATGATTAAATACTTCCGCTATCGGCTAAAAAATATATTGTGAATTTAGAAAGTCAGCTTTTTATAAAAGTACGGATTTTATTAACATCGGAATGATAAAGTATTTCATAAATAGTTGCAATTAAACGTAAATTTTCGAAAGTTAGCGGTGAAATCGAAATGATCCTGTATTTCCGAAATCGGGTGCAAAATTACTGCATATTTTGAGATTAAACTATAAAAATAACTCAAATTTTATCGATTAATGACGGAATAGATAATTATTTGGAAATTTAGCTTTGAAAACAATGTGATTTTAATCTTAGCAGCAAAATAGAGTATTTCGATTCTTACAGTTTCCTTTTTACTTTCTTCTATATTTAATAGAAGAAAGTACTGGATTCGTAAAAATTTTCGACTTCCGGTTTTCGACGGATTTACACGTTTTGAGAGATCTAGAACATGATTTGACCATTTTTAGACAATGTCTGTCTGTGTGTATATGTGTGATAAAAATTTTGTGGCAACTGTATCTCTGGAACTACAGCTCAGAATTGTATATAAATTTATATGTCGATACACCTTGACCTAAATTAGTACCTATCAACTTTTGGTGAAAATCGCTCAACAGGTGGCGCTGCTATACAGCGATTTCCGAAATTTAAAGGAGGCTATATCTCAGGTTCTATTGCATATAATCGAACAAAACTTGATTTTTAAGGTCTTTATGAGACATTATGATGATTCAATGTAAATGTTTATCGGCCAACAGGTGGCGCTGCTATACATCAATTTCTGCAATTTATGGGAAGACTATTTCAGGAACTACTGCACAAAATTGCATATAAATTTATATGTAGATGCACCTTGACATAAATTAGTATCTATCAACTTTTAGTGTCAACCACTCAACAGGTAGCGCTGCTGCACAGTGTTTTCTGCAATTTAAGGAAAGGCTATATCTCAGGTTCGATTGTGTATAATCAAACAAAACTTGACATGTGCAAAGGCCATTATGAGACATTATGCTGATTCAAATTGGATGCTTTTAACCAATAGATGGCGCTGCTACACTGGAAATTTCCTCGATAACGGGAAGGTTATATCTCAGTTTGTATGGCATATAACTGTACAGTGAGATACTCATTATAAAAGCATATTTTTAAGATGTTATTTATAGACAATAAAACTTTCTCTGGATATTTAGTGTTAGCTTTCTCTAAGATGAAAATCATTTGCATTCATCATGTTAGATAATTTTAATAAATAATAGTTTTAATAAATTATTTACCCTTAGTGAATTTGTATAGGAAAATATAGAAGAAAGTCTTGTGGTGACCACAACATACTATCCCCCCCCCCCACCACAAAATAAATATATTAACCTGTGATACTCTTTGTTGGTTAGATAAAGCAGAGTTCAAAATTTAGCAACCTCTGATTTTCATGGTAGTTATTTTGTTTTTATAGAAACTTCTCATTTTGGGTGTTAAATTTGCCTTATATGTATAAGAACTTTATAAATTTAACTCATTATAGGTACAAATAAGTACTTTTAATAATAACCTATATAAGTAATCCATCCTCCATTATTCATTCTACAGCCAAGTAGTAACAGTTTCCAGGGATTTTGCATGTTGGGTAGTTTCATCCCTAATAGTTGTAGGAGCTACATTTTTAGAGATCAAATTTCAAAAGAATATTTCATTTACCATTATTGAAATCCAGCAAACAAAGTGAGTAAATTCCAAGGATATATTAAATTTACTAACTGATTGTAACATTAGAAATTAGCAATAATACATAAAAAATTGGAAACTATTAAAAAAAATATCATTAATTAATTAAATCGAACTTTTTATCAAACTATTTGATTAGAATGTTTAATATTTTTCTTTAATAATCACTAAAAAAGGTCTTTGGTTTTCATTTTAAGAAATTTGCGAAAATCTTATTAAAGATAATTTTTATTATAGTTCTTTACTTTCATTTCAACATTTATAAGATTTTCAAGAGCTTTTTACATATTTTTCAGGAAGCAATTTTAATACTTTTTTATTAGGTTTAATAGAACTATAGTTAAAGATAAAAGAATGTGAAAAAATAAATTTATTTATTTAATTTTTGCTGACTAATTTGTACATTTAGTGAGGGGGGGGGGGGGGGAGGAATTGCTGATTGCTTAGCAACTGCATTTATAAATATAATAAAATTGTTTGTAATTTTGGAGGCTATTTTTTGCGAAGCGATATGCCCTTTTTATAAAATGTGCCCTTTTTCATTCTCCACAAATGTGCCCTCTTTTTATAGCACCCTCCTGCCCCTTTTTCCTTGGTAGCAGCACCCTGCCCTTTTTCAAACCTAGGGGGAACTCTGCTATTCTTGCAGTACTTTTCTTGTGGCAATTCTAAGTCATTAATAGAACTTCTCAAGAACAACACTGAAAATGATTGTTCATGAATTTTTTAAAGCTTATTAATAGATGTGCCCATCTGTATTGTCCAATTATTATTTCATTTCTTGAAATATATATACATGTATATATTTAAAACATCATTTTTTTTTTCCTTTTTTGTATTAAAATCTTAATTTTGTTAATAAGCTGAGTCATTTATATATTTATTACTGCTACACAGGATGATGATGTAGATCCAAATGAGATTTATCCATGGTTTCATGGAACAATAAGCAAAGAAGCCGCTGTGGAAAAGCTTGCAAAGAGTATGTTCATGTTATATTATCTGAATATTTAAAATTTGCTAATGCAGTTTTTCTTTTCTTTCTTTTTTTTTTAATTAATTTTTCTCTTTGTGCTTAGTGGGTCCTGGCAGCTTCTTAGTGAGGCCAAGTGATAACTCTCCCGGTAATTATTCATTGTTCTTCCATATAAATAATACTATTCAACGATTCAGAATTGAAAAACGTGGAAACAGATATATTATGGGAGGCAGATGCTTTGATAGGTGAGTTACATTGCTTTACATATTAAATATTTAACTTTTTAATGCTTCTATTAACGATATTTTTAGTACTTTCCAATACAGTTGAAATGTGTTATGTTGTCTGTCTAAATTCCTGAAATATTCTTAGAATGTGTTGTATGTGATATATCTTATTCCAAAGTCACAATGGTATATTCCCTACTGAAAATCGTATAAATTGCATGATTGGTTTGTGTAAAGAGAATCACAGTAGTAGGTCATGTTCTATGAGAGGCATTTCTTTAAAGTTTCGTACTGCACAAAATTGATGAGATTTAAATACATTATTTACATTCACAAAATCACATTTTTCTATAGAATTGGTTATGATATTAGATTAGCATTGATGATTTGTTTACAGGACCAAACAAATATTCAGATACATTGGGGGTATGGTTAGAAATTGCTGGAAATGTATTTTCAATTGTTTTATGTCTTTATTATACTTTTTAACATAGTTTGAAAATGGTTATCAATACTTTGATTCAACTGTCTGTCTGCTTTTAAATTTTTGTAAAATTTTCAGATTTTCTTGAAACTGAGATATATTATTAAAATTAATTATGACATGTTCTTTGCTAAAATTATATAATAAGCTTGTGTATAAGGACTCTCAAAAGATTTTTGATGCATTATGGTCTAAGAGAACTATTTTTAAAGCATATTTTAATCTTTTTACTGCATACAGCATAACAAAGTTAATATACATTATTTAAATAAACATAACCTTTTTTTTCTGCTCTCTCTCTCTCCTGTAGAATATATACTGTCGTCGTATTGATAATAATTTTCTGTATAATAGTGTAATTTATTGGTTTACAGGGCTCCACTGAGTTGCGCTCAGAGAAATTTGAGTAATGAGGTTTTTTTTTAGTTCATTATACAATGAGTATTTAAATTTAGACAATGTATAGGAACACAACATCAATCTTTTTAATGCTTTTATTTAATAAAGATACTTTTGTGAGATTCCTTCGTCCATAGTTAAAATGCATTTTATATTGAATTTTACATTTTCTCAGCTTTGCATCTCTCCTAGCTATTCCTTCTTTCTTTTCTTTCATATTATAGCTTTTTTTTTCTTTATTTAAACAGTCTTTTAAAATTTTCTGTAAAAAAAAAAAAAAAAAAAAAAAAAAGTCAAAATATTACAAAAAGAGAAAATTAATAATTGCTTTCTTTCACACTTTTTTCTCCCTTCAGCCTGGAAGCTGTTATAAGTAGATATAAAGTTGAACAGATTGTAGAGGGGCATCATCTTGGAGAACCCGTTTTAAAAGTGAGATTTATATTTTAGCATTTATTTAATCTGAGTAATCATTATTTATATTATACTGTGAAATTTCTCTGATAGGGCTGCCTATCATGCCAAAAATTGGCCTTTTAATAGAGGCCATTCAGTAAGTCATAATTTATGCTGCAAATTCATAGACCTATTATAAGAGTGGACGGGACAATGGCAACCTTTTTTAGTGGCAAAGATAACTCATAAAAAGGTCACATGATTGTTGATCTACAGAAAGCCAAACTGGCCAGTATTGAAATTTTCTTGCCATGCTCTAAATTCTGCTTTTTTCTTAAGCAGACGATATTTCCCCTTTTTCTTTGAAAGTTCTTTTTAAAATTTTTATTTCGCTTTAAAAGTTAGATTGTCTTGAATTTAAAAAGAATTTTATAACAAGAAATAGTAATTAGATGTACTTTAAAAGCCCTAGAAGTTATGTAAAATAAGGATTTTATTTCAGAGGTAAGATTCTTTTTTATATTTTATTATTTCGTTCTTTTTAAGTAATTATTTAAAAAAAAAAAATGTTTATAATTGCTATACTTATTTCTCTAAATTGAATTAGTTTAAATATATTACACTTTATATGATTTAAAAAATGTCCATGATTATTTATGAGAGTTAAAGCGAGTATAGACAAACCGAAATTATAAACACTTTTGAACTTTTTTGGAAAATGCAATAACAAGATTAAAATAAATTTCAGAAGCTATAGTGTTTTTTTTACACAAGTTTTGCTTGCTGCATCTTTTAATAATAATAAAAAAATATATATATATTTATATTCAAAACAAAAAATTGCCAATAACGCGATAAATGCCAAAAAAGGTAACCTTTTTCAACAGTAACGTGGCTTCATCTTTGCATCTTTTCTTATATTGGAATGCTCCGTCCACTCTTATAATAGGTCTATGTGCAAATTCTACGAATAAAGTTATTTTAATTATTCTAATAAATATTATCTGTGTATATAGTTTCGTAATAATCATTAACATTGGTTTGAGTTTTTAAGATTTTTAGCTGAGATTTTATTTTTCAGGGATTACTTTATATACCGCATCAAATTATTTAAGTAAGCAGCATTTCTGAGCAGAAAGAGGCCTTTGTTAATTTCCACTAAAGTGTGATGGTAGAAAAAGTTTTTTTTTTTTTTTTTTTTTTTTCTTTTTTATACCTTGGTTTAAAACTTTTGCCATTTAAACTCACCCTTACTTAAAGACCTGCTTCACTTACCATCGCCAGAAGCTCAGGCTAATGTTATAACAGGCTTTTTTTATAACACATTAATTAATACATATTTTTAAAATCTGTTTTCACATTCAAAAAATTCATAACAGTGAAACTGGCGAACCATTTCATTTTTAAAAATGGATATTTTGCAGCTTAAAAATAAAATAAAAAATGTTTTAAAAGAATGGTCCATCAATTTAATAGTTGTGAATTTTCTGAATATGAAAGCAGAATTTAAAAATATGTATTAGTTAATGAGTTATAAATAAAGAAAATTTCCCATAGAATAACATTTTCTTAGGCTTCCAGCGACAGTAAATGAAGAGGGCCGTTAAGTTATGATATGACACAAAAAGCATTTTTAAGTATGAATCTCATCACTAAGTATACACATTCAAAAATATGTAATCTGATCATTCACATCTCTTCAACTCACACATATTATTATTACATTCATTGAATTTAACTTCAGTTCTATAGTGGGCAGTTGTCATTTCAGATGAAGGAAAAAATAAAATAAAATTACATTCTTTCACAAAATGTGACTCCCAAAGAGTGGTGTACAATCATACATGGACCATTAATGAAGATAAATTAGCATTAAGCTCTATGAGGGAAGAAAAAAAAAAACAAGTAATGTAAAAGAAAATTTTTTAAAGTCAATTCCTACTTACAAACACTATCGACAAAGTTTTTTTAAAATAATTTTGAATTAGGAAATAAAAAGTGTGTGTGAAAAATGAAATGAAAATAATTATAAGATAAAAAAACACTTTTTATATATCATATTTCAAATTTTCTGATGAATCATAGAGCTCTTATCAATGTGCATAAAATTTTTAAAGTGATAATGACGTAAATTTTTGTGAGATGCATAATTTAACCTTAGATATAGTAATAAGACATAGATTGATCATTGGGGGGGGGGGGGGAGGGTGAATGATTCCTTTTTACTCAGAGAAAAGTCCACAATATGGCCCTCTCTCTCCGATAACACACACAGATAATTTAGAAAATAAAATTTATGAATAATTTATGTACTAAAGATGAATGAAAAACTGCAGATACAATTTCAAATTCATTTTTCTTTTTTTTTTTTACTATATTTATTATTTTAGCTAATATATAAAGTTAAACTCTTTTTATATACTAAAACTAATGTTCTTTACCTACACTGCTGCTAACTATATTTAAAAGAATTTTGAAAATTCTATATTACTTACTAACATAAAATCTTAAAAATATCAAACTTTAAAAAACGTATTCCATTAAAAATCAAAACAGTTTTTATTTAAAAAATAATAACAAAGTAACTGATTATAAAAATTATATTTTTCATAATTTAGTCAAATATAATTTACTTTTATTATAACTTATCCCATTTCTTTTCATAAATTTATTAGAAGAATTAAAAGATGCAATATTTCGACATTTTGAAAATTCATCAACATTCTATTCCATTACAATTTCCTAGTTTCAATGGTTTCAATACCACTATATGGTTTATGCCAAAAAATTTTTTCAGCATCAAAATTTTTTGCATGGTAACAATGGGATGATAGATCTATATAAATTACTACAGTAGAACTTGGATAATTCAAAGTTGAAGGGACCGGAGAAAAATTTGAATTACATATACTACTAGCAGACCCGGCCACGCGTTGCTGTGACTAAGTTATACGTTGAATTATACGGCTGTAAACTATTTAGTACAGTCAAATTATTATTTACGAACAAAGACGAAAACGTTGTAGCCGATGTAAAAACCCACAGGGTTGAGATTTGAAACTTAGGTCAAAATTTGGAAGCGATTGATAAAAATTTTCGTAGTGTTGATATTAAACACAAATTAATTTCATTGTAGGGTCCTATAAATTTTAATGGAGAAGTGATATATATTATTTCTAATGCTACTTTGGATATAATTGCTAAAATGACTAATATATAAATTAAATTCTATTAAAATTCTATTAAAATAAAAGTATAAAAGAAACAGACGATTTTAAAATCAATTTTTATGGTGGAGTGAAATATAATATATGCTATAATGGATAATTTTACTATAAAATGACCTCATCATTTTAAATATTTTAAAGAGGGCAACAGCTGTAGTTATAAAAAGGAAAACAATAAGGCTAAACCAGAAAAATAAGTAAATTTGATAAATATTTTAAAACTTTAAAATTGGAAATCTTATGAAATATTGGACATTTAAAGTAAATACATGTATCATTTTAAATAGAAAAAGATTTTGGAAAAGTTTAGTGTATTTTAACGAAGTGATGAGAAGTTTTTGAGTATGTTAAAATTTTAATAGTAAATTCAAGTTAATAAAGATGGGAAACATTGAGGATTAAGATAAGAATAATTATAAGATTAAAAAAAAAAAAAAAACTTTTTATATCTATGCTTTTAAATTTTAATATACTAATAATATACTAATTAAAAGGAAAATGATAAATATTCTATCATAGTTTGAAGTCAAATTTGTTTTCAAATGTCTAAATAAAATATCTGATGTAAGATACTAATATTTTGCAGCGGAATAGATTTCATTTCTGTCATCCTTGGCGAAAAAAAAAGAATATCGCCAAATTATCTGGCGAAAATATTTAATTCCTTTCAAAAATCATGGTTATTTTAACAACTTATATTAAAAGAGAATGAATAATATGAAACAGTATTTTGTACAATACATATTACATGTCATACATACGTACAATGAATAATACATATTACATTTCGTACAATGCATACATCTGGCATGTATATTTTCGTGTAACGCTTTTGATCGCCAAATAATAATAATAATAATAATAAAAGCCAAGGGCGACAGAGTTTTGAAATTTAAAATTAAAATTTTGTCAATTTGACAGCAAAATAATTCAATCTAACACCCGCGATAACTAATACATATCTATACCCAAATGTAAGGATTAAAATTGGGAAATAAATTTCCTCGATTTTTAATAATTTCTTACAAAAAATCCAGTGGGCAATTAACATAGGAAACCCTTTTCTTGGCTGCACAGACGGTCAGTGAGCCACACTTCGCATGCGTATAGAACTCATAGATATAGTATAGCATATATAGAATAGAGTGATCATTGGGGAGAAAAAAGTTATTCCTTTTCATTTGGGAAAAGACGACGTTTTTACCAAAATATGGCCGTCTTTCCCCAAGTGAATACACACGGGAATACTTACTAATATTTTAGCAAATAAAATTTATGAATAATTTATTTGCTAAAGGGGAATGGAAGACTCCAGATACAGTTTCAAATTCATATTTCTTTCTTTCTTTTCTTTTTTTTTTTCAATACCACTTAATGGCTGTTTCCAAAGCTTTTATTTATTTATTTATTTTTTTTTTTTCGGCATCAAAAATCTTTGTACGATAACATGGGGATGAGAAATCTATATATATTACTATATCTATGATAGAACCAATGAGATATATAAAGTAGAATGATAAATGGTAACCCTTGAGAAGGTCCAAGATGAGTCCTGTGACATGCTCTCTTTGCACCTGCGTATTCGGTGGTTTCCTTGGTAACAGTTCATTTTCAGTAAACTTCTATGGCAACGGTTTCAATGTTTTTGTTTACTTTACGTAGTTTAATATTCTTTTGTTCTAAACCATTTTGATTTTGATTTTACTTCATTTTTATTTCGTGTAGTTGAACTTTAACCGACAAAATGCTTAAAAATAGTTGAAAAATTATTATTTGTTGTTAAATTTGGTTCTTTAAAAGTTTAAATATTCTTTTATAAACACTTTTAAACTTTGTTGGGAAACGATGAAAAAAAGATATTTTATTATTTATTAAAATGTGAAATGTGTGTAAAATTATTTTAAAAACAATTTATTTCGGTCATAGGACTGTCATGTTACCTAATAATAATAATAATAATTTGTCGAACTGATATTTTAAATGCCAAAATAGCGATAAAGGGCCAAACACAGCAACCTATTGGAGCATGTCACGTGATTCATCTTGAACCACGGAAAGCTAATCCTTCATCCATTGAATCAGCACTCTAATTTATATATCTCGTTGGATAGAACTACATTAGCACTTTATCAATGTGTATAAAATCTTTAAATTGATTATGACGTCAATTTTCGTGAGATGCATAATTTAACTTTTTATAATTTTTTAAAGTTCACGTTTGATTAAATGTATTTATTTTTATGTCGAAAGAAAATGAACTCGTATTTTTTTTTTTTTTTTTTTTGGCAACAATTAAATTAATGGAACTCACAGATATTTTGGAGCAACTTTAATAAAGGTCTATAATTAACAAATAATTGCAATAAAAAAATATTGTGACAATAAATTGAGATAAAAACTATCCTATCTCTCAAGTTGGACCAAACTGCACACAGTGTGCAAAATTTCATTAAAATCGGTTCCTTAGTTTAGGAGTTTACCCCGGACAAACATCGTGACACGTAATTTATATATATATACAGATTTTGTCAAAAAGAAGAGATAAATAAAAATAAATAAAACTCTACGATCAAAGATTTTACACATAAACTTTATATCTAAGAATACTGCTACATCACCCCCCCCCCCCTTCCCCCCCAAATTAAATCAATATTTTTATACAAGCTTAATTATTCAACACCTTTTAAAAAATAGTCAGATATTTTTTATTGCTTCTTTAAGTACAATCTTTGTGTCATAGCATATGAGTTCAACCTATCAATTGATACAAAAATAGAATCTTGTATATTAGACATGACTTTCAATGAAAAAAACCCTTAAATTTCATGCATATGGACCATATCTTCTGATGCACTAAGTAAAAAATGCCCTTGTATTTCTTTATTCTTTTTTTGAAAGACTGTTAAAGAAAACAATGCAACTTTAGCTGAGAAAAATCTCGGGAAGAAATTTTACTGTAATATTTTAAAGGTAATCGCGGGAAAAATTCGAATTATCCAAAATAGAATTCGAATTATCCATGATTTTTTAGCATTATTTTAGTACAAAATTCAAGGGACCGACTAAAAAATTCGAATTATCCAGAATTTCGAATTAAACAAGTTTGAATTTTTCAAGTTTCACTGTATATCTATGAATTTAACATTTTATATTTTTTTAATGTTCACGTTTAATTAAATATATTTATTTTCATGTCGAAAGAAAATGAACTCGTAAATTTTTTTTGGCAACAATTAAACTATACCAATATTTTTATGGCTATTTTAATGCTATTAGAATGTAATTATTTTCACATTTTAATTAATTATAAGAAAACTAATAAAAAATTTGAAAATCGGACTTCGAAGTATTGTGTTGTCACCTGGTTCTGAGCAATCCTGAAAGTTTCAAATTTCTAGCTAGTTGGAAAGTTAGTTAAAAATCGATTGCAAGATTTGTACAAGATATATATAGGAAGAGTGTGAACTAATAGTAGGAATTTAAAAAAAATCTTTAAAGACTGATCCCAAACTAAGGTGGCCTTTAATAGTGGTAGACTTTTAAAGACATTTTACTGTATTTCTCAAATTTTATCTGAGCGAAATTGTTAGGGAAATCTCATTTAAAATATGTATATTCCATAGTTTAATTTTATCATTTATTGTTTTAAAGGCACCTTATGAATCAAAGGAATTAAGCAAAGCTGAAGAAGTCCAACAAAAATCTCAAGATATTTATGCAACACTCAGAGAGAGTAGAGAATCTGGCATTGCCAAACGCAACAAAGGGATTCGCATGAAAGGCTATTTGAACAAAAAAAGTAATGAAAGTATTGTTTTCTACCTTAAATGATGTTAATAGAATAAATTCACAACATATTTTAAAGAAATAATTTTGTTATTTTTAAATGTGTATGAAATAATTTAATTTTTATATTATAATTGAAAACAGATTTTTTTTTTAGTCTTTGAATATGAACATTTGTAGTGCTAATTCATATTTAACTGAGAAATATATTGGATAATTCGTTGATTTATGCAGGTACAAATCATTGGCAGTTAAATGTGTACACATTATTATTTCACATTTTTTTACCTTGATAATGATTTTTTTAGAAATCGACCTATTGCAATCACAAGTTTATCTTAGGTTATCTATTGATCTGTATAAATAATGAAAATTTTGTTATAATCAGGGTCTCAACTAAGTTTATTAATCAACATGATCTGCCATCTTGTTTGAATGTGGCAGCCACTTGCAAATTTGTCATTTCAAAATGCTAAATTGTTTCAAATCAAATTCAGTCAGTAGACTTATCTCAGTAGAAATACTTTTGATAAGTTCATTAACTAACTTGCCATAATAATCATACATCAAAGCTATGAAATATTTCAAACATTATTTTCAATTCAGTGGTTCCAAAATAATGAAAATTCGGTCATCATAATCAGGGTCTCAACTAAGTTTATTAATCAACCTGATCTGCCATCTTGTTTCAATGTGGCAGCCACGTGAAAATTTGTCATTGTAGTAATTTTCAAAATGCTAAATTGTTTTGAAGGAAATTCAGTCAGTAGACTTATCTTAGTAGAAATACTTTTGATAAGTTCATTAACCAACTTTCCATAATAATCACACACTAAAGCTACGAAGGATTTCAAATATTATTTTCAACGGAGTGGTTCCAAACACTGTCGTTTTTCACCAGTTTATTCCTGGTCCCTAAATTATCTGCATTATAAAAGTTAAAACCTCCAGTAAAGTTATATGTGTGGCATAGGTCATATTTGACAAAATATCTAATATAAAATACTCAGGATATTTTTACTTTCTCTTACCTATAAGATAGAGAAAGTATTTTTTTGGGGCAAATTTTTGAAATTGAGTTTTTATTATATTTACACATTTTGAGGTCCCTTGAATCCAAAAATCATGTTTTTAGCAGTTGGTCTGTGTGTGCGTGTGTCAGTCTGTTATCCACATATCTCGAAAACAAATTATAGCAGAAAGTTCAAAATTGATATTCTAAATGTGTATCATATAGGGATGCTACACTAAGCTTTTCGTTGAAATCAAGCAAATTGTTCGTGTACCGGGAAACCCAAAAGAGTTTTCAAATGCATTTCATCTATGGGGGAAGTTGCAGGTAAGTGGAGTTTAACATCTATAGACTGCACTAAACCAAATGAAATGAATATATACTTTTTGTATGTGTAAAAACATGTTTCATGTAGAATATGGTATAGAAATCATTCACTGTTCATTTACAGGGCTACCCAAAAGAGCTAGATTATAATGCAGCAATACTTGAAAATTGATGGCAGTGTATTTCAGGTTGTGCCGTGTGTTATTAATTTAGGATTATATTTATATGCACCATTTGATGTGTACATAACTTTCAGAAGATATACAGAGCTGGCAATATTTAAGCTATAACACTCTTTTTTATATGTTAGTA
The DNA here is from genome assembly GCA_963930645.1 of Salticus scenicus. Lineage (NCBI taxonomy): Eukaryota > Metazoa > Arthropoda > Arachnida > Araneae > Salticidae > Salticus > Salticus scenicus. The sequence goes on along the minus strand of OZ005653.1, from coordinate 61,019,395 downwards.
GAAAGGCTTTACTATAATATACTATGTCATATAATATTTTACCATGTCCAGGAAAGCTGCTCAGGAATTGAAATTAATTCCTCAAAGCCATATGGTAAATAATGTATTTTTTTACGCTAAATATTCATCAATTGGTTTCTTGTATATTTACACGTTTTGAGGCTTCCTGAATACCAAAGTCAACTTTTATAGTTCAGTCTTTGCCTGTGTCTGTTAGAGTAAATTAAAAACAAATAATTTCAGGTGATCCAAATGTTGTATTTTGAAGTTAATACATTTGTTACTAGAAAAGTTTGATCAAGATTGATAAGTTTCAAGGAATGATGCATGTGAAAGTTGTCTGAATAATTTAAAATGAAATTTGAACTAAATAACAGATTTGAATTCTCTGTAAATGTAGGTACAGTAATAAAATGGGGGTTGAGGGGGGGCAGCAGCCCCTCTCAAGTAGAATTATTTGCCAAATAAAGCTGTTCCGAAGCCTAAGTTGAATTGTTTCAACATAAGTTTATATAACAGTACTCATTATTTTAACCCTTAATCTCCAATCTGTACTTATAGTATTAAATTTCACGGAAAGTAAGTCGTGTGAGTGACACACCAGATTATTTTATTTAGACTGGTGTGCATATGTAATTTAGAAATATATTGAAGTGTTATAACTAGTGAGCTCCCCCATAGCAGAAAATATGCAACGTGAATCATACGTCGCAGATTATTTTCAAAACAGTATTGTGTAGAAATTTCAATTCTCAAGATTTTGGTTGAAAATACAGCAATTTCCAATCTTCCAAGCAACTTCCAAATCCATGTTCATTTTAAACACACTTAATTAGATTCTAGAACCTACAAAGAGGTAGCATTTTTTAATATTTTTCACTTACGTAATTTTTTTACCCCCACCTCTCCTCCCCTCTTCTCTAACAATCGGCAATCAGACATTTTACGGAATCATTGTGATTTCCAATCTTTATTCATCCATAGTATAAATGTCATTATTTTTTAAAATCTTAATTGGATTTTAGTACTTATAAAGAAGTAAAATTGTCCAATTCTCTCACTTTAAATATATATTGTGTTCGCACCTTTCCCCACAATAACAATCAGGGATCAAATAGGTAATTGTTTACAGGATTTCCCAAAGAATTTGGGGCTATACTTGGAAATGGCTGGAAATTTATTTCATTTTGTGTTAGAGGTTTTTCATGTAAAAGTAAAATTAAGTGCACAATGTGATGTGCATATAGTTTATAAACAATATGCAGGACTACCCAAAATTAAGCTAAACATTCTTTTCTATTGAATGAAATTCATGAAAGTGCTTTGCTACCACAGAGTAAATATAGTAACTAGAGAGCGCACCCCTATTGTGTCGTCCGAATGAAAGTGTCTCGAAGATGAAACACGTGAGTTTAGGCATTTGGCGATGAAGGGGTTGCTTGTTAACACCAGTTCCATTGCTTTATCACAGTTATTGGCGTGAGGGTAATACTCCTATGCGGCAAATGGATGATTAAAAAGAAGGAAAAAAAGGATACGTAATAGAACATTTATTGATACTGATATGTTCAACACAGTGTTGGGCATAATTGATTAAAAAGTAATTGAATTACAATTAAATTACAATTATAATTATTTTACTGTCAATCAATTAACAGGTAATTGTTTACAAATAAATTGAATTACTTATTCAATATATTTGTAATAATTTCATTTATTTGTAATCAATTACTTGTTAATCGATTAGCATTAAAATAATTATAATTGTAATTCAATTACTTTTCAATCAATTATGCCCAACACTGGTTCAATATAATTATAATTACTATTATTTTATGTAATTATCATTCGTTGTATTATTATTTAAATATGTTTGCCTTTATTTATTTATTTATATTTTAATATAGTTTATCAATAAATAAACAACATCAAACAAACGTTGCCGCTTTGTTTGCAACACTCGTCCCTACTTTGTTCACCTGACGAAGGGTTTTTTTTTTTTTTTTTTTTTTTTTTTACCTGAAACAATTGTTGCCAGTTTGTTGCAATTTATAGTGTTTAGTTTCGTACTTTTTACTTTAAAACGCTAGTTCTGTGGTGTTTCTTAATAACTCTAACTATGAACTTTTTATTTTTAAATTATTATTATTTTGTTTTAAATTTTTATTTTAGAAAAAAAAAAAAAAAAAAAAAACACAAACAAGCATTATGTGAATTGTTTTCTTATAGTATATAAATACAGAAATTAAAGATAACAAATCTATGATGGGGAATAGTGAAGAAGTATAATTAGGTAAATTAATTTAAATACTCAATCTTTTTAAATATCAGTGACGGGAAAATATGTCTTGTAAACCTTAATTACTAAAAAATTTCATTAAATGAATATATAAAATATCTTAAATAAATTCAATTTAATGCTAACCTCTACAACGTTCTTTTTTTTTTCTTTTTTCTTTTTTTTTAAAGTAATTTAATAGATGTTATATAACTTCAACGAACGTATTTCTTTTAACATATTTTCAATTCAATTGTAACAAGATTTCTTTCTTTTTTTTTTTTTTTTTTTTTTTAATGAATAAAATATTATATATATATATATATTAAAATAAAGCATTGCAAAATAGCATTTTAGCATAAAATACAGTAATAACATTTCTAAATTAATTTTAGCAATACAAATTTAGTGCACACACATACACACATGTATTGAAAATTAAAAAGGATTTTTTTTTTTTTTCAATATATCTCAAACAAAAATAATAAGGAAAAGTACTTTTTATTTTATATTTTTATTGTTATTTTTATTATTATTCGGAAGAAAGTAGAGCATTTCAGTGAACGGAAGAAATTTCCTCTTGGCGACAAACTCTATCGCCAAGATTCGATAGGCATTAAATCGTCTAAACTACAGATTAATTAAGCGTTTTTAATAATTATGCATGGAATACTTTAACTGAGGATGACAAATGATTCTATGCTCTATTGTTTCATACATATATGACTTTCAGAATAACATGTTTCTTATTTTTAATGTAATATTATGAGTACACAGCATCATAGTTTTAATGAGATGTTCTTAAGATAGATAAACATAAAAAAATAAACATATAAATAAACAAATACATACCTATGAAATGTAACAGGGCTACCTTTGATTGCTCTCTCTTTGCATCCATAGGCACAGCAGCTTACAACCATTTTATTTTTGGGTAAAATCTATCGAAAACATCAAGGACATTAGCGGCTACCATATAAATCAGTGCTACAGTGATGCTTAAGGGAAAGTGTTTTGCCAAAAGTCACATGACACAATCTTCCTCCCGCAAGTACCGTTTTATTGCTCTCTCTAGTTCCTATACTTACTCTGTGTTTGCTACATTTTACTATGTCAACGAACACTGCTCAGGAAGGATAATTAATTTTTCATACCAATACTGTAAACAAAACATTTTTTAAGTGATATTTTAATTTTTTTTTAAAAATATATATATAATGTTACGTTTTGAGATTCCCTGAATGTGAAAGTTCAATTTTTAGTGGTTGATCTCCCCTTTTAAATAAATGTAGACACTATAATTGAACGAGGCATTATAACTGAATGGAGGTTCAGGAAATAAAACTATTCCTAAACCTATTTTAGGTTCTTTTTAAAATAGATTGATCTTTATTACCTTTTTGATCTTACGACTTAATCTGCAGTCTATCTTTTTAATAATAAAATGTAGTATAAAAGAAAGTTGTGTGAATGGTACACCAGATTATTTTTCCTTTAATTAATTCATTTGAAAAGGAAATCTTTATTTACGAGGTTTGTCCGGAAAATACGTATAAAAGTTGAATAATAACTTTATTTTAGAATTATTCAGGTATTACAATATGGTCTCCTTCAAAGTACTCTCCCTGAGACAAGATACACTTCTGTCAACGCCGTTTCCACTGTTGATAACATTGCTGAAAGTCTTCAGTTGTGATGCTGTTCAGTTATCGTGTCGTTTCTGCCTTGATGGCTTCCACATCTCCCAAGTGCCGCCCCTAAGTACCATTTTGCATTTCGGGAACAAGAAGAAGTCACAAGGGGCTAAATCGTGTAAATAAGGCGGGTGGTCTGTCACGGTGATTGAGCTTCGGGCCAAAAACTCACGCACAACGAGCGACGTGTGTGCGGGCGCATTGTCGTGATGAGGGATCCACCTGCCCCCTTGTGCCAAATCCGGTCGAACTCGGGCCACACGAGCTCTGAGGCGTCTCATAAACTTCATGTTGATGCGCTGTTCCTCAATCAGAGAGAGCTCCATGCCGACGCCAGGTGAAAAAGGGTAACTTTCAACAAGCAGCCGCACACTCCTACTTACACGCTGAGCGCTCTGACTCAAACTGGGCGTTGATGGGATTGGCTACAGCAGTAGTGCCACCTGGCGGTGACTGCAAACTGTAAAATAAAGTAGTTATTCAACTTTTATACGTATTTTCCGGACAAACCTCGTATTTAAACATATTTATTGAAAAAACTGGTAATATAGTAAAAAGAATTAAATTGATTAGAATTTAAGTTTAATTAAAATTCTTTTTTTTTTACTTATTATATTTTATTTGAAAGGAATATCTTCTCTTTTTATTTATTGTATTGGTTGGAAACCAATGGGTAATATAGTAGAAAGAGTGAGAACTCTAAAACACATGGTACAAAAACTAAAATACTTAACTAATACTGAGATACAGTCATCTTTATAATCGTAGTTCTTGAATAATAGCAGCTTTTCCCATTTGATAAATACACAGATTGAAGTGCCCAGAAAAGATGCTACGGTAGTATGCGAGTACCCGAAGTGATGTGAAGAATGATTAATATATATATGTATATTATAATGATGATCTATTAAGCATAGTAGAAGCCAAGCAACAGATACAAGATCACTGAAACACCAATGACCAATAAGATTAAAAATTTCTTTATGTAGGAGAAGTTCAGAAAAATGAAAAAAAATTTCATCAGGGGATGAAATATACATATTTAAAGAAACCAGATTTATTAATTAACAGCCTGCAAAACAAACGAAACAATAAACTAACACAATAAATCTTAACTTAAAAACATAAACTTTATCAAAATTTATGAAAAAATAATTTAATAAACTTAAGGAAGGAGACAGGTGGCAAATCTTCGGACTTACATGTGGGGTTAAACTAGTTTCACGCCGGCAACATTCCCCCAGCGTGCCAAGACCATAGGAGTCATATGGATTTAAAAAAGCAAAATTTCAAAGCAGATGAATAATAATGAAACTACGAAGTAACAATGAAATTTATTAATTGATTACAATGTATTTAATAGTATGATTAGAATTTTAAGAATAGTTGACAACTCAAAAAAGAAGAAACTGAAATTTTAACGGAAAAACAAAGTTTGTATAGTAATACAAAGTAAATGCAACAAGCCTTCTGCTTTTTTTTTTTTTCACAATCCCACCCAACCATCCAGCCTTACAACACCACCCCACCTCTGTAATCAAGCATCTGCCCACCCAACCACCACACTTTTATTGTCTTTTATTATTTAATAATTTTTTTTTTTTTTTTGTTAACATACACTAAAATGTACAGTTTTTTTTTTTTTTTTTTTAATACAGAGACATGGTTATGGATATAAAATAGAATATACAAAGTTTTTAGGAAAACCCATTTTAGCAGTGGCTGTGATCAGTTTATTAATATTTTTGTTTTTAAACTTCGGAGAGCATAAATTATTAATTCGAAATAAATGGTGAATGATGATGTTTCTAAATACCGAAAGATGCAGACAGGAATTAAAATGTGTAAATAAGTGTACTTTGTCATTGATATCTGTGTAAATTTTATTACCATCAGTGATTATTTTGAGATTTAAAAAGTTAATTGATTGATTAGTTAGAGTATTTTGAGTAAGCTTTGAATTAGGTGGATAATTTAAGCAAAAGTCATTTTGTGAGTTCTTGTTGAGATAAAATACAATAATATCATCTATGTTAAACTCGAACATCATCATGGCAAAATTGCTTTTCATAATAATAAAGATAGATATCTGCCAAAATACTGCAGCTACTACCTCCTTGTGGGATTCCTACTTGTTGTAAATAGATATTGTTGTGTTGGAAGATATAATTATTATGGATAACAAAGTTAAGAAGTTTGTTGAATTTTTCTGCTTTAAAATTGTGAGGAAGATTAATTTGAGTTTTATATTTTTGAAAAAGACTCTAAATGATATTTCTAAGATCTGATAACTCAATATTATTGAAAAGATCTTGAAAGTGAAAAGTCATAATATTGTCTATTGAATCGAGCAATTTAATGTATTGAATTAATTGAAAGCTATTTTTAAGACAGTGTAAATTATCAACTTTCCAAGTACAATTGTAAATTTGTTTTAGAATATCCTGTAGAGCTTTATTAGCATTGTTGTTATAAGTGTTACACCCAATAGTGACAGTGTGAAATTTAATTGGAGATTTGTGAAACTTAGGTATGAGAACTATGTAAGGATGATTAAAGTTATTGTATAAAATGGTAAACAAAATAGTGATTCAAATTTTTTGAAGCTTCATTTAATTGAAGCAACCAGTCAAGCAGGCTCACCTGCTAGTATTAAATAAATGAAAACTTCTGACAGACATACACTTACTGAATCTCACAAGCTTTTATTCTGCTACTTATAGTGAAATAACTTACGGTGCTGCAGATTATTTTCTAATGCCTAAATAGTTGTCGCAAACTGACACAAAAAAATCTGCCACTGGGGTGAGCTCACAACTGTTAAGTCTTCACTTAATGAAATTTCTTTTTCTTATTGAATTGGTTAATATTCTGGAACATAAGTATTTTTTAACATTGTTTGTTGATGTTTTGTTTGTATATAATTTAAAATTTGAAGTATTATGACTCTTTGAATGTTTATATCGTAACTTAATTCTCAGGTTGTTTTAACCCAGGTCAAGGGAACAGAAAATGGAAAAATTTATACTTTGTTCTCAGTTCCAAAGAACAACAGCTCCTCTTTTTTGATAATCCACGGGTAAGATTAATGCTGATTTTTGTTTATATTCTGTATTGCATTATTGATAATAATTGTACTATTTTCTAAAAAGCATAACATAAATGAAAATTAAATTAGCCGGTTTAATAAGTCTTTTTTATGCCCTTTCCTAGAATATTCTAATAAGTAAAAAAATATTATTTTAAATTTCAACTAAAGCTTTAAATCTATGTTATTACATTTCAAATGATTAACCAAATAAAATTTATTTCACAGAGTCAGTTAGAGCCAAACTGACCCGATCTACATTCACAGGTTGGCTCTAACTTTTCTCTGCAAATAAAATTCAAATCAACTTTCAGAATTTTTTTTTTTATTCAGATTGGTTTGGAACAAGCTGCATAATTTTTGTAAATAAAATGTTTAAGCTAAATTAATTACATGCATAAAAATTTGCTTTAACAGATGCTTATACACAGTCACAGGCACTTGCTTAATCCTTTTAATCAACCATTTGAATCAAGTTGAATTTTTTAAAAAATAGTGAAATTCTGCAATTTTAAGTTTACCCCCTCTTGAAAATATTTTTGATGATGCCACTGCATTCCACCTATAGGGCTAGGACCCTAGTACAGTCACTCAACCTTAAATTCCACAAACAAACAAACAACCATTGACATTTTAAAAGAATAATTTCAGTGCATTTTTCAGTACTTATTATCAATATATAAATTATTTATTATAAATAAGTTTTAGACATCAATAAAATTAATTAAACAAAAAATTTAACTATATTTATTATAAGACACAAGCTATCATTTATGTTATGAATCAAATTTTGTAACCTTTTATTTTATAAAACATAGACCTGTAAAACCTTTAAAAGTCAGGGAATTTTGTTTTTGAAATTGAGTGGGAACCCTAATCTTCCAAACCTGTGTAAACATGAGTTAGGATTTACCCCTAGAAAATTTTTCTATTCAGAGATATATTTTCTTGACCATTATCCATTGAATAATTAATAACTTGTCATAACAAACAATAGTAACTTCGTTTTTAGTACTGCTTAAATAAATACATGCTAAAATTCCTACAAGAAATGATCAATATCCTAATTAATATATTTGTAAGTAGCTTTCCTATTATAAGTGAGATTCATTCTGAAAAGTCTGTGTATAAAAATAGTCAACAGTCAGTGTATAAAAATAAGTGTCTGTGTATAAAAATAAGTCAGTCTGTGTATAAAAATAATCAACAGGCATGCATTCAATAGGAATTTCTTTAAATGGCAATAAAGTTTTATTATTTTATTTTTCTTTTTGATGAGAGGCGAGAAAGATACAATTTTTAAGCAAAGGACAGACATGGCCCAAAACCTTCTGCTCAATCTTTTATCATGTTATTTTGCATAATCCACAATTTTTTTTTAGTAAGAGAAAAGCTATAAACTTATATTTGTTGTAGGCTTAAAGTAAGAATAAAATGTAGATAATTTATTTTATCTTATTTATTTTATATAGAGAACCAAGCCTAAAGGTCTTATTGAACTAAGTTATACTTATTTGTACATGGTTCATGACAGTTTGTTTGAAAGGTAAAGTGTTAAAAATATTTTTTGCTGTTTTTAAAGTTTTAAATTTGTTATTCATTAATATTTTCTTTTTTTTTTTTAGACCAAACTGTTTTCAACTAGTTGAAAGGGCTTTACCTTGCATTAGTACTGTTTATTATTTATGTGCTAGTTCTCCTGATCTTGCTCAGGTAATTATAATCGTTAACATTTTTATTGCTTGATTTATTTTTCTTTTGTGTTACTGAGGTTTATTTGATAATGATCATTCCATGTTTGCATTCTTTACTAATTTTATTAGCAATTCTTATTTAAATTTATTTATTTTCTTGAGTGGTATAAAAATTATAAAAATATGAATAAACCATACTTTTCAGCATATCAAACTATTATAAAATATCTTTACATTCTGACGTTTCGGTTAATATTAAATTTTTAACCATCTTCAGGGAAATGATGTACATAAACTATAAGCATAAATCAAATCAAGCCATTCTTGGATATTACAAACACTATTCATAAAGATATTAAAACATGATTACATAACTTATATAAAAAACACTCTATATACATCTTAAAATAAGTTAAGAACATCTCTAAATAAACCACCATCATGCACATAATAAGAAAAGCTCTTTAATAAACGGAGTCAAAGGATCACAATGCAGGGTTACCAGAAAAACAACAACCAGGTTACCTTAAATTATTTTAAGCCTAAGAAATGAAGCCAACTTGAGGGGGGGGGGGATGATAGATAATGTATCATTACAAATTTCAGATTTCCTTTTTACGATTTCAAAAGATTCATAAAGTAGTGCTTGGTTTCTATTGTTAGTACTATAAATTATGTGGGCATTTTAAGGTAACCCAGTTGTTGTTTTTCTGGCAACCCTGCGTTGTGATCCTTTGATTCCATTTATTAAAGAGTTTTATTTTTCTTATAATGTGTATTATGGTGGTTTATTTAGATGTTCTTAACTTATTTTAAGATGTATATAGAGTGTTTTTTATATAAGTTATGTGATCACGTTTTAATATCTTTATGAATAGTATTTGTAATATCCAAGAATGGCTTGATTTGATTTATGGTTATAGTTTATTGTACATCATTTCTCTGAAGATGGTTAAAAATTTAATATTAACCGAAACGTCGGAATGTAAAGATATTTTTGGAATGTAAAGATATTTTATAAATAGTTTAATATGCTGAAAAGTATGGTTTATTCATATTTTTATAATTTAATTACCAGCATATATGAGTGGAATATATTTCTTTATGGAATAAAAATTTAAAAAATTCACTTTTTTGTTGCACTGTTTATTTTGACACTTTTATAGTTATAAGTTTGCATTCAGAAGACATGCAGTAATAATTTTTTATGCTTTGTATTACATTATAGTACAATTTTATTAACTATAACAGTTATTAAATATTTAGTACTAGTATAAATATTAAATATTAGTACTAATATTAGTACTATATTAAATATTAGTACTATTTATTTTTTTAATTTGTAAATCCAAGATTTCTATATTGTGTTTATTACATTAATAACTATTACTTATTTAATATATATTAATAATAATAGTTTTAGATACTTAGACTTATACATAGGGAGTATAAAATTTTATTTATTGAAATACCATAAATATAAATCTTGTTGTTATTCAGATAATGTTTTAAATGTATATTGCTATTATTTTATGATATTCTTGTTGAATAAATAAATAAATTTCAGGAATGGATTCAAGCCATCAAACCTCTGTGTTCACCACAACTACCAAGAGGTAGAGCTCCAACTCATAATGTGACAGAGGTTAGAAGTCTTCATCTAACATTACTAGAAGCCCATCGCTTACCAGTGAGACTTGTCCCTCATCCTTTCTGTATAATTTCTTTGAATCAAGTCAAAGTTTGTCGCACACAAGTTAAATGCCCCCCAGATCCAATTTGGGAAGAAGACTTTATTCTTGAGTATGTTGTGTTGTTTTCAAAATGTGTGTCAGTTTTACAGTAAATTTGTAGTTATGTTTAATTAACATTCTTCAAACTAAATAAAAAATACAAGAGAAAACGTATACAACAGATATTGCTATATACCCTTTATGCTGCTGTATTGCGACATAATAATGCTCTATTCAGTGTATTATAATACAGTGAAACTTTCATGGGAGACCACACCTGTTAAGCGACCCCCCTCCTACAACGACCGATTTTAAAGGCACCGATTTGTTACCCTATCTACTTAATGTCCAGTGTTGACACTTCTTTGAGCGACCACCTCTCTTTACGACCAAATTTTTGCAGAATGAAGAGTGGTCGCTCGCGGGTAGTTTTACTGTATTTATATACTATGCCTGCTTCGCTGGTCACTATATTTCAATGAATTTTCAAAAGAATTAGATCAGTATTTATTTTTTACCCCATCCCATTATAAATAAAAACTAAAATAATTACATGGAAAATGCTCCAAACCTCGCTTCAGGTACCTGCTGCCTACGGCAGTTCTTACGCCGCCTGCACTGCATCAGGTCCAGATCCCCATTGCCTCCAGGACGGTTTTTCCTGGGAACTTCAATTTAGGTATTTATTGATGACAGGTGGATCTGCTATTATTTACGAACTTCAATTTTAAAGAGGACTGTATCTCAGCATCTATTAAATATTTTAGTTTTTGAACCATGTATTTAGATTTTGCCCCTGCTATTTAAACTATAATACGATTTGATTCTGACCAATATAATAAAATAAAATAAAAAGATTTTCTTTTAAAAGGAATTAAATACATAAAAAACAAATAAATTTTAATCAGTTTAATCCTTTCTACTATATACTACCATTTTTTCCCAATAAATACTATTGAAAAAAAAATCTTTTTTTATTTTAATTGATATACATAAACATAACTGTTATAAATATGTTTTTAAATTAAAAATTTAATATACTTAATTTTTTCTACTGCATTACCATTTTATTTTCAATAAATATAAAAATTAAAAAAAGAAAAAAAGATTTAGCCTTCAAATGAATGTATTAAATAAAAAATAAATAGTGTAATAGCCGTTGCTAAGATACACATACGATTACAATGAAAGAATAAATTCATGAAAAATTAAACATAGAAGTCAATATTTAAAATTGAAAAAAAAAAAAAAATTAATTAAAAAAATTCAGATTGGAAATTTGAAAAAATCTCGATGAGGTTCACACCTGCAGGTAATAACTCTGAAAGAACGCTCTCTTAAATAAATAAATTATAGTGATAATGGTTTAATTCTTTAAGGGGTTTAAATTACTTTTCAAAACACCTATATATTGGGTTGTTCGGAAAGTAATTTCGTTTTTTCCCGACAGAGGATTTAATTGTATTTTTTTAGCACCCAACTTCATATTTAAGCCGTATAATTTTTATATGCTTTGAGAGCTCATATAGCAAGGCTTGTGTATGAAAAATTCCAATTAATTCTACTCAGTAGTTTTTGGTTGGTGCCCTTTTAAATATGGAGAGCGATAAGCAGCATTTTCGACATATCTTACTGTTTTAATACAGAAAGGGTAAAAATGCTGTTCAAGCCAGAAAGAAATTGACCGATGTGTATGGAGAAAGTGTGTTGACAGTACGCCAGTGCCAGAACTGGTTCGCTAAATTTCGATCCGGCAATTTTTATGTCGAAGATGCACCACGTTCGGGAAGGCCGGTTGAAGCTGATAAAGACGCGATAAAGGCATTAGTTGATGCGAACCGGCGAATAACAACACATGAGATCGGATTGAGGTTAAATTTATCAAATTCAACAGTTTATGACCACTTGAAAGGCCTGGGATTATCCTCGAAGCTCGATGTATGGGTTCCCCATGTTCTCACAGAGAGAAATCTGTGTCGCCGTCTCCGTCTGCAATTCGCTTCTCAAACGTCATGAAAATGATCCGTTTTTGAAGCGCATCATCACTGGGGACGAAAAATGGGTTCTATACAACTACGTCAAATGCAAGAGGTCATGGAGCATAAAAGATGAACCCGCTCAAACCATTTCCAAAGCCGATATTCACCAAAAAAAAGGTGATGCTGTCTGTTTGGTGGGATTTTAAAGAAATCATTTTTTTTTTTTTTTTTTAGCTTTTACCGGATAACACAACGATTAATTCGGAAGTCTACTGTCATCAGCTGGACAAACTGAATGATGCACTTCAACAGAAAAGGCCAGAACTAATCAACAGGAAAGGTGTAGTGTTTCACCAAGACAACGCGAGACCTCACACAAGTTTGGTCACTCGCCAAAAGCTTTTACAGCTTGAATGGGATATAATGCCACACCCACCATATTCTCCAGACCTGGCACCATCGGATTATTATTTGTTCCGGTCACTCCAAAATTTTTTAGATGGTAAAACCTTCACCTCAAATGAGGAGGTCAAAAACCACCTCGATCAGTTTTTTGCCAGCAAAGACCAAAAATTTTATGAGCGTGGAATTATGCTACTACCAGAAAGATGGCAAAAGGTGTTGGACCAGAACAGCCAATATATAATTTAATAAAGTATTTGTTTATTATACGAAAACTGTCTTTCATTTCCACAAAAAAAAAAAAAAAAATTACTTTCCGAACAACCCAATACAAATTGCTTTATTTTAAAAGTTGAACAGAATGCTTTTAATAAAAGAAAATGATATGCTTTATGAATCAGTTTTGACTTGGAAAGAAACTGGGAAATTCTATTTGATTAAGTGAATTATTTAAATTCAAAAGATATTTTTTATTCTTTAATTATATTAATCTCTTTTTCCTTTGTTATTACACATTAGTAAAATTAAATTAACCTTCATAAAACCAGGGTTGTAATGATTTAAATCAATTGATTTTTTTTTTTTTTTTTTTATCGCTGATTTAAATTCCTTCTTTTAAATATCAAAATTATTGCCTTTAATGGAATAAAATTGTTTGTCCAGCTTTAAAAATTGACATTTTTAAATATTTCTTATGCAAATTTAAAAATACAATTTGTAAAATAATAATAAAATATTTAATTAAACGAGCTAATATTTCTTATATCTTGACTTAGCAACTCTACTAAGCAACATTAATAAACACGAAAATTATACTTTAATTTTCTTAATTATTTATACATTTTATTATACATTTTAATTATTATATTTTCATTATTTATACAAGCACAGCCTTATGACTGGGGTATGAATTGTAAATATTTACTTAGTGTAGCATTAATATATATATGCTAGTTCGCCTTTGCCCACCTTGCGGTTGATATTTAGAAAAGGAAATATTTTCTTGGTTATTTAGTTCTCATACCAGTTTATATTATTTAATATTGGCTCACATGATATTTAAAAAATAATGGCATATTTTACTTTGTAGTGTTTAAAGAGCCCTGAGGCCTCCAAGAAGTTTTTAAAACATCATAATCTTTTAATTTAATTATATGTAATCAGTTACATACAATTCAAGACAGCTGTCACTGCTTGTTTAATAAATTGTACCCATTCAATATGAAAAAGATAAAGGAATAAGTGAAAGTATTAAGATGGTGATGAAAATGTGAATTTGGTTAATGGATAAAGTGTGAAAAATTTTTCTTGATTCAAGTGATATTTGTTTAGCTTAAGTTAGGATATAATTGATATAATTTTTTTTTCTTTTTAATTTTTTTTTTTTTTTTTTTTTAGAAACTATGAGTAAAAATTTATTTCTCTTCATACATTGCTTCAGTTATATAATTTTTCCTATTAATTTATCCTTTTCCAAAATTATTTAATGTATTCTATATCGTGAGTGAGTAAGATTTTTTCTTTATTTCACTACATTATTGTAGCTACAAAGTCAAAGTCTCAAGTTTAGTGGTTCATGCAACTGCATTTGTGACTGCTAGAAAATTATTTCTTATTGTGAAGATACTATGTTGAATAAAAATATCTATATAATATTTCTCTAACGTGGACCAGTTACAATTATTTTTTGTTGAAACGATACGATAGTAGTGAAATTAATAAACTATGCAATGATTAAAAAAATAATATTTAAAAATGAACAAAAGCACATGGACGCAGCTCAATGAACTATTAAGAAAAAATGATGACATTTATATGAGGACATTATTTTACCGAAAAATGTATTTTTAAAAGTTACTTTTTCAGAAAATTGCAGGCGTCATTTTAAACCTAGCATCATTTTAAAGATATATACAGAATATGAATCATCATCATAAATTGACTAAAAAACGTATTCATAAAAAGTATAATCAAAATAGAATATTTTTTTTTTTTAACAAACAATTATGCCAAAATAAATATAATATCATTGCACTCTTGGAGATAAAAATTTAAAAGGTGTCATGGGGGTTCTTTAATAAAAACTGTACTGCCTTCGGAAGTATGAAAACTAGGTTATCAACTATGAATTTTACTTAGAAACTTTTCTTTGATTCTGATTTCACTATTGTACAATATTTATTTGGTTATAATAATAATTTGGCTTCCGGTAAATTAAAATTTTAATTAGGTGGGGAAATTGGTATAATACTTATGAATTTCAAATTTTAAAGTTAAATAAGAAAAGAAATAAAGTACGAAAATTTCGCACGGGTTTGCTAGTTGGTAATAAATGCGTACATAGATTTTTTTCGATGGGAATAAAATATTTTTATTTTTATAATTTAAATAAAATGATTGATAGTGTGGATATTGTGCATATATATGCACACACACATACACATAATAAAACACAAATGTTGTACAATAATGTATGAATAGTTTAAAAAAATCATTAAAATCAAATAAATCTTGATTTAAATTTAAAAAAATCAGATTAAAAAAAAAAAAAAAAAAATCAACAACCCTTCATAAAACATTGTGTGACTATACTCACACACTGACCCACGCATTAAAAACCTCCTCCCTAAGATAATTCAGTGCAGAGTTATGCATTAATCATGTTTTTTGCCCCCCCCCCCCAACCTCCAAGTAGCAATAGGGTGTAATTTCACAAAATCCCTTTGTAGTGTGTATTGAGTATGCACAAGCAGCCCACACATCAAAATTTACCATTTTAAGGTAAGTGGAACAGAGTTACACATGGAAACATGTTTTTTTACCCTTCCCCTCCTCCCCCCCCCAAACCCCCAAGGTAGGGATAGGACAGAATTTTAAAAAAATCCCTTTGTAGTGTGTGTGTTGAGTACGCATAACCAATCGACATGTCAAAAAATCACTTTCCTAAGATAATTTCGAGCAGAGTTATTCTTAAAAACATGTTTTTGCCACTCTCTTAAAGGGGAAGGGGGGGGGGGCTAAATTTCGTAAAATCCCTTTATAGTGCGTGTTTGAATGCATAAACAACCCACACATAAAAATTAATCACTGAGTAATTTGAAGGAAAGTTATGCTTGGAAATGTATTTATTGACATACCTCCACCCCTAAGGGGAGAATTTCGCAAAATCCCATTACAACGGGTGTTGAATACATGTAAATAAGCCGCACACTAAAATTTCTGACCTCAGCTCCTATAGATTTTCCCGGATAAATTTAGTGCTAAAAGGGGGGCTCAAATTTGGTCCCCACCCCCACCCCCCCCAAAAAAAATAATTAAATCGCAAAAAAAAACAAAAATGAGTTTTTAAAAATATCCTGAAGAAGAAGCTTCGCGATTTTCTATATCTTTGTGCTATTATTGGTAGAGTTTTACTCGAAAATTCGTGTCTTGCTAAATTTGCCTCCGGAACCTTCTTCCCCACCTTAAAAATCCAAAATCACAGAAAATGATTTTTTTCTACTCGATTCTAGTCTTTTCATTTGCAATTTCTTCATTGTGAAGTAATTTGGAGCCAAGTTATGCTTATAAAGGTGTTTTGCCTTCTGCCTTCACAGGGGTTAGAACAGGGGGGGGGGGGTATTTCGCAAAATCCCGGCTTAAGGGGGTCAGGGTCCTAAAACCAACCTGCTCACCAAAATTTATGACTGTATCTCCCATATAATCATCACGGCTGTGTTGAATCAGTGAATCAGTCAGTGAGTTTACTCTTTTATATATATAGATATTTTTTGTCCCCTCTCCCCCCCCCCCAGGGGAAAAATTGGTTTTTAGATATTCATGGTTGTAATATCTTGAAGTTAGAACGTTTTGAATATTTATTTTTTTCATTGAGAAATAAAGGAAATGTGAAACATTTGTTTTAATCCTGTTTTTGCCCCTCTGCCCCCTGGGGATGGCCGATATTTAAAAAAATGTTATGCCAGAAACCTTCGCAAGAGTGTACTCAACATCTTCACAAAGTTTCATGGCAATCGGATGAATAGTGTAGTAATGCATAAAGGACAAACAGACAGATATACATTTGTTTATATATAGAGAGATTTCTTTTTTAAATTGAAAAATTATGCTTGAAAATTTTTTAATATGTGTCTAGTCTTCTAAATCTTGTGTGAATTTTTAAATAAAATTTCATTATTTTCCTTCATTAATTTTTTGTGTAAAATAATGATATAAAAAATATTTCTTAATGTTATTCTGAAAATGCTATTTTTCAGAGACATTCCATCTGATATTACATCATTTTCCATCACCCTCTATAACAAAGGAAAACGATCTAAAGACATGGAAATAGGTTGGTGTCATTTCATTTTGTCAAAATTATTGTGAAAATTATGCTACAACATTTATCTATTTATTTATTTATTGTAATTGGTCTTTTCTTTTTTCTTTCTCGTTTTAATAGCTGAATTGACTGTTGAATTAGAAAATCTAATAAGTGGTGAAGAAATAGAAGATTGGTTTCCCTTAGAAGGATTGACGGCTCCAATAAGGGAAGATTGGGGTTCTTTACGTGTTAGAATTAGATATATTCATGAAGTTATTATGCCCTTAGCTGAGTATAATGCTTTAAAGGAGGTAGTGTAGTTCGAAAATTATGAATTATTATTTGTTTAGCAGTCTTATGTCTTATTAATTTTATGTAATCAATTTTTTAAAAGAATTTTTCATAGTAACGCATTTAATAACTGGATGACAATAGCTCTAATCCACATTGAATTTTTTTTTTCTTCTTCTTCTTCTTGGGAGGAAGTCTTTTTTTTTTTTTTTTTTTTTTTTTTTTTGCCAAATAAAATTTAGAGTGTTTATTTAAAAGATAAAAATAGACACTGAAATTGTGAAATTTATTTTGGATCATCATGGTGACCAGGCTTTAAAGATTTATAACAGCAATCAGCCATTTTCTCTTTAAGGTATATTTTTAATGGTATATTTTTAATGTTATATTTCTTTGGTAAAAGAGTAAATAATAAACATTTTTTTTTTTTACATATGAGTAAAAAAATTGGAATGTTAAACCTGTATAATAAAATATTTCTGATAAAATTGGCATAATAGCTTCTTTATTATTAGTAAAACAGAACTATTGGTTTAAGTTATGCATTTTGCATCATCATCCTGTGCTGCGTTTCACCTTGAACATTTCTGAATGTTTTTCTCTTTGGGGACAATTTTAAAAAGTATTAAATTAAAATCGAAAAAAGCTGCAAATAAAATTTTAAAAAATGAGTATAGTAACCATTGCAAAGCCCTACAGCCATTAAAAAAAAAAAAAAAAAAATTGGAAGGAATTTAAACTTTAAAACATAATGTTGAGTGTTAAAAGTACAACTCAAAAATTTTCAACCAATTTCAAAATTTCAGGGGAGAAGTTGATCCCTCCTTCTGCCCTTCACTACAAACTTGAACCATTGCTAAGGAATGCAACTTCATATTTTAAGGTTGAAAAGGTGTGATTTATTTAATATTATTATTATTATTTATGCTTCTTGCATATTTAGACCAATAAAAAATAGTTTTTCCTTTTTTTCTCTAGTACAAGACACCCTTAGCAAAATTTGAAATTTAGCACCAATGTATCTTGAATGATTCTCTCTAAGGTCGTCATTTACACTATTGCAATATCCATTTTATTTTATCTCCAAAATGACAACGAAAATCACCAAAGGGAATCCTATACCAAAGCTATACAAAAGAAATTTAAAAATATGCATATTGTTGACGATACTTTATGAGTGGACTGTATATCAATTTAATAATTACTATTCTGAAGCTATTACTTCACAAACATTTAATTAAAGTATTATTTACATATCGTATGTACATATTTACAGTTATTAGAGGACGTATTATTAACATATTCAAATATGTTGACACCATAGTCAACGCAAACTATAAAAAAGGTGAACCATATCACCGAACAAGATAAACAAGAGAGATGTTACTCTTATAACGAAAAACAATACAACTACTCCGCTAAAGCGGGAATGCAAGTGAACAAGAGATGCGCGCCAAGGTTGCGCATATAGCCAAACTAAGGTGAGCGGCAACACATATAATACTCTCTACTAAGGAACAAATGCAGTTATCTCATACTTTTATGTGAAAGAATAGACTAAAATAAATCGTGTCACACTAAATTAAATTCTGTTTTGTACAGAATTTATTTATTTTTTTAATATTAATTTCAAGTAAATAAAAAAGTCTTTTTTTTTTTTTTTTGGCTTTCTCGATTTTTGTCATCTGCAGGAATAATGTAGTTGCATCTTTTAGTAGAAAAACCCCTTAGTGACTTTAATTATCTTTTTGCTATTTTCTAGATGAATTAAAATAGCTATTGCAATTGCATGAGTAAAGAAAGGTTTTGGGGCAAAACATCCAAGTTACTTTGGTGCTTTTGTGTTGCAATATATTTCATAGCCCTGCTCAAAAATATATAAGCATAAATTAGCTTAAATTTTTAAATTTTCACTTTGCAGTTTAAAGTTTGTTTTTATTCATAAAAACCGCTAAAGCGGGAATGCAAGTGAACAAGAGATGCGCGCCAAGGTTGCGCATATAGCCAAACTAAGGTGAGCGGCAACATACCGGCCCACCTTGAAACATTGTTTCAAAATTACAGTTCTAATATGTAATAGCATAATTATAATTAATTATACGAAAATATTATATATGCAATTTAAATAATAAAACTTATACAAAAGAAATATTAATAACATTGTAAACAATAAAATAATACAAATGAAATACAATAAGCAAATTAACTTTAACTAAATACATTATTCATTTTCAAACATTTTTTTTTTTTTTTTTTTTTTTTACTTTTCCAAAGGCAAAAGAGCAATTTTTGAAATAGGTCGTTTATATGTCCCATTTCTTGTTTTGACAGAAACTACGCGTATTTTGTTATCCTTTCCTGGAATAATTTCTACTATTCTACCCAAAATCCAACTACATATGGGCAAGTTTTCTTCCTTTAATAGTACCATATCCCCATTTTTAATGTTATTTGTTTCAAATTTCCATTTGTTTCTTTGTTGTAACGTATTTAAATAATGACATTGCCACTTTTTCCATATTCCTTGAACTATTTTAGTTAATTTTTGCCAGGTATCTAATCGATTATCTGGAATGCCAGAGATCTCGGGTTCGATCACCGCTGTGATGGGTCGACCAACTAAAAAATGGCCGGGAGTCAAGACGTCCAAATCTTCGATATCGCTTGAAAGGGGGGTAAGGGGTCGAGAATTGAGGATTCCCTCAATTTGACAAACAACGGTTAAGAATTCCTCATATGTTAATTTAGCGTTTCCTACTGTGCGTTTCAAATGATACTTAAACGATTTTACGCCTGCCTCCCTTAGCCCTCCAAAATTTGGGGCACGGGGTGGCAGAAATTTCCAATTAATATTCTCTGAATTTAAAAAATTAGTAAGGTTTTCATCAGGCTGAGTAGCTAATCTATGTAACCTTTTTAATTCATTATTTGCACTAACAAAATTTGTTGCATTGTCACTGAATAATGTTTGGGCTTTGCCTCGTCTAGCAAAAAATCTTTTTAAAGTTGCGATAAAAGCTTCGGATGTTAAATCGCTAACTACCTCTAGATGCACGGCTTTAGTCGGCATGCAAATAAAAATACAAACAAAAATTTTGTTATAGATTCCTTTTCTTTGACCCCGATATTTAATTAAAAAAGGGCCACAGAAATCTATACCGGTACAATAAAATGGATGAGGCACATTTACTCGTTCCTTTGGCAAATTTCCCATAAGTTGATTGACCGTTAAAGGTTTAATTTTGTAACACGTTACGCAGTTACGAAATATTTTCCGAGCTAAAGATCTCCCACTAACTATCCAATATTTTTTTCTAACGTGGTATAACAAGGCTTGAGGTCCTACATGAAAGAATTTTTTATGAAAATGTTCCATAATCATGGAAGATAATTTATGGTCGTGGGGCAACAAAAGGGGATGTTTACTATCAAAATTTAAATTAGCATTTTCCAGCCTTCCACCGACTCTTAGGAGTCCCTGAGAATCTAAAATTGGATTAAAACAATTTAATTTACCTGATACGGGCTTCTTTTTCTCTAAGCAGATCAATTCTGCGGCAAACTGTGTATACTGTACCTGTCTGATTAAATGCATTTCAGAGTCGTTTAATTCGGTGCTTCGGAGTGGTCCAGTTACTTTATTTGCCTTTGCTCTTGTATTCCTAATAAATCTAAAAATAAAAATACATATTCTAATTAATTTACAAAAATTATTTGTTAATGAAAACAAATGATTATAAAAGTTCTGGGAAGAATCCGTGGATTGGATTAATCCACACAACACTGCAGGGTTAGCGTCACCCTGGTGATTATTTTTCAACTCACTCATCACAATACTATTATCACTGGGGGACAGATAGTCAGAGTCATTGTGTATGATACTACTGGATTTACTTAGAAAGTCTGGTCCCTGCCACCACAACTGATTATCCATTAAATCAGTGGTAGTTAGACCTCGTGAAATTAAATCTGCAGGATTTTCCGCAGAGGACACATGGTTCCATGTGAAGTTTTTAGACAGTTCTTGAATTTTGGCAACCCTGTTGCCAACAAATGTTTTCAATTTCCAAGGCTCGGTTTGGATCCAGGCAAGAGCTATTTGAGAGTCTGTATAGAGATAAATATTATTGATCTGTAATCTCAAAGATTTCAAAATTTTCACAATTAATTTGGATAACAAAAGACAACCAGATAACTCGAGTCGAGGGATAGAAACAGTTTTTAGAGGTGCAACTTGAGATTTGCTGCTAACCAAATTGGAGACAATTTCAGAATTATGAATAGACTGAATATACACGGCTGCTCCAAAAGCTAATGACGATGCGTCGGCGAATCCGTGTAAGTTTATTTGTTGTGCTTCAGGAATTAAAGCATAGCGATTTATTCTAAGTTGTTCAAGAGCTTTTAACGAAGTGGCGAATTCTAGCCAATTTTGAGCAATAGGGCTTGGAATAGGGTCATTCCAGTCCAATTTTAATTTCCATAGTTCCTGCATAAACAACTTGGCTTTGACAATAACAGGACCGATGAGACCCAATGGGTCGAAAATGAAAAGCAATGTCTGATAAAATGCTTCTCTTTGTCATAGACTTTAACTGACACAAATTTATTTTAAATGTGAAAGCATCTAAATTGGGTTTCCAGGCAACCCCTAGGGCTTTGGTTTCCTTATCAGAGAATGTGTACTCAGGGTATGTCTCTTTAGAAAAGTTAAGTAAGGAAATATGATTTGCATTCCATTTATGTAAATTCATTCCAGCGCTTTCTAACAAGTGTATAAGCTGTTTTTGAAGCTCCCTAGTAGATTCTAGCGATTCTTCCCCACTTATTATATCGTCCATATACGAATCATGTAGCAAAATATCGGATGCCTTCGGATATTTCTCGGCTTCTTCAAGGGCTAATTGCTTCAACGTTCTAATGGCTAAAAAAGGGGCACAAGCGGTACCGTATGTTACGGTATTAAGTTCATAGGTTTCAATTTCTGAGTTCACATTATCTTTCCATAAAATTCTTAATAATTTTCTCTGATCCTCGGTAATCATTATTTGGCGATACATTTTTTCAATATCAGCCAAAAACACAAATCGGTGTTGTCGAAAGCGTAACATGATTTCATACAAATTTTCATTAACGACACCTTTATAAATTATGTCGTTTAATGATATTCCACTAGTTGTCGGACTCGAAGCATTAAATACAACGCGAAGCTTCGTAGTAGATTTTTCGGGCCTATAAACGCCATGATGCGGTAGATAATAACAGCCAGAATCATTTAAATTATCAACAATTTTTGTCATATGATTTAAATTAGTGTATTCTTTAATAAAATCACAATAAAGATTTTGCATGGTTGGATTCTTTTCTAAACGATTCCATAACTGCTTGAGCCGTTTTTCTGCGATAGATTTAGACTCCCCAAGGACACTAGCATCTTCCTTCAAAGGCATGGCTACCATAAATCTTCCCGATTTATCTCTCCGATAATTTTCTAAAAAATGTTTTTCACACAATTGTTCTTCCTGACTAATTGGACGTAAGTCAATTTCAGGAGCTTCTATTTTCCAGAATTTTTGAATGGTTTCATTAAGACAATCATTGCATGCAGTAAAACCGCAAAAAGTATTTTCAGATACATTGCGGTCTATGGTTCCCGCAACAATATACCCAAAAACGCTATTCTGAAAGGTGAATTGTCCTATTTTAAATTTATCTGCTTTTAATATTTCATAGAAAAATTCAGCACCAACTAAAGCATTTATTTTAGATTTTTTCCAAAATTCACTATCAGCTAATTCAAGGTCATGTGGTAGATTTAAACTTCTTATGTTTATATTGTGTGAAGGAATGAATTCTGTTATTTTAGGTGTAATTAAAAATTCAATTGGTTCACTAAATGAATCATCTTTATTGGAAATAATGGTACGTACTGAAGATTTCACATTTGTCATCTTACCATTAATTCCTGAAATATGAATATCGCATTTCCTTTTTTGCAAATTCAATAAATGAGCAAGTTCTCTGTCTAACAGGTTACATTGACTCCCATTATCAATAATTACACGAACCGGAATCTTTTTTTTATTGCTACTTTCCAAATAAACTATAGCAGTTGACAGCAATACATGTTTTTTACTTTTTAAGATGGGATTATTAATCTCGTTATATAATGTCATCGAAACATTATTTTTTTCTTTCTGCAATTCAGGATATGAATCATTTGATTGCAGCAGGTGCAAGCCTTTTTCTGACGCCGTCTGGGAGTCAGGATTTTGTTTGTGTTGTTTTGATGGGAAATTATTACTTTTTGTTCCCGGCAAAGTTCGATGTAGAAGTGAATTATGTCTTTTAGAACAGATATTACAAATTTGATTATTTTTACAATTTGATACCTGATGATTGGATTTCAAGCAATTAATACATAACAAATACTTTTTTACTGTTAGGAATCTTTCGTATTCATTTAATTTTAAGAATTCACAACATTTAGCTAAAGAATGATTTCTTTTACAAAGGGGACAGTTTGGATCGTTAAAAGAATCATTTTTAGAAAAGAAAGTTTTTATTCTAGTACTCTTTTCCGCATTCATTAATTTCGGTTTCGTATTCGAAACGCATTGTAAATTTTCTAACACCAAACTTCTTTTTTGTAAAAAGTTAATGAAATCGCACCATGTTGGCAATTCTGTAGAACTTAAAGATAATTCAAATTGTTTTTTGGATTCTTTATCTATTTGTTTAAGAATCAGATTTATGAGTAAGGCCTCCGTAAAGGGATTCATTTCCAATCCTATACATTTGAGTGCTCGAATATTTTTTTGACAACTATCTGTAATTGTTCTCAAATTTTTAACTAAATCTTGAGACAGATTCTCTACGTTTAATATCTCATTTAAGTGAGAATTTACAATCATTCTTTTGTTTTGGAATCTATCTTCCAATGCTTTAAAAAGCGAAATATATGAATCGTCTTCGGTAATTACATCTAGTGCTCTTCCACAAAGTGTAGATTTTAGATAATATAATTTTTGATTATCTGAAAGTTTATCATTCTGATCAATTAAGGTTATAAATTGATCTTTGAAATTAAACCAATCATTATATTGACCATTAAATTTGGGTAAAGGAATTTCAGGTAAACGAAAATTGATAATAGGATTATCTTTAGATTCATTTAAAACACTTTCATTTTTACTAATGTTATTGGAGAGTAAGAATTTTCGAAGCCTTACCTCTAATTTTTCTGTCTCTTCTTCCAATTCTGCGAAGGCGTTCAATTGAACTTCCAGTTCCGATTCATCAGCTATTTCGTAATACTGGATTTTCAAATTATCCAGTTTTGTTACTATTTTTTGCAGATTATCCTTCTTTATTTCTAGAGTTATAATGTCTTTATTGTCGTCACTAACAGTTTCTAAATATGTCACTATCTTAGTCAATTGGCCTTTCAAGGTTCCGCGTTGGCGATTAAGGATAACTAATTTATTTTTATCCATAATTAATTTTCATCAATGAGCACCACTATTTTTCATTATATTACGATTGATCTTCCTCCGGTTCTACTAGACCAAATGTTGACGATACTTTATGAGTGGACTGTATATCAATTTAATAATTACTATTCTGAAGCTATTACTTCACAAACATTTAATTAAAGTATTATTTACATATCGTATGTACATATTTACAGTTATTAGAGGACGTATTATTAACGTATTCAAATATGTTGACACCATAGTCAACGCAAACTATAAAAAAGGTGAACCATATCACCGAACAAGATAAACAAGAGAGATGTTACTCTTATAACGAAAAACAATACAACTACTCCGCTAAAGCGGGAATGCAAGTGAACAAGAGATGCGCGCCAAGGTTGCGCATATAGCCAAACTAAGGTGAGCGGCAACACATATAATACTCTCTACTAAGGAACAAATGCAGTTATCTCATACTTTTATGTGAAAGAATAGACTAAAATAAATCGTGTCACACTAAATTAAATTCTGTTTTGTACAGAATTTATTTATTTTTTTAATATTAATTTCAAGTAAATAAAAAAGTCTTTTTTTTTTTTTTTTTTTTTGGCTTTCTCGATTTTTGTCATCTGCAGGAATAATGTAGTTGCAGCTTTTAGTAGAAAAACCCCTTAGTGACTTTAATTATCTTTTTGCTATTTTCGAGATGAATTAAAATAGCTATTGCAATTGCATGAGTAAAGAAAGGTTTTGGGGCAAAACATCCAAGTTACTTTGGTGCTTTTGTGTTGCAATATATTTCATAGCCCTGCTCAAAAATATATAAGCATAAATTAGCTTAAATTTTTAAATTTTCACTTTGCAGTTTAAAGTTTGTTTTTATTCATAAAATTTCTGCATTTCAATTTACTTAATCATTCATAATAGCCATTGTACCTATATAAATGAAGTGTGTGTGTGTGTGTGGGTACTCACACTACTGAAAGCTACAAAATTTGGTAGATGTGTAGTTGGGACCTTGTAGGGGTACATCTCATCCAGAATGAGATTTTTTTTTTTTTTTTTTTCAGTTTTAAACATTTTCTTTCATTTCAGTCATCTGCGTATCTTAGCAATGGCAAATAAATATAAGTAAATAGCAAATAAATACTGATCCAATTCTTTTGAAAATTCATTGAAATATAGTGACCAGCAAAGCGGGTGTTGCCTGCTAGTCTATATAAATAAAGAGAAGTGTCTGTGTGTGTGTGTGTGTCTGCACTCTGGTACTCACACTACCAATCGCAGAGCTACAACTTGGCAGATGGGTACCTGGAACCTTGCAGGTGTGCATCTCATCGAGATTTTTTCAAATTTCGAATTTGAATTTTTTTAATTAAATTTTTTTCAATTTTAAACATTGGCTTCTGTGTTTCATTTTTCTAAAAAAAAATTTAATTTTAGTCGTCTGCATGTCTTAGCAACGGCTATTATGCTATTCATTTATTTTATTTATTTAATTCATTTATTTGAAGGCATTTTTTTTTCTTTTCTTTTTTAAATTTATTATATGTATTGAAAATCAAATGGTAATGTAGTAGGAAAAATTAGTTATATTAAATTTTTAATTTAAAAACTTATTTATAACAGTTATGTTTATGCATAATGTATAATTTTTATAGTATAACAACTTTTTATTTTTCATTTTTTTAATTAATTCCTTTAAGAAAGAGGGAAATCTTTTCTTTTTTTAAAATCTGTTGTATTTATTGGGGAAAAAATGATAGTATATAGTAGAAAGGCTTAAATTTATTAAAATTTAAGTTTAATTAATTTTTTTAAATTTATTTAATTGCTTTTAAAAGAAAATGTGCTTTTTTTTTATTTATTATATTGTCCGGAATCATTATTTTCAATCCTTTTGAAAATTTATTTAAATATAATGACCAGTGAAGCAGATGTCGCCTGCTAGTATATAATAAAATAAGATGTGTATATATATATATATGTTTGTATCCGGCGCTTTTAAGGAAAACAGCTGATTGCAGGGATACACACATTTGCATGTAGCTTCCTATTGGTCTCTCTTGATGCACCTCAAAGCCCAATTTTCGAATTTTTGATTAGTTTATTTTAAATTAATTAAAATATAAAAATATTAACCATATAATAGCTTTAAAATTAGTCATTTAAATATTTGCTTTAAATTTAATTGTTGCCAAAAAAGTTTGGGTTCATTTTTTTTTTTTTTTTTTCCGACATAAAATGAAATATATTTTTGTGTGAATAATAAAAAAGTATCAAAAAGAAATTTACTTATGCATATGACAAAATGACTTCATCATAACTTTAAAATAGCAGTTGACTCGGTATCTTTTTCTTGACAAATAACAAAAAAGATTATATGACAAACATATTTAATCCCTTCCAAAAATCATGGTTGTTTTATAAGGTATATTAAGAAAGAGATTAAGAATATGAAACAATATTTTGTACAATATGTATTACGCTGTATATTTTCGTATTACGCTTTTGATCACCAAATCCAAAAATCACCAAGGACGAGATATATCAAATTTATACCTTAAAATTAAATAATAAGGAAAAATTAATATGTACAATAACATGTTCTTTCAAATTCTGTTTCATAACCTTTTTTAATGTACCTCAATCATATATTTTTTAAATTGGTATGTTTTTGGCATGGATAGTATGCTTGGCATGAAAGCAAATTAAGAATTATATTAACCCTCTCTTTCCCAAGATGGGATCATTTTGACCCCATTTTGTAGTTGAAATTTAGTTAAGCCCGCCTCATTCAAAAAGGATGCTAATTCGTCAGAGATAGCAAGCGTAACCAGTGGAATGTTGCAACTTCTAAACGATACAAAAAGGAGCAGTGCTGGTGATTTTTGCCAAACATGCCAAGCGGCACCTGAAAGCAATTTTTCAGCAGTTACGCATTGATATTGGGAAAGCGAGGGTTAAAGAGCTTTTCTTATACATAATCCTGGACATTTTTTTAAATTTTATGCTGAAATACACCGGGAGGCTGAAATACACCTTTTTGCCAAGGACTCTACTTTCACAACAGCCATTTTAAGCCAAGTAGCACATCAAAAATATAAATAAATTATAAAATCTTGGAGGAAAAAAATAAACAGAAATGGTAATCGCATAAATTATCTATTTTTGTCTAAAAAGGTGCAGTTTGTTCTAAGGGTGGAGCGGAGGGGGGTGGTCCACCCCGGGCCTCAGGTCATGAAGGGGCCTCCGAAAAAAACTTAACATTTAAGTATATATATTTGGTGAAGTTGCCGTGCCATTATTTTAACATGTAACCATACAGCAACAACTCAAAAAAAAAAAAAAAGTTAAGCCTAATTAAGGCAGCACAAGTACCAATGCCCTTGGCCTTCTTGTTGGGTGCTTGACTTCTGAATCAATCTTAAAATTTATTAATTTATTTCAGCACCTTTTTCTAGTAATAAATTCAAGTAAACTATTGTGTGTGTGTGTGGGGGGGGGGGTAATAGTAGGGGCTCCACTTAGGGAGCCCCCAGTGGAAGTGTCGCCATGGGCCTCAAGATTTGTAGGTCCGCCACTGAAAAGGTGACACTTGAATTGTCGCCAAGGAGAGCTATAATAAAGCTGTTCCATGATGAGGTTTACATTTTTACCAACCACTATTAACTAACCATAAAATATTTTAAATAAAAAATATATATAACCACAAAAAATTAGTTGTCACGTATGGTAGACGTAGCGCTCATAGCTTATTATAATATTTGGCGTGAAACTGCTGTCATTTTATAGTCAACCGGTTAAATTGAATAAAATATAGGAAATAATAGGAAAGTAAATGTTATGTATTGTATGTAGTGCTGTTCATATGTAATTGGGATTCAAATATAAAAGGGCTACTTCAATTTTTTTTCGATGACTGTCTGTTTTGAAACTGTCATCCTATAAGCACTCAAATTGAAGTTCACTGGTGAGGCATTGTCCCAGGCAATAGGTACAGAAACATGAGAATTTATGGATGATTAAGATGTTGCGGAAGGCAGAGGGGACACAAAGTGAGCTTTTCAACAATTTCAGTGATTTTTTTTTTTTTATTATTATTATTTGTTTTGTTTTGTTTATAAAGTGATATAAAAAAGTGTGATTTTGTTTTTAATTCCTTATTGTAATTATGTTTATAATTCCTTATTATAAATATATATCTTTTAATATAAATTAACTTACCATCGAAGCAGGCAAAGCCTGCTAGTTTTTAATATTTCATCTTATTTCTCTCATTTTTGCTTTGTTTGCATCTAGAATTTCATTTCACTTCGTTTCCGAAGTATTACTTCAGTTCACTTTAAATACTCAAATATTTTCACAACAATCTGTTCACTTCCCTTAACATTTAGTTTCTTCTTTGCTCTGAGTATTCACCTCGGGTTGGCATTGTCAGGAGGTGTGGCTTTGCGCTGCTCAATCAGGATTGGCTGTTCAATCCTGATGGTCCAGACAACTCAGATTTGCAGAAATCGTGGGACCTCAGACTTGTAGTAGCAATTGGTACAGCAAGTCACTTTTCTTGCTGCTCTTTTTTCCTTGTGACAAAAGTTGCAGGACTCAATAAGATACAGCGAAATACCTCAGCATATAGCTAGAGCCATAGTGAAATGAATTCTTTCCTTCAACATTTTGCAACCCCATCTCCATGATAGTTGTCCCTTGTTGATATAAAATAAAAAAATCAAGTGTGCATCTTAAAGAGTCTGTCCTCTTTTCACCAAAACCAGTTATTTTCCCTCTTTCTTACAGGTTTTTAGTACCTAGTTTATTCTGCTCATTAATTTGATGTTAAGCAAATTCAAGAGAAATTAAGTCTTTTATTTTCAAATATGAACGCCCAAATTCATAATCATGCAATAGCTTTACTACCTAATTTAATAATCTGTATACCCTTTTTATAGTAGGTGCCAGTTTTCGAATGTCATACATACAATGACTTTATATAGAGATGTACTATTATAATTTCATGGACTTAAAAATATTGAAAAATGAAAGATATTTCAATATAAATATTATGTATTATTTGTGACATTCATTTAGTTCCACATATAAACCGAAAATCTCAAACCTCTAGTTTTTTGGAACCAAATTATCAATGTAGGTTTAAAGATTTATTTATTTATAAATTAATTAGATTTCCAGATTTAAGATCACTTCTTGTATTGTTATGATTTCATAATTATATGACAGATTGGGAGTGATATTTTAAAATTCTTTTTAGCTTATAATGGAAGAAGAGTTGGAAGTTGTGAGCGTTTTAGCTGACTTGTGTCATAGAGATCGAACTCCTCTTGCTAATGCTGTTCTTAGAGTATTCAGGTTTGAAAAGAAAGAGGCAATGTTGTTAAAAACAATGAATGATAGGGAAATACAAATTGAAGGTAAGAATATTTTGACTCTTGTAACGAAATAAAATATATCTAATTTGAACATTTGTATTATTTTTACTAAATAAATGATATTTTTAAAAACAATATATGTATATATATTGTAAAATACCGTTCAAGCACCTCTCAATCATCAAGGAAAGTTGTAATGTATTTGGGGAGGCAGCAGATAAACAGTAAAAATGGGCAAAAATAGAGAAGTTCAACAGATATTTTCTGGCTTAAATGAAGTGGCATAAAAATTATTTTAAAACAAAACATTTGTATTTTTTAATTTGCAGTAATATAAAAAGAATAAATATATACTCTAAACGTTTCGTAAACCAACATTCAATTAACCATAAAACTTTGGGAATCTCCCCCCCCCCTCCCCTTGTTTAAATAATTTGTTTTAAAAAAGTTGTTGCTATTTTATGAAACTTACATTTTCCATTTAGAAATTTTTTATATGAATTCATCAACCGTGAATATTCAATTTAAGTAAATTGGAGTGTAAAGGTTGATATATATTTATATATATTATATACCAACTATATGAAAAACACCAGAGATGGAGTTGGTTTTCAGCTGGTTTTCAGCCAGGGTAGCTCAGTAGCAGAGCATCCGTGCGTTAAGCAGAGGTGCCCGGGTTTGATTCCCGGCTCTGGTATGTTTCACATAGTTGGTATATATAAAAGAAAATATATCAACCTTTACACTCCAATTTACTTAAAATTATATTTTCCATTTTCCACGAATCACAGTGTCCGATTTATTTTGAAACAAATCAATATTAAAATTAAAAAAAAAAAATAATAATAATAATGTAAAAAACTGTCTTTGATTTGCCACCGAAAGGGGTACTTATGCAGTATTCTCAGAACAAATGAAATATAGTTAAAAAGCAGGAAGGATCCGTTTGAAGAGGGTGAGATGCTTTTTCGGTATTTTACATCATAATGTGTATGTATGAAAAGATAAAAAGAATTAAGATTTTAAATTATTATTTTATTATTCTAAATTAATATTGAGTGAAAACTTAAAGAAAATTTTTCCATTAAAAATTCTTAACTTGATTTTCATTCTGAAGTTTCCCTTTTAAAGTTAGTTTCGCAGCAAAGTATGTTCTTAACATGGTAGTCAGAAATTGAAACAACTTTTAGAATAAAAATTGATTAGTCTTATGCAATCTTCCAGTTTTGGTGGTAAAATAATGCAGATTAATTATCCCTGGATCCCCGGGTCTCAGCTAAGTTGCCCAATTCGAAGGCATAGGAGGAGACTAACTCAGCTAAACTGTCCAATGAGAAAGCATAGGAGTCATCTAAATTCACACCAAAATAAGTGGTATTTAAGCGAGAGCTCACAAAAATAGGCACCTTTTTGCTTAAACAACTTCATGTCAAATTATAACCTGGGAATTGCCTAGAAAACTACGGTTCTAGAATGTGATCCTCAGAGTGACGGCACCGGCTTGATTCGGCTATCGATGGCGTAATTTAGCTTGGACCTAATGATTTGAAATTAAACTGTAATCTGTCCAAGAGCCATCACTAAAGTGACTGCATAAAACAAATAGTTCGTTACTGAATAAAAACCTTTCTTCATCATAGATAATATTTGTCACCAAATAATATCATCACAATGTATGCCATAATGTCATGTCTGTAGTGTTGGTAGTCATGGATTCACAATAATGATGTTTGATTTGTTCACTAAACCACCTTTATTCAAGGAAAAACCATTGGTTGGGGCTGCGAGAATGTAATGGCAGAGTTTGTCCTAATCTTCGGCTATGGATGGCAGCTTATGCCTTTAGACCACACGATTGAAATTGATGATCCCACACCTGCATAATTTTAGAATGGAGGTCTACGTAGCGTTGTTTAGCTATTAAAATCTGTGGCAAAAGTCCTCCCGATGCTTGTGATCCACCTTTTTTGTTCTGAGAATCGCAACTCCTCATTGAATTATTATTATTATTATTTTTTTTTTTTTTTTGGGGGGGGGGGGGACTCTTAAAAGAATTTCTAGGCTCAATTTTTATGCAAGATCTTACTACAAAAAATGCAAATCGTGCTTAGTTTTGCAGGTTTGGACTTTCAATTTCTATCATTTTCTAATTTCTGCATAATGAAGTCTTCTGCTATGAAATAAATTTTAAAGAGGCAATTACAAACTGTTAGTGATTTACATGCTTTTAAAAAATATACATAAATAAGGAGTCCGTTTATTTAATCCTTCATTATTCAAAGCAATTTTGCAGATTAAAATGTTAATGCATTCATTTTTCATCAATATATATTTAATGCTTAATATTCAAAAAGTACATTTAAAGTCAAACTTTGTAGAAAACATTTGTGCTTTAATTAAATAACAATGAAAGAACATTCTGATTTTGATATCATAATTAACCGAAGATTACTTATTGTGATAAATGTTAAATTAATTATTGTATGGTTATGTTTATCTAATAATACTCAAAATTTTTGAATGATTGTATCAATTGAGAATTACCAAAAAGTAAGGAATTAGTTTATATTATTAAATTTATGTTATATATTTTAACTGAAAAATTCAGTATTTGTTTATTTAGAACTATCCCTAAACTTCTGAACTGATAATTTTATATATCCTGCTAGGATAAATAATCATAAGAATCATATTGTGGGGATTATTTTTTATTCCCTTTTAAATTACGGCCAAATGATCATACAGGGAAAATCCGCACAAAATCCCAGGTTGAATTTTCAAACCATTAAAATATTCAACATCTCAATTCATATATCTCTCTAATTTTATTTCTATGTTATTTTTCACTAGCCATCACTTCTTAATCTAAAATTATTCTTATGAGGAGCAGTCACATTAATTAAATGGATATTCGATTATATAGCTCAATGATTTATACTCAAATTTTTTTTATTATTATTATTATTATTTTATTTATTTATTTATTTATTTTTGAATACTCTTTTTTTTTTTTTTTTTTTTTTTTTTTTTTGCAATTGCTCTTCACAATTAATCTTCATGCATACATTTAAACAAATAAGCAGAAAAAACACATAAATACTCTGAATGCATTTCAAGATATCTTTTTAATTTTTAATTATATTACTTCATTCTTTTTTTTTTTTTTTTTTTTTTTTAGTATTTAATTTTTAAAGATTTCTCTTGATTACTAATTAACACATATTAATATCCCTGGTGATTATATTACATATATATATAATACCATTTGGTAGATTAATCAATAAAACAACAAAATATCCCTTTTCTATGTTTCTATATTCTCTGATCAAATATGTATTAAATTAAGGCAATCACTTACCCCACTGATGAGGAACTTGAAGGCAATAAAATTTATGTATCACTGTCTATCGTCACTGTTCAGTCTTTATTCAGTTCATTTTAGGTACGATATATGTATCACCATAATTACAGTCCATTTAAAAACGCACAGTCTAATGAGATCAGAATCCATCAGGTTTATATAAAATAAGTAATTCACATAAAATAATATCATTTGCTTCTGCACAGTCTAATGAGATCAGAATCCATAATGTTTATATAAAATAAGTAATTCACATAAAATAATGTATCATTTGCTTTCCATTATTGATAAGCATTTTGATCCATTAGAGACGTCAAATACGTAACATCGACTTTCTGCTAATTGTGTCTTACTTTCATCATTTGTATTTTTAATTTTTAGGTAATTAATTGTCTCTTTTAAC
The DNA here is from genome assembly GCA_963930645.1 of Salticus scenicus. NCBI lineage: Eukaryota > Metazoa > Arthropoda > Arachnida > Araneae > Salticidae > Salticus > Salticus scenicus. Next base: position 60,985,304 of record OZ005653.1, on the reverse strand, counting down.
CTGTTAATCTGATCATTTTGATTTTTTGACAATTCCAATAGTGTTGAACATAATGTATTTAATAAAAAAGCACCACAAAACTGGCATCGTAAAAAATATTACTTAAAGCGTCAACGCTTTGACTGCAGCACTCGTGCTTACTTTATTCGCCTGATGAAGGGTCGTGTGTTTTTTCGACCCGAAACAATTGTTGCGAGTTTATTGCATTTTATGGTGTTTATTCAAAGTTTGTAAGTAATATTTTTTGAACATAATGTATTAAATTGCTCCGTATTATTAGCATCTGATTGTTTGTTTTCAAAAGCCAACTCTATTTGTTTTGCTATTTTCGTGGCCTCTTCATATGTTGCTGGAGCATTTTTTCTGACTTCATATGCAATGTCACTACGAATTGCATCGAGAAAGCGTGATAATTTTATTGTTTTTAATAAATCTAATGTGCCTTCTTTCGCATTATGCCATGAATGTTTCAAATATTTTGCTGATATTATATCAAATTGTTTTTGAAATTCTTCTATGTTTTGGTTAGGAAGCTGTTTTAACTTCATAATTTTTTTTTTTTTTTTTGTCATTTCAAAAGACTTTGGAGTGCTAAAAATTTCTTTTAACTTTGTTTTCAAATTTTCATAATTTGTTTCTTCTGAAATTTCTGTAGAATTGTTAACCCTTTCAGTGTTAGCCGTTTTTCAGTATATATGTTTAATGATTCATAAAATTAATACTATGCAAAGTATAAAAACGAAAATTTAGTACAGTACTTTATACATGTTTATTAATCTTATTTTTTCGAAAAAAGCAATATATATTTTAAAATTTAGCCATACCATCCTTCTGTTTTATTTTCGCATGACAGAAAAAGACGGGCTTAACACTTATAGGGTTAAGCAACTCCCTATTCTTACCTTGGATTTTATTTTTAAGTAGAATAATTTTTATTGGTTCTGGCAACTCTAAACTAGTTGTTATATCATCAATTTGTTTAATTAATGAATTTATGTCAATTTGTTTTTTATCAAAATTAGGCACTAAATTAATTAGCATATCCATGCTTATTGTGGGTTTGTCCCTCATATTTCTTTTTTCTTTATTTTGTTTCTAAATTCCTTTTCACAATAATTAATCTGTTTTTTAACTTCTCTGGGAAGTTGTGGTTTTTTTTTTGACATAAATTATTTCTTAAATACTCATAGAATTTTACCCTAAAGATTTTCTTCAAACTCTTTTGTAACTTATGTATCAATTAACATGCAGTATTTTGACATGAAAACATCTAACTCTTATAATAATTGAAAAAAGAAAAAAAAAAAAACCTTTTTAATCCTACACAATACAATATGTCTATATACACAATACAATATATCTAAATATTTAATACACATACAAAAAATTTATTTAATTCCTGGAATTAAAGGCACCAAACATATTAAAATGTAGGGGTTATTTTTTATTCCCTTTTAAATTACGGCCAAATGATCATACAGGGAAAATCCGCACAAAATCTCAGGTTGAATTTTCAAACCATTAAAATATTCAACATCTCAATTCATATATATCTCTAATATTATTTCTATGTTATTTTTCACTAGCCATCGCTTCTTAATCTAAAATTATTCTTATGAGGAGCAATCACATTAATTAAAAGAATATCCGATTACATAGCTCAATGATTTATACTTAAATTTTTATTTTATTTATTGTATTTTTTTGTATATTCATCTTTTTTTTTTTTTTTTTAATTGAATATTTATTTATTTTTTAATTGCAATTGCTCTTCACAATTAATCTACATGCATACATTTAAACAAATAAGCAGAAAAAAACATAAATACTCTGAATGCATTTCAAGAAATCTTTTTAATTTTTATTTATATTACTTCATTCCTCTTTTTTTTAAGTATTTAATTTTTAAAGATTTATCTTGATTACTAATTAACACATATTAATACATACATATATATAATACCATTTGGTAGATTAATCAATAAACCAACAAAATATCCCTTTTCTATGTTTCTATATTCTCTGATCAAATATGCATTAAATTAAGGCAATCATTTACCCCACTGATGAGGAACTTGAAGGCAATAAAATTTATGTATCACTGTCTATCGTCACTGTTCAGTCTTTATTCAGTTCATTTTAGGCACGATATACGTATCACCATAATTACAGTCCATTTAAAAACGCACAGTCTAATGAGATCAGAATCCATCAGGTTTATATAAAATAAGTAATTCACATAAAATAATATCATTTGCTTTTGCACAGTCTAATGAGATCAGAATCCATAATGTTTATATAAAATAAGTAATTCACATAAAATAATATATCATTTGCTTTCCATAATTGATAAGCATTTTGATCCATTGGAGACGTCAAATACATAATTCAGACTTGTCAAAATGGTGTTGAACTTATCTGGTCTATTTTCTCTATAGGCAATTTGTGACAATTTATGCCGAAGTAATGATCATTTGTTAGACAATATAATCAATTATCTTCCTATATATTTTTTTTTATTACCATCTAGAAATTATATTTTATGCAGTTTTAATTTTAGATCCTTTTATCATTATTAAATAGAATTTTCCATCATTTTCTGGGACAAAAACATCTCACACTCTCTGACTCTTCCTTCCTTCTTCTATCTTACCCATACATGGGGGTGGTAGGGAGGTTTGTTTTTGTTTTTGTTTTTTGTCTTCGGTCCGTCAGAGACCAATCCACGTAGAGTTGTGTCGATTTACTTTTTATTATTTTCTTGATGTTTCTCCAGAATTCATGTACACATACTTGGGAGGAGAGTCTTATCTTAGAATAAATCTCCTGCTTTTTTACTTGTGTCCAGAAATACCAGTGGGCAGTGGGGTATTTGTATGATCAGAGATGTTTTAAATTTTAAATTGATTATCAAAATCTTCTCTATACATATCTTAAACAAATTCTATATATTCTGCTGTACCCCTCTTAAAACAAATTAATAAATAGACAGGGTTCACACTAAGGAAAAAAAATGAGTGGGATTCTCCCACTCTAACAAAAAAATTAAGTGGGATTTTCAAAATTTAAGTGAGATTTTTGAAATTTAAATCAGTAATTACATTTTACAGAAAAAAGGTATTTTCAAGAAATATGCAAATTACAGACATGTGATTGCTGAAATTAGAAATTAGCTGAAAATTTTTCGCTAATATAATTGGTTGGATGATTAGTTGAATATTGATAACGTCACTTTCAATAAACTGATGACATAAACATTTATATACATAGTTTTTACCTACATTAAGCATTTTCAGGTTTTTTTCATTTGCGTAAAAAAATTCTTCAATATACCTGCAATAACTTTTATATCCACATAAAATCTTATTAAAATTTCACACCAAGAGAAAAACAAATTTTTCAAACAAATATAGAATATGATTTTTATGTATATACATTAATCATTCATATAAAAAAAGCAGTAGCTAATTATTAGTTTCAAACGTGCATAAAACCAACTGAGTATTAATTTTCTTAAATTGATTGGAAAAAAATTTTCTTACCTGAAAAATCTATTCTTCACTTCCCCCATGTTTATAAATGTGGTATAGATATGACACTCCATAAAGATTTAATTTAATTGAGAAAAAATAAATAGATTCATTAAGTTCAGCACTAAAGGTCTAAAAATAATTACATACGTCAGAAATATTGAGCACTTCTATTGCTTTTTATTGTTTCTAGAATTGATCATCGATCACAATCCGGATTCTGGAGATGGGGAAAGAGGGCGGGGGGGGGGGGGGGGGGGGGGGAGATTAAAAAAATAATTACAGAGTAAGAAATATTAAACTCTTTCAATTCTATTTCTAGAATCTAATAAAGCAGGGCTGAAACTAGAGGGGAGCGAGCGGGGCATTTGCCCTGGGCGCCAGATGGAGAAGGGCGCCGAAACAAGCTGGTTTGTTGCCTTATTTACACATTAAAAAAAAAAAAAAAAAAAAAAAATCAAATTCTTTTACTCAGGGCAATTTGAACAAAGAAAAAAAATGTAAGAAGAAGATTAATAGATAACAGAATTCATTTACAAGTAAAAGCATAGTGGATAAAGTATTCTCCAAGACTAACAATATTCTTTTAAGGTTAGTAAGTGTGGTAAAATATTCTCGCAATCGAAGAAGAGTAATTTACAAGTGGTCCCTTACTTTCAGCCAAGGTTTTTAAAAAGTAAATGGTTGGAAAATACTTAGTATATTTGATTAAACTTCAGAGGGCTCTTTAGAAATTATGATTCATAAGGAAGCAAAAAAAAAAAAAAAAAAAAAATTCTCAGAGCGCCGTTGTGACTATTAAAATAAGTATGTCAAAATAAGGCCATAATGTTATAAAACAATCCAGTGCACTAAAAATAAAAGAGCAAAAAGAATGCAAAATAACTTGTTAATAATTGAGTTAGGAGCTATCCTTCACAAGGCTCAGCAAGTCCCTATCAAAGTACTATGACAACTAAAGCCACCACTACCTCGTAACATGTATAATTATAAATATTACAATGAAATAAAATGTCTGTATTTTTACTATATTTTTTACTTCTTTATTCAAAGCATAAGGAAGTATTATGAAACCAATTTGCGAAATGGATTTTGTGTATCGCATAGCTCATAAACGAATAGTCATAGAGAGTTGCAAATTTATATTTGAAATTGTTATTTACCAATTTTGGTCTTGACATGAACTCCCGCTTTTGTGATATCTACGAATTTATGCTTTTTTTTTTGTGACGTCTGTGTGTGCGTATGTGTGTGTGTGTATCTCGTATAACTCAAAAACAAGTAGACGTAGAACGATGCAATTTCACATCTAAGTTTGTCACAACAGTTGTTGTCCATCTCTCTCATTTTGGTGTTTCTGTGCGCCTTTCCCTTTTGGAATATCCACGAATATTATATCCATGATGACCGAAAATACAAATTTTCTTTTGCAATATATAACTTTCCGTCATACAGATTTTAACATAAATTAATATTAGCGTGAATATTGATAGCTGCAAAATTTGTTGACATTCTTGCACGTAGAAAGTAATTCATAAAGACTTGTAGATTCTAGATGAATGCATTTTATTTAATGAATATTCTGGAAACAGCCGACTAAAAGTCAATAATCAATGATTATTCTTGAAGCAATCTAATAAACCAGTTTTTCGTACTCATGAACGTACCACAGAACAGGAATTTTACTAATTCAGAACAATGACCAAATGCTTAAAGTTCTTAGAGATGTACGCTCAGCTTGCAGTCCAAACAGAAACTGAACTCATCCAGTCTTGCTAGTGATTTATAGAATTTTCGAGATAGTTCTACTCTAGAAACTAATAAATTAACCTGGAAAATTTTACAAGTCGGTTTCTATTGAAGTTAGATCCTCTGAACTTTGGCTATCCTAAATTACAACTTTTCGCCAAAATTGGGTGCCAAATTGCCAAATCTTTCGACAAGTCGCAAAATGTGCCGCTAATGCCCATATCCGTGGAAGTGAAGAAATCTGCCATCTATTTCCCTTTTAACTGTAATACCGTGTATAAAGTAATACATAACGAAATAGACAGGCTCTTGTCAACAATAATTATAGTAATGACTCTTTCTTTTTTATATTCTCATTAGTGATTTGTAGAACTTTTGATGAAGTTAGTTCTGCGCAAGAAAACAGTAGATCATGCCAGCTTCCAAATTTCGGCAATATTAAGCCACTATTTTTCACCAAAATTAATGCCAGGTTGCCAACTTTGTCGCCAAAGCATTCACTCTGTAACAAGTTGTCATCTACATTGGTGATTAATTTAGTGACATCACGAGATTAGCGATCAAATTTGGCAGAAAATAGTTCAGGATTGCCAAAATCAGCAAGCCCTTTCTCAGTTTTATCGGAGTTAATTTTTTCTATATATTATGCATTGTTTCTCGCAGCTAATTGTTTGTCAAAGAGTGCAAAAGTAGGATATCTGCACAGAAGCGAATTCTGTTGAACTCTAAGCTATGCATTTGCCTGTGAGAGATTCTGTAAAAAGCTGTAGAATATTATTTCTGAACAAACGATATTCTTATTTTGTGGTGTATATAATCCTATTACCATGAAATTAGTGGTTCTAATAATAGACTTCTTGGATTGGTTCCGAGAATATTCATAGACTAGAACCTGCCTTTCTATTTTATTTCCTGAAATTGATTTTAAAAATGATTATTTACAAATGGCACTGCTCTGCATGAAAATTGGCCCTAACGCCATTTTTGCAAATTCTTATGTAAAATAACCTCCTGAATACGATTATGACGCTCATTTTGCCCTATCACCACCATTATTTAGGAACGCTCCTCTATTTTTATCATTTTCCGGTATTTTTATGGCTATAAATTTTATTTGAAAGGGTTGAAGGGATGGATTGTTTTAACTGTTAAATGTCTTGAGGGGCTACAGAAATGAAAAATTCTAAAACATGAACATTTGCAGCAAGGGGAAAATTTAGAGGGAGGAGGGGGATTTGCCACTGAAATTACAAATTTGGCGTCCCGAGAAAATGGTGGGTGATTGGGCAAAATGGGGGTCATATTCGGATTCAGGAGATCATTTTACATGAGAATCAGCAGGAGTGGTATCAGGACTCGAAAAAAATTTTTTTTTTGAAGCGCAGTGTATTTAGAGAGCTAACGGCTAGTTCGCACTTGATGGATATGAGTAGTTTTTAGATACTTGTTCATATCTATTAATTTATGCATCTTAATTATATTAAAAACTTAAATATGTGTCTGTTTATTTCTCTGCAGTATAGTTGATGTAACGACTATAATATTCAAAATATCATTTTAAATTCTCTCAAAATGATGATATTTTCAATTTTAAAAGTAATTGAATATGAAATTTACATTCACTCGTTTTAGAATTGTCATTTATAGATACCATTAATTTAAGAGAGAGGGAAAAAAAAAGAAACTATCATTAAACCAGTAAAAATAAATAAATAAATAAAAATAATAACTGTAGCTTAATTTAAATCTTTCTCTATAATACGTTTTTCTTCTCCCCCCCCCCTAAAATAATGCTTTGATTCACAACTTCTTTTTTTTTTTTTTTTTTTTTTTTTTTAAGAAATGTTATAAAGATATAAACATATACGTTAAAATAAAAATCGTAACAAAAATCGGCTGGTTGTAGCTCTACTTGTGCTTGTACATTTTTACGCCTGGCGAAGTGTCATGCTAAGTTTTTCGACACGAAACACATGTTGCGATTCTGTTTTGTTTTGTAAACTCTGTTTTTCATAACAAGCATATAAAGTATAAAGTTTGTTAAATTCCGTCCTGGAGATGCTGAGATATAGCTATAAGAAAAGGTCGCATAAAAGTGCTGCAAGTCGAGCGATATGTATCAAAAACTAGACATCACCAGTTTATGTCAGAATTCAACTGCACAGTAGGTTTCGTGGAATTCCGAACATGCAGTTCATAAATTAGCTACAGTATTTGTGTCCCATACAGACACACACATCCGTTAAATATAATCATAATACATTTCAAAATCTGTAAATTTATCAAAAATTTGAATTAAATTCAACATTTACTTCTTATGAATGCAGTTGAAAATAAAATGGCCATAAAAACTTTGTAAAATTTCCTTTGAAATTTTAATTTCTGGTCTGAGGTGGAAGGGGAGGGGGCGCCAAAATCTCTCCTTGCCCCGGGTGAAAAAAATCCTAGTTTCGGCCCTGAATAAAGCAAGTTTAAAATGAATACTATAAATATAATTTATGTTGCAGATGGTAAAGATTGGGAAACAAGACTTCTGCAGAACATTTGATTGCTGATCGCTAGATGGAGATAAATAAAGGAGGGGGTGGGCAAAAAATAATTACTTGAGCTAGAAATATTCAACAATTGTATTTCTTTACATGTTCTAGAATCTCATAAAGCAAGTTTGAAATGAATATTGACATTTATGTTGTGGATGGAGAAAGATTAGGAATCGGAAGCTTTTGTAGAACATTTGATCACCGATTGTTCCATTTTTATTTATTTTTTAACGAACGATATCCGCGATTTTTTTAAAAACGGAAAATATAAATTCGTGGAGTTTAATAAATTAGATTTAAAAAAAAAAAAAAAAATCGCGGGAAAATAAGTGCGGGAAAAGCGCGCATATGAAAATTTTTTAAGTGGGATTATTTTTAATATTTCGCAATCCCGCGCTCTAGCGCGAACCCTGATAGATTAAATAGTTATAAATAATAAGTAATTAAAATTTATATTGCAATCAATAGCTTTTTATCTTATTCTTTAAAGGGTTAATGCTCTCAAATGTGACAATATATTTTGGATATACTCATGAAATTATTCAAGAAAAATTAGAAATGGGGATTTGCTTTCTATTTAAACGGGTTTAATATATAATTTAAGTTTAATTTTGTTTCTACCTTTAGTTAATTTCATTTAACAAATTTAAAATTACAGGAAATCTTTATCATTGGGAGTAGGATACAAGTTAGTTTTCTTTATGAGACATGATTATGTTTACTGTTGTATTCCTAACCCCTACCCTTTTTTTTTATAAATAAAATAAATTATTAAAGTTTTGTTAAGTTAGTAAGTTTACAAATAAATTTTTAATTTTGTACTTGTAACTATTGTTGTTTTAATTTGGAATATAAACTTACATTTATTTCGCTTTATATTTGCGTTAATAGTGAGACGAAATAATAATTGAAAGTATTAATAAAGTAATAACTTTAAACATGAGATTAAGTATTGTTTAAAAGTACATGTTGAAATGAATCAAAGTTCGTTTGCATCTATTTTTGATCAAAAATTCATTATATATGGTTTCTTTACATTAGTGTATTTCATCCACTGATAAAATTTTTTTAACCTTATTGGTCATTGGTTATCGCATAGTGAACCCCAGAGAAATATTGAACATGAGGTTCGCTGGTAAGAAGAAAATGGCGCAGGGACGCCATCTTGAAAATTTTTGAAGAAGCACCTCTTAAATATGAAATTACTTAATTACACCTAACAGTCAATGTTCCACTAGTAAAACTATAGTTAGATATAAAATTTCGAAGCATTATTTTTGATGTAGGAAAAGTTATATCCCTTTAATGTGACCGTCCATAGTCGTTGAGTAACCCAGACTTAATAGCATCACTACCACTGGCTTTGTTAAAGATGAGTAATTTTTTTTTAATGGAGATATTGTAAATAATATCATGCAATTAGAGTAAAAAGGAATTCTCTCACCAAGAAATAGAAGAGACTCCATTAGATGTAATCCATTTTTATTCAAGGTATTCATCAGAAGAGGATGACTGCCAGCCGGCCTGGTTGCGTGACCCTTGAAGCATAATCCTGTTCAATCGGCACTAAGTTGACACACATTTTAAAAAAAACTTATTAATTATGTACTGGATAAAGCAATTAAACATATATATTAACGTATTTTAGCATCGTGACAACGTGTTAATCAATTTGCAAGCCATCCCTCGGATAGCACACGTTGTATTATATGGTCAATACGAGACCGTCAAAATTCCGCGGCAAACATCGCACAGACTCACTAGCTACTGACTGCTAAACGCGATCGATCTCCGGACTGAAGAGAGAGAACGACGTCACAGCCCTCCAAGCCAATCGGCGACGAGCAATCGCGGCGGCGTGCGCCGAGAGGGAGAGGGGGAAAGAAACCTCGATTGAAGTTCCACGGAGGGAAAATGATCAGCGCGCAGCCGGTAAGCAAACGTACAGGGGCGAAACGGGAAGATAGCTGAGCAGAGGAAATTAAAAATAAATGCTGTTAAATTGGAAGATAATGTTATTAATGCAGAAACATAACACTGAATAAATTAAACGCTGTCGTGTTTCACGACACTCTCCCGGAAAACACAGTGAAAAAAAAATAAAAAGGTCGGGAGGAGAACCAAGGAAAAGGAATGGTGACAAGCAAGGGACACGCACTACCAGTCCGTCCAGTAGCATCAAATTACATTGAAATCAAGGTACATTATGCAACAGCAGTTGCTTGGTGACATGAGAATCATACATCAGAAAGCTTCTTGTACATGTATATAAGCATATTCAAAAGACCAATTGTACTAACAAAAAAAATTGAGAACTTTGTTACATATTCAGGTATATGACAAAAAAAACCATATCACAGATTTCTGGGTTAAATACGAACAAAGTAAATTATAATTACTTATTATGTGAAACACCAATTTCTTAATTATCACATTATGAAAAATTACACAAAAATACACATGGATCCATAAAAATGATAGGGATCCATAAAAATGAAAGTTAGGATCCAACAAAAAAAATTGTTTGGCCAAACAAAAAAAATAAAAATCTAAAAAAAATGGATATATACTTGCAAGACAGAAAAATTGTATACACATAAAAAAAATCACAGAATACATGACACTTATATCACATAATCATATTCTTGACTAATTTTGTTAATGATATGTATAATATTATATTATGTATATATAAAAATAAACTGATTATACTACAAAACTAAGGTGTTTGTTGCATACTACATTGTCATACCATCCATAAGAATCTACATATGCTGTAATACCATATCTACTTGAGGTACAATTCTGTAAAGGAATTACATTAAGGGGTTTGATAATAAAAGAAATTTTACCTTCAGGCTTTATCAAAAAAATTTTACACACATTACCCAAAAGAAGATCTTCAGCTTACATAAGAGATTACTGAAAGAAAGAGACAAATATTAGTTAAGATATTAAATATTATGTGTTATACTGTTAAACATTCTAGATTCATTCGCTTTTTGATTACAGAAGAAATGTGCACTCCAAGCTGGAGAAAAAAAACTTTTTTTTTTTTTTTTAGAAAACGATCACATTATATTAAAGTTCTATATTATATAAACAGTTCACAGTCAATTGTCAGTTCTTTAGAAAAACAAATGGTAAGATCTGTATCATAGATTTAAAATACACTGTCCTATGGAACTGAAGTATAGTTCGCAAGAGTCACTAGAGGATTCTGCCAGCAGATTAGACTAGCAACTGAACAAACTCTACATGAATGATGGACGTCTCCACCATCCGTGCAGTTACCACAGTTCAACGAGGACGCAGATTATAATTGTGACGACTATTTGAAGAAGATGTATTGTTGATAGAAACGTTATGTGCATTAGGTTGAGAACTAATCTGTAGATGGTCGTTAATTGAAGAATTTGAATCTGGACTTGGTTCAGGAGAGTTATTTCTTGAAGAAGTAGGAGTAGGATTATTTCTTAAGTTATTCGTGAGTGTAGATTGATTAGATGATTTAATATTTGTATTTCTCTCAGGTGCAAGAAGAAGACGGTTGATATGAATATTCTTTATAGGAGCCTGCGGTTCATCTACTCTCTGAATTTTGTAGATTACGTCAGAAATTTTTCCTACGACTTTAAAAGGAGAAGAAGAGAAGAATTTTTTGAAACCATTATTATGTTGGATGAAAACCGTGTCATTAACTTTTAATTTTCTTAGTTTTGCATGTGAGTGTTGTTTCTTATTTTGTAGACATTGGTATTCCAGCAGATTTCCATGGACTCGATTATATAGCTTCTGTAGATTTTCAGCTAAGACAAAATAATCATGATGTACATCTAAACGACTTTGATATTGCTGTATTGGAAATGTGTCAATGACACTGGCCATGGCACGGCCAAAATGGACATAATTTGGAGATGATTTTATTGTATTATGGTATGTATTATTATATAAATTTTCATGGAATTTTACAGCATATTCAAATTTGTAACCGCCTTGTACAAGTGCTTTTATGGTGGATTTTATAGATGTATTAATACGTTCAGAAACAGAATTTGCAGCAGGATTGGCTACGGTGGTGTGTGATAATTTAATTCCTAGCATTCTAGAAAATTCATCAAAAATTTCTGCAGTAAATTGTTTTCCGTTATCTGTTAAAATTAACTCAGGTCTTCCAAATGTAATAATATAGTCGAAAATAGCATGAACAGTGTTCATGGCAGTAATTTTTCTTAAAGGATATAATTTTAAATGTTTACTAAAATGGTCGATAGCTGTAAGGATGAATTGGTTATTAGGAAAAGGACCAACAAAATCTAAACTGATGAATTGGCCAGGTCTTGTAGGTATATAAGTATTCTGAAAAGGAGCTGCTTTAATACGTTGTGGTTTAGAAGTAAGACACACTGTACAAGATTTTATATAATTTGAGATATCTGCAAACATACCCCTCCAGTAATATTTTTGTGAGATGTTTTTATATGTTTTGTCAATGCCAAAGTGCGTGACATGATGGATTCGTATACACTTTTCTTGCAGTTCTTTTGGTAGGACAATGCGGAAACAATTCTTCTCGGGATTGGATTTAAAAGAGGGATCATGAAGTAAAAGTTGAGTTTTTTTACAAATTATATAATTTTTATGTTGAGAGATCTTCTGGTTCTTTAATTCTTTAATTATTTTACTAAGTTCTTTGTCCATATTCTGATGAAAAACAATGGTCGGAATAGTTATGTCTAGTAAAGGATCAGGCAGAGGAGGGTGGACGTCTTGATTATCAGTAGAATGTTGTAAATTAATATTATGTATCTGAGCATTGGTCTTGAGATTTATATTGGGATCATCCTCAAAAATAGTTTCCGGAAGTATCTGATTAGATTTTAAGATATCAGGGTTTGTGTTTACGTCCTCTTGGTTGGTTGGAGTACGGGAGAGAAAATCAGCAAGAATGTTATTTTTACCAGGAATGTGTTGGAATGTAAATGAATATTCATCAATTTCTAACAGCCAGCGGGTTATTATGTCAGCAGGGGACTTAGCTTTTTTATACTTTTGTAGTGACTTGCAATCGGACAAAATGACGAACTTCCTACCGTAGAGGAGGTAACGAAAAGCTGACAATGCTTTGGCGATGGCCATGAGCTCAAGCTGTAAAGGAGGATACTTGGTTTGTGCCCCTCTGAGAGCTTTAGAAAAATAAGCCACAGGCAAGAGATCCTTGCCATGTTTTTGCAAGATGACAGCTCCAATAGCAAATTTGGATGCATCCGTGTTGAGGTAGAAAAGTTCATTAAAATTAGGTTGCTGTAAAAATGGCTTTTTAAAGAAAACTTGTTGTAATTTCTGAAACGCTTCTTCTTCACACTGTGTCCATTTAAAAGGAACCTTAGGTGAGGTCAGAGTGATGAGTGGCTCCGAAACCAGAGCAAAGGAAGGAATGAGGTGGCGATAAAAACCACATAAACCAAGAAACTTCTTCACTTGTCTTTTTGTCTGTGGGGCAGGAAACGAGTTGATTTTTTTAATATTAGAATAAACTGGGTAAACTCTGTTATTATTGATATGAAATCCCAAGAAGTCAACAGAAGTATGGTGAAATTTACATTTATCTAAATTAAGAGTAAGATTATATTTTTGGAATGACTGTAAGAAGGCTTTTAATTTACGTGTAGTTTCATCAAAGGAGTTACTGCAGATAATTATATCATCTTGGTACGAAAAAATGCCAGGTAAGTTGATCTCTTCGATAATCTCATCTATCATGGCTTGAAAGATGCTGGCGGCTGTTTTTAACCCAAATGGAAGACGTTTGAAACGATAAGTACCCCATTGAGTTGTAAAAGAAATTTTGTCCTGATATTGTTTAGGTAAATGAATCTGGTGATATGCACTAGGCATATCAAGTGTGGTGAAGAATTTGAAATCAGCAATATTATTAATGAGAGTTTGAATTTTAGGAAGGGGGTAACTCGAGAACTCTATGATAGAGTTAAGTAGACGAAGATCAAGAGCTGCCCGATACTTCTGAGGACCTGAATCTTGAGATTTTTTTTTAACTAAAATCATGGGACATGCCCATGCTGACACATTTTTTTCAATTATCCCTGCTTCGATCATCTGGTCAAGTTGCTTCCTTGCCTCATGTTGGAGAGCTTGGGGAACAGGAAAAGGATGTGTACGTATAGGAAAATCATTAGTGAAATTAATTACAGGCTTTGCCTTATCAGAGTGCCCAATGGAAGAAAGAGAGGCTGAAAATGCCTGAAAATGTTCCTTTAGAATGTTACGTAATTGAGTCTCTTGAAATTGATTTAAATGCTTTAAGTTAATTTTACTTTGGTTAAATTCTTGTCTGCGTTTTTCGATTATTTCATCTGACGGAATAATTAAGTTTATTACCTCTTCCATAGATGGAGGAGAGGATCTGAAGTCATTATATTTCTCATCAGGATACTTAATTTCATCAATTTGTTCTACAGTGCCTATAGCCATATTCTTATTTAAATGGATGGGGGTTGAAGACAAATTTTTGATACACACAAAAAACTTAAAAGGGTGACCTGGTTTGGTCTGAGTGTCACTATTTACAAGTGGAGCAGCTTGCTCCATAGAAGATGTGAGTAACTGAGAGTCTGTGCAAGGCTTGCGGCTAAGAAAATAGACTGCCTGCATTGCCTGATGTGTGTCGTTTTGTTTAGGAATGAAGAGAATATCACAGTCTATGAGTTCACTAGGTAAAAAGGCGTGAACCTCAACATATGACGTGTCTTGCGCGTCAATTACTGTCTTCTTAGTGACATGAACCTTAGGTACTTGATTAAAGTTTGAGTTTTGAAGAAGTTTTATGTTGTCTGTTTCCTGAGGAATAAATGGCGGAACATCTACAAGATTTTTAAAATTCACAACAGTTCTATCATTATGTTGGTTAATGTACGTTAGGTTTTCCTGGAAACTTTTTGAAATTGAAGCCAATTGAGTTGAACTAGAGGATTTAAAGTGAATCAACTGTTCGTTAATTTTACATAGTTCTTTTTCTGGAAATAATAAGACGTTGAATTTTCTTATGAAGTCAAAACCCAGTATACCCAAAAAGGAAGAAGAGGTGTTTACATCAATTAAATATAAAGGATGTCTGAAATGTGCATTACTAATTTTGAAAGAGATGTCGACACAACCTTTGAAGTGTACTTGTGAGTTGATAGTAGTCATCTTTACTGAACGAGCCAAAAATTTGTATTTTAAAGAACTTTTGTTCAAATCAAAAAAATTCTTATCAATTAATGAAATAGAACTCCCTGTGTCAAATAAAAATGGGATATCTTGATTAGCAAAATGAATATCTACAATTGGAATATTCGGCGCTTGGCCTTGGACATTGGCAATAATTTCATGGTGAGAAGTTAAATTGGAAAAAGGAGAACAAGATTTTTCACCTTGAATGTTATTATTATGAAGTAAGGATTTATGCTGGTTAATGTGTACATCATTATTATTATCTTGGAATGTTGAAGAAGTAGAATCTAAACTGTTATTGTTTTGAATATTACACAAATCTGGAGCTGAAGAAAAACACGAGGACCTGCCTCCAGTTACAAGAACCTCGTCATTTAGTTTAAATAATTATTGCTATCTTGATTTTGGTTAGAAGAATTAAGAAGAGGTGCAATGACACATTGACAAGCAGAATGCCCATTGCACAAGCATAATTGACATTGAATTTTATCATTATTTTGTTGTTTAGATACATTATGGAAATTATTATTATTATTATTATTATACCTTTGTTTATTAGGAAAACGTCGATGTTGAAATTTTGATTTGTTTTTATCTTTATCATGTCGCTTAAAATTAAATTTTTGCCGATTTGAATATTGAGTACCACCCTGCTGTGTTGGTCTGTAGAATCTCTTGTTTTTAAAAGGAAAACTTTTATTCCTGTGCTCATCTTTATTATTTTTATTTTCATTAATTTTATCCAGAGCAATCTGTAATGCATTAACTTGGTGAGTCAATTGACTGATTTCTTGCTTATCTGACGTTGACGCAGAGTTATTTGAGGCAACTGACAACAATTCGTTATTGACTTCACAATCCTGAGCAAGAGTCGCTCATTTAATAGCTACCTCATAGTCCGTGATATTGTCCTGCATGATCAAAAGCCTAATGTTGGGCGGTAAAACCTTTAAGAACTTGCTAAGTTTAATTTCGTTTATTGCTATCGGATCAGTTATTTTAGAATACACTCTACTGACAAGTAAGTTAAGTCTGTGGGAAAGGTTGGTAATGGATTCACCTGGAAGTATGCTGAAATTCTCAAATTCTAATAAATTAGTAGCAGAAGACTGCTTATGAAAAAAACTTTTAAGTTGAGTAAATAGATCATCAGTACTGTTAAATTTTCTAATTTCTTGTGTCTGTGACACGAATTTGAGGGCAGCGCCCTGAAGCTTGGATTTTGCATACGCAAGTGTGTATTGATCCGTCCATTTATGAACAATAGCCAGTTCTTGAATCTGTGAAATAAAGAAATGTAACTCTTCTGAAGACCCGTCGAAGGGTTGTACATGCACAATTGGAAAGAAACTACGTTGAGACTGTTCTTCACCCGACCCGGTGGGGGTAACCATGGGTGTTAAGTTGGGCATGTTAACTGAGTCCACAGATGCCTTCTTTTTACTCTTAGGCATTTTCAAAAAATTAAACTTTGTATATAGGACAGAAGAAACTGATATACATATATAAATTTGTACTACTATACAGTTCTTGTGTAGGATGACTAAGTTATTTTATTAATTCTGACACTTTATATAATAGATATACATTTCCATAAAAAAAACTTTTGACATAAGAGCATCCGTGTACTTAATGCAGCAAACCTTAAAATTTTTTTTTTTTTTTTTTATTTAAATATATTTTTCTTTAAATTATTATTATCATGCATTATACATATATATGTCTAGCAGAATGGTTAATACATATAGCACTTGTAGAATTTGACATGAAAAATACTAGCTCAATTAACCTTTATATCACTTTGGGACTTATTATGTTATTATATATTTTATATGTACCCTTGTACATCAAAAAAAACTTTACTCTGAATAATTTTAAGTACAAGACAAAATTCAAAATTAAATACCATATATTTTAAGACTGCACATGTTATTATGGCATAAAAAATTAATTAAAGTATACACACACCACCAAATCCGTGCTGCCGTTATTTATATAACCATATATGCCAATTTACTCAAATTTCATACCATTATTAAATATATATTCGTTATATCATTCATATTTCTGTATTGAAAGGATTATATCTAAATACATACATTTTTTTTTTTTTTGAATTCATTGAATATAATTTAAATTCATTGAATATAATTCTCTTATATAATTTAAATTCATTGCATATATTCTTTTTCATGCTAAACTTCTTATTATATATTCATTTACTGTACATCGATATACATATATATATATACTGTCCTTTTTTTTTTATTAAGCAAAATGGCGTTATACACTCAAATTATAAAAACAATTATATTTTTTTTTATTTACTATATTTTTTTTTTATATCTCCATTGTAACTGAACTATGTATATTAAATCCAATATTTCATATTTTATACTTTAAGAAAAGCCAGTATGTGAAAACCTTACGGCACCACTTATCGCATAGTGAACCCCAGAGAAATATTGAACATGAGGTTCGCTGGTAAGAAGAAAATGGCGCAGGGACGCCATCTTGAAAATTTTTGAAGAAGCACCTCTTAAATATGAAATTACTTAATTACACCTAACAGTCAATGTTCCACTAGTAAAACTATAGTTAGATATAAAATTTCGAAGCATTATTTTTGATGTAGGAAAAGTTATATCCCTTTAATGTGACCGTCCATAGTCGTTGAGTAACCCAGACTTAATAGCATCACTACCACTGGCTTTGTTAAAGATGAGTAATTTTTTTTTAATGGAGATATTGTAAATAATATCATGCAATTAGAGTAAAAAGGAATTCTCTCACCAAGAAATAGAAGAGACTCCATTAGATGTAATCCATTTTTATTCAAGGTATTCATCAGAAGAGGATGACTGCCAGCCGGCCTGGTTGCGTGACCCTTGAAGCATAATCCTGTTCAATCGGCACTAAGTTGACACACATTTTAAAAAAAACTTATTAATTATGTACTGGATAAAGCAATTAAACATATATATTAACGTATTTTAGCATCGTGACAACGTGTTAATCAATTTGCAAGCCATCCCTCGGATAGCACACGTTGTATTATATGGTCAATACGAGACCGTCAAAATTCCGCGGCAAACATCGCACAGACTCACTAGCTACTGACTGCTAAACGCGATCGATCTCCGGACTGAAGAGAGAGAACGACGTCACAGCCCTCCAAGCCAATCGGCGACGAGCAATCGCGGCGGCGTGCGCCGAGAGGGAGAGGGGGAAAGAAACCTCGATTGAAGTTCCACGGAGGGAAAATGATCAGCGCGCAGCCGGTAAGCAAACGTACAGGGGCGAAACGGGAAGATAGCTGAGCAGAGGAAATTAAAAATAAATGCTGTTAAATTGGAAGATAATGTTATTAATGCAGAAACATAACACTGAATAAATTAAACGCTGTCGTGTTTCACGACATTGGTGTTTCAGTGATCTTGTATCTGTTGCTTGGCTTCTACTATGCTTAATAGATAATCTTTATTATATATATATATATATATATATATATATATATATTCTATTTTTGTTTTGTTTATAATTTTTTAAAGATGACACTACAACTCTCTTTCGATCTGCATCCCTTACCACTACTTTGATGGATCATTACATGAGATCAACTGCCAATGGATTTTTACATCAAGCTGTTCAAGACTTTATTTTAAAGGTTATGGATAGTCGACAGTCATGTGAGGTTAGCTCAGTCTTCTATTATGTATTCTTAAATTTTATTTTTCAAAAATACCAATTATATTTAACCGCACTTTTGTAAATTATATTGAAATAATATTGTATGTTTAGTAGTAAATTGATAATATTGAATTTCTTTCTACTGGTATTAATTCCATTTCTCATTGAGTTTTTTTCACTTAGAATCGTATATCATTGTCAAATTAGTGTATTTGATGAATTAATTTGTCAAATTAATTTATATACTGTACATTTTAACGGATTGATTTTTAAGATTGGAAATAATCTTCCTTAATTTAAAAATACTCATATTAAAAATTTATGATATATAGTATTAATAGCATCTCATTGTAAATTTTCCATTTAAATAAATTGCTGTTCTGTGTTGTAGGTTATTGCTGTATAACAGTGTCACTAACATAATTATGCCTTCAAATATATTGCACTATTTTGTTGTCTTCTGAAGTGTATTCTATATTTTATAATTATTAGGAGCTACTTTATTGTTTCTTGCATTATATGATACATTTTCACTGTAATATGCTTAAAAAGAAAATCCAATATTCTTTAATATCGCTCTTTTTGTTTAATTGTTCTATAGTTAAATCCCAGCAAACTAGAAAGTCCTATAGAAGCTTGCACCAATGCTGAAAATATGTTATGTCTCCTCGATGAAGTTATAGAATCTATATTTTCTTCTATTGACACATGTCCTCGGTATTGTATATTTCTTTTATATATTTTCTTTCTTTGATTTGAATTATTGACTATTTATAAGTATATGATTATTCAGACAAAACTTGAAAATACCAGCTGTTATTTTATTTTTATTTTTTTTATTTCTCATTTTGTAGGTTTAATTTACCTTATAATGTATTGAGAGTTCTCTAAATATCATATAGTATAGATATAAATACATACTTTTAATAATAAGGAATGACATATTTTTAGTAAGTCTACCCTTGTCATTTATTCTGGATCTAAGTACCAATTTTCAGGGGGTTTGCATATTTAGGCTGTATATCAATCAGGTTCCCTTTTTCTTTCTTCCCTTGTTATCCTATGGGATTTTTGTTGCTTCGTTTTATAAAGATATCTCATTCAGAAATTAAGTTTTTTGAATATGTTGTCTTATAGCTTAGTGAGCAATTTTTTGAAAAAATTAAGTTTAGGACTCTAACTTTGGATCTCTAAACAAAATATTTATATTAATTTTTTTCAAAAAATTGCTCACTAAGCTAAAAGGACACATATTCAAAGAGTAATATAAACTTTTGAATGAAATATTCTTATAAAATGAAGCAACGGAAATCCCATTGGGTAACATGGGAAGAAAGAAAGAAGGAATATGACAGATGTATAGCTTTAAGGGGGGGACTCTCTACTTATCGTTTCGGAAAACAAAAGCCAATGTTATTCTATGGATTTTTGCCACGTTATGACTGATTAACTAATAAATATTTTTAAATTCAGTTTCACATTTAGAAAATTCACAACTGTTAAACAGGTTATCACTTTCTAAAAGTTGATTTTCTTAATTTTTAAGATTTCATTTTTAAGCTAAAAAATGAAAAATTTCACATTGTGAAAATTCGCATTTTACATCTTCAGAATAAATTATTGTGAAAACGGAAATAAAAAATATGTATTAGTTAATGAGTTATTATGTTGCAAAATTCTCCATAGCATAATATTGGATTTGGCTTCAAGCGACGATGAATTTCGACTAACAAAAGTTGACTATATATGTAATTCCTTTCTTTTTTATTTATTTTTTCCTAACAAAAAGTTTTATTTTGTTAAACAACAAGTAAAATACACCAAAATTTTTTAAATATATTTATTTCGAAAGTTGGTGATTAATGGAATTATTTCTCTATTAAATATGTTCTGTAGGTTGTTTTTGCTTATAAAGCATTTTCATTGTTTCTCAAACTAAACAGTGATGTTTCGAAAAATTGCATATTATTATTATTTTAATTAAATTAATTAATAGGGAATGCTGAAAAATTAACTGGAAAAATAAACTAATTCTTGTCAGAGACATGTTTGCTGTACCTAAAGAAACAATTATTAAAATATTACTTATCAACATTATCTTAAATTATATCTTAGTAGCTTTAATATTGTTACGAAAATTTACATTAAACTTTATTAAGTGTTTAAAATTTACCAAGACAAACCATGTAAACCTTTCTTTCTGTTAAATATTTGTTTTAACATACAAACCATGAAATTGAAAATGCAAACTTCTACTTATTTATTTTAATAAATAGCTCGAATGTTGGTTATATCTTGAATTATTGATTTGAATATTTTATTTTTTTCTTGTGTTTCTAGAACTCTTCGTTATATATGCAGTTGTCTTCAAAAAAGTGTAATGGCTAAATGGCCAAATGACCCACTTGTTAAAACAAGAGTTGTTAGGTTAGTAATATATTTTTTCTTTTTTGTTAGTTTAATAACTTATTTGCAGCTCATGATTTGAAAATAAAATTATTATTGATCTTTTTAGGGGGGGAGGGGGAAGTATATTTACTTTTTTTTTCTCTCTCTTTAATTTAAGCATACACTGGCTTGGCATACATAAAGACACTGTAGTGACATTGCCATTTTTCAAAAATTATTAGTTTGTTAAAATTTTAAATTATGTTATCTTATTAATATAAAGAAAGATTACCATAAAGTTTTTTTCGGTAATTTAAGAAATTCATAAAGAGAAAGAGATGTTAAAAGAAAATACAGCCAAACCAAAAAATATGTTGTGTGAAAAATTCCTTAGAGATTCATTTATCATAATACATAAGTATATAATGAGAAATTTTAAATTCATAAACCATTAAATTTCATGTAAAAATGTATTAATTTATATTACAAATTCATTTGTTACAATTATTCTATTTAAAAAAAAAAAAAAAAAAAGTTATGATAATACTTTTTAGAAGAGATTTCTTGCACTATTAATAATATCCGCAAATGAACTCCAGGTCCAACAGAGAATTAAGCTGTGAAGAAGACAAATTATTTTGTAATAAAGCACTTTATTTAAAGCAAGGGAATGTATTTATTTCATACTATTTAAAAAATGCTATACTATACAGTCTTAAAGACATTCAGGGGGTTATTCAGGCAATTTTAGATTGAGAGAGAGGGCTTCGAAGTTATGTATTATTAGGCAGTGGTTTAGGACTGAAGTGTATAGTTTGCTTTAATGACAGTCCCAAACAGACTGTTCAAAATACGCCAAGAGTCAGTAAAATATCTCCAACTTCATAGCCAAATACATTCCTTTGTCTCTCGAATAAAATAACATAAATATTTTGAAATTAGAGAGTCCATTATAGAAATTTGTACCAATTATCAAGCCACAAAATCGTCTGCTTCCTAGTAGACAGAAAGATGGATTATTACAACATCCTGTAATTTAGAAATGTAAATCACCAGTTAATGATGTTTCAATGGACACTCATTGCTAAATTTAGGTATAATAAAATAAACTTGTGCAATTTAAAAGAATGAATTGTAATTTATAGAAAAATCAATGGTTAAGAAATGAGGATAGTTTTTTTTTTTTTTTTTTTTTATAAAAAAATTTATCTTTAGAAGTTAGAAATATTGGAAAGAGCATTTTATTTAATAAATAATGCATTTAGATTTCCAGGAAGAAATTATTAATTTTAAAGAATGTGTTTTGATTTGCAAAAGATTTATTTAATAGATTAACTGATAATAAAGTATTATTAAAATTGAGATATTTATTTATAGAGAGACAAATGTGTTTAAATATAGAAGATAATTAGGATTTCATTATATATTTTAATAGAAATTTTATTTATTGAAAATATAATATTTAATTATTAAATTTATTTGAGAAAGTAAATAAAACCAATATATGTGAAGGGAATATATCACAAACGCCATATTTGTTATAGAGAATTAATTTTAGAAATATATACCAAAAGGAGAGGGATATTTTAAGAAATAGAGTGAAAAAAAAAAAAAGTTTTGTTTACGAAGAAAAAAGTTTGTTAAATGGAAAAGTATTTGAGTATTTGTAGATTATTTTACTATATAATCTCTATATATTAAAAAAAAGTAACTGTCGCTGGCGTCAATTTTTTTTGTCTGCGACAGCATCTTCTTGCGGGGGGCAAAAGTGCTCTTCATCATGAGAGGTATCAGTGTATTCCGACTGCTTCAAAGAAGGCATTTCAGCTACTTAGAAATTTCTATCATTTTAATTAACGAAGTTATTAACTAAAAATGTCGGGTTTATAAAGGTACTCTATTTGCCACCGGAGAAAAAGTTTCTCTTATGACGTTTTTTTTTCTGTGTTTCTGACATCACTTTCCTCAGGAAAATTAAAATGTGATCAATGGTGAAAATAAGAAAAATTGGCATCTTTGAGATGCTCGAGAGAAGAAAAAAATTATTTAGAATAGCAAAACATGAAAATAACTGATATTTTAAAAATATTAAGAAAATATTTAATAAAAATAAAATGAAAATTAGTTTATATTTTTATTTTATTTTATATTATTATTTTATATAATTAGTTTAGTTTTTATTTTAACGTTATCTGAAAAAGATTTAGTAATGAATATAATAATTATATTAAACAATGATTGGTATAGAATTAGAGGTTAAGCCCAGAAGTTTTTTAAATGAAATTTACGAGACAACAACATAGATTAGTTTATATAAAGATTTAGTTTTTTAACTCAAAACATATTTAAAATGGTGGATCTTTACTATGACCAATTTAGCTATTTTTAAAATTTAGATATGAAGAAGCTTGTACGTTTTTCGCCAAGGAATTCATTTACGCAACCACAATAGCCATTTTAATTCTAGCCATGCCTTAAATATAGAGAAAAAGATACTTACGTATTAATGCCACCACAGCTACAGATTAAGTGCCGCCAATCTACACCTAAAATTTTTTGCAACAAATCATAAAATAAAACACTTTATTTAAAATCAAAAACTTTATTTAAAAGAAAGTAGTCAATCGGATTTCGGTGGAAAATGGGCCGATATAGAGTTTAACATAGATTCAAAACAGTATCTATTTTCTTTCACCTGATGCTGTCGCCATATGAACTCTGATAAATAAGATTCCAAAAGATGTCTCGCTGTCCCCCTATGTCTCTTTTGTATGCGAACAACAAGATTGCTCTTTATTGGCGCATTAGCGCAACTTCTGCTGCGGTGGCGTTAATACGTAAGTACCAAGAAAAATTATAAAATAGTGCAATAATAATAATAATAAAATTCGCAACCTATTTTTGATTTTTAAGCATTGATGTAAAACTTTGCAGAAAACAGAATTTAATTTAATACAACAGGACTTTTTTTTGTCTATTTTCCATGTAATGGAATGAAGTAACTGCATTGCTAAAATATTTTAGTTACACCTAATACAGGACCTCACTGGCAGATTTTAAATTTTTCATTTATTTTGACGATGACTTAAATTATCTATCTCAGTTATGCATGTCAAGATTTTTGCGAGAAAAGTCTAAGCTACTTTGGTGCCAAATTTAAAATTTCGCCAAGTGGTTAAATTGTACCATTGCTTTAGCACATTTTTTCTTTTAATTTTTTTTAAATATTTTTTAACTTAATTCAAGAGAGAAAAAAAGAAAATTTTTTATTTGGTCTAAATGTACAAAATATCTCCATGTAAAATATTATTCATATTAATAGAAAGAAAATGGCTAAAGCAGTTTTTCCTGTACCATTGATGTCGCTATAAATTAAATTAAATTAAATTAAATTATCCAATATCATTATATTTCATTCTCCTTATGCATTTTTTATTTTCTAAATTCAATATTATATAATATATATGTAAAAAAAAAAATCAAGGTGTAATCAGTACATATCCAGAAGATGTAGCCAACAAATATTCAGAAGTCATCATTAACACAAGTTCAGGAGATATCACCAACAACTATTAAGATGTCATGATCAATATATACCTGTAGATATCGCCAACAAGTATTCAGGCGCCATCATGAGTATTTATTCAGAAAACATTGTCAACAAATATCCAAAAGCCATCCAATTTATGAATGGTGATGGTCTATCTCGAATACTCCAAACCGGCAATTCGTTTTTACAAATAATCAAGGATGAATTTTTCACTTATAAGTAGGTTTCGAAAAATGTGATTCCACCCCCCCATTATTTGTAGCGTTTAATTATTGAATTAAATAAAATGAAATTAGGAAAATAATGGCATTTTGAAACCTGACACTAGTTGTGTGAAGCAGTTCTGAAATTTGAGAATTAGAAATTATTTTGGATTGTATTCCCTGAATACGTTTAAAAGCCATTTATTTTTCAAACCTTTTCAGGCTTTTAGCAAAAACATTGTTTATTATTCTGAAAGTAAATTTATTCAGTAGAGGATGTTTTGATCATCTCATTTCTGTTATATGTTAGCTCAATTGCATTACTACCCCCCTCCCTTCCCTCATTTGTGTTTTACTTTTAATAATGTAATTTTTTTTTTTTTTTTAATATTAAAAAATGCATTTGAAGAAAAGAACAATTTTTAATATGTTTCTTAAAGAAACAGGTTATAATTATTTAAAA
Source organism: Salticus scenicus (assembly GCA_963930645.1). NCBI lineage: Eukaryota > Metazoa > Arthropoda > Arachnida > Araneae > Salticidae > Salticus > Salticus scenicus. The sequence continues at coordinate 60,959,958 of OZ005653.1, read as the reverse complement.
ATATTTTGAAAGTAAAAATGTGTATTTTTCTTTATTTTCAGTGGTTTTATTTTCCTTCGTCTCCTATGTCCAGCTATATTAAATCCTCGCCAATTCAATTTAATAAATGGTAGGTCATATTTTTTATACATATCTTAGAAGAATACATAATCAAAAATATCTCAAAATTACATTTCTCTCTCTCTCTGTCCTAAGGGAGATTTCATTATTATTTACCTTTTATTTGATTGAAATAATATATCTTGATTGTGTTAAATCAATTTAATACTTTAGAATAAATATGTCAGTTTGCTATTTATGAGAATCGTTTCAGATTTGGCAATTCTTTACAAATAATAAGTTAAATTTAAAAGAATTATTGCTGATTTGCTTTTGACTTTAAATATAATGTGTGGCTTATCTTTTAACTTAAATTTAGAAATGCTTATTTTATGTTTAATGTTAAAGAAAGAAATATTCTTGTACCTTTTGAAGATTAATATTTATCTTATATACAGTTATTAATACATCTTTTTAATAAAGCTGTGTATTCAGTATCTTCATTATTTCATTTTTGCCAATCCTTCACTTTTAGTGACTCTCATCAATGCTTTATGTTTGCCAATTTTTATTTATTATGATTTCCCTATTCATTTAGCATATCAATCATCTCATTTTTACTGACATGTGTGATTTCATTTAGTCTGCATTGTCCAAATTTACACTTCTTATTTGTAAAATTTCAGCATTTTCAAACTTAATGTTGTTATCATCAGATATAAGTACTGACAAAAGATGGCAGAAAGCATTTTGCAAAATTGCTGAATTTATTCTGCCCATTTGTTGTGCATAAGATTGTATTTGACTGCTAAATATTTCATAAAATCAAATATTTTCCTTTACACGTTAACTTTGAGAAACATTTTTCAAACAATACAGATGAACTTCTTCTGTCGCTAGTAATTTTAATCAATATGTTTCGGCAGAATAATACCCAAATGTTGGGTCCGTTGTTTACATTTCTGGATTTCGTTCTTCCGTTTATGCTTAAAAACAACCCTACTGAAGTCGTTTGGTCGCTTTTGAGCGGCACTAGCTTATATTTTAGAATATATCGTCTTTCGTCTGACAGCACCTTTAAAAATAAATAAATAAAAAGTCTTGCCAGAAAAATGATAAATAAAAATATTAGTTTCTGTGTGCAGTAGACTCATAGAAATCTGCATACCTCAACTGATGTAAACAATGAAATTTATAAAAAAAAAGTTTTCAAGAGGAAAAAATCAAGACAGCACTTATTTTAACAGTGATTTTTTAAAAACTGAATCTAATGAGATAAGGAAATGCAATTTTAATTGAAGTCCAGGTCTTCGAGATGAGTATCTAAAGTTTTTAATGCAACATTTGTATTTGTGTTTGAACAAAAAATAACAACTGTTCAAAGACTGAAAGAAAAAAAAAAAAAGTTTGATTTATATTTCTAAATTGTAATAAGCTTTGTAAATAAAGTATATAAATTATTATTAATACACAAGTCTATATTGCATCAGATGTATGTACTTAATTTTATATTTTTAGTTTATGGGGCAAATTTTAATTTGTTAATTGAAATATATAACTATATATCTTTTACTACATTTATTACTCTTTAATTGTCTTTATTTATTTATTTTAATTTTACATATTTTACATGCATACTTGTATCATCATTTTTTATACATTAAAATTCTAGTTCAGAAATGCAAACTGCAAACTACAAAAAATACCTAAAATCTGTAAAATTTTAAAATCCACACAATCTCTAATCCCAAGCTGTGTGGATTTTTGGGGAGTGCACTGTGTAAAATATTTAAAAATCATGTCGTCTCATTCTTCTTTTTTTTTTTTTTTTTAATTAATATCGAGACAACTATATACAATAAAAACATTTAAAATATTAAATATGAGATAATATTGACAACATAATATTATACATTTCGAGACCATTTAGGTTCCTCATCAGTAATGACATCAGAGATCAAGTGTTGAAACAACTCAAAGGGACAAATTTTCTAAGGAAATGCAGCATACTCTTTGGAACTGTGCATGCCTCATTAAGGAGCAAAGGTCTAGGCTTCAACCTTTGCCTCTTAATGAGGCAGGCACAGTTTGTGGAAAGTATGCTGCACTTCTTTAGAAAAATTTGTCCCTTTTTGAACTGTTTCAGCATTTGCTTTCTGATGTCATTACTGATGAGGAGGGTAAATGGGCTCAAAACATTATTTGTGTGTTTTATCTCATATTTTAATATTTTAAATGTTTTTATTGCATATATTTGTCTCAATTTTATTGTAATTTAAAAAATTTCAAATAGTTTCTGTATAGTCGGAATTTTTAGTGCTGTGCTTTCCTAGTTAAAAATAATGCAATTGCAGTAGACTTTTGATTATCTGCAGCACTGAAAAGAGAAAACAAAAGGGGGCCCACAGAAAAAAGGGAATATTATATTTTTTCCTAAATATATTGTCTTCACTTTTTATTTTCTACAGGGTTCGAAAAAACCCGTTTTTTTTTTTTTTTTTTTTTTAATAACCCAGCCCACTTGGGCCCAATGTCAAAACCCGGGTTTTTTCGAGTTTTCCAAGAAAAATCCGGGTTCTTTCGGGTTTTACATGAGAAATCTGGGTTCCCAAGTTTTTTTAAATTTACATCTTTTACTCCTTTACATCTTTCAACTTTTGCATCTTAATCTAACCATATAACATAACATGTAAATCTAAACTGATCATTTTTCAACGAAATCACATGAAGGAAAACTGGAAAACACAATTTAAAGTTAAATATTTCATACCTACTTATTAGTAATGTTGAATAGTCTAGACAACTGCAGTTAAACTTCTTTCATTTCATATATTATTTTTTTAAGATGTTAATTATATATAAATAATAATATTAATTATATGCATATTCAATTATAATTTATCTATATACAAAATTCCGGTTTGAAAAAAATAAAACTTAAGCATTACACCCACGTGTTTTATTATATATAAATTGTAAAAAATTACAGAATATTTGGTACTTTGTTAATCTAGAATTGGTCTTCTTCTTCTGGATAACTTTCTATAATTAGCAAAATATGCTATTGAAAAAAAAAATGGTTATATTATTTTATTAATTGTAATTTTTGAAATTTATTATAGCATTCTGCTTCATTTTTAGAAAATCCTTTTTTCAAATAAAAATTGTGACATCTTAAAAAATAATAATAAATTATAAATGATTAATAATTAATTAAAAAATAATCATAAAAATTAATAGCCATCTTGATTGAAATAAAAATTATGAATGAATATAATATATAGTAAATTATGAAAAAACCCACTTTCTGGGTTTTTGAGTGGGTTTTTTCGGGCTGGGCCCAATTTGGCGAACCCTGATTTTCTATAGTATTGCCCAGTGGTGTAAATTATTATTTTTAAGTCCACATAATTTATAGTAAGCAATAAGGCAGAAAAAATGGAGACTGCACATAATAATAAGTTTACTATATGTGCTACAATTGCATCTGTCTTTTTTTTTTTATATATACGTTTTTAATTAAATTTCTAGTTTTTTTTCCCCTTTCTTTATGAATTTTTTATATTAAAAAATCTATTATGTACATGCTTTTTTTCCTCAGACACTCCTTCTGAAATAGCAGCTAGGAGTCTGATATTAGTAGCTAAGTGCTTACAAAATCTGGCTAATTTAGTCGAATTTGGTGGCAAGGTAAGTACATTTAAAATTATGCTATAATTTTTTTAATTAAATTTTTGCTATTCTTATTTTATACTCACATAAATTGATTTAATGTAGGATTTTATTTAATACCATGGATAGTTATGAGGTCTAAACTATTTTAAATGTGGATCATATTTCTTTCTTTCTTTTTTTTTTTTTTTTTTTTTAAGAAGTTGAAATAATTGAGAAAGTATAACAATTAAACAAATATAACAATTTATTTTATGTATTTATTTATTTTTTTTTTTTTGTGAAAAAAATAAAATAAAATAATAAATAAAATAATAATAATAATAATTTCCCCGTAAATTCTCTTTTCTATATTCAATTAAAAGTTGACAGAAAAAAAAAAAAGCATTATCTTTTATAGTCAAACTTATAATTTTAGTTGTAAAATTTGTCTGTTACAGTTGCAGCTAACAGTACTGAAATTGTATTAATTTAATTATTTTATTTTATACTAGGAGTTGCTAATTTTTAAGTTGGTTATTTAATTTTTATTCAGGAACCTTGGATGGAAGTAATAAACCCCTTCATCTTGAAAAACAAGAACAGAATGATCAAGTTCCTTGATGATATATCAGTAAGTTTTCTCTTGATACTCTGTCTTTTCATTGGATGACACTTGACCCTTAGTGAATTATTTGTAAAAGGAAAAGATTTTTTGCATGTTCCAGTTTGCTTGTTAATTCAATCCTTTGAGATCCAAAAAGCATCAAATTATACAAAGTATCTGATTCTATAAGAGAAAATGTTTTAACTATTTAAAAAAAAAAAAATTGTGATAGCCCTTTTTATTAAAATGTCAACCAGCAAGTAGTGGTGCTGCTATGCTGCAATTTAATTCCAGTTATGGGAATGCAATGTCTTAGCATCTATGATGTATGTAATGTAATTACCAAATGCAGTCTAACATTACAATAACGAGTTTTAAGTAATCCAAGTAACGCATCTCTATTTCTTTATAGTCATGGTTTAAAAAAGCAACAGTAACTTATGATTTTGGTGAATTCCTGCTATTGGATGCTTTTTGGCTGTTTGCTCTAAAAATTCCAGATTTTAATTGGTTACTAGTCTTTTGAGGGCTCACAGTAATATGTTCAGATCTTAATTTTATGCAAACCTGACCACAGAATAAGGACACTTGTGTTGATACTTGCAAAATTATTCTTAAAGTTTCATTCTTTTTTTTTTTTAATTGGGTTATAAAGTGTCTTGCATTGAAATAATGTTTACGGGTTCTTATTATAATTTTCTCTTTTGTTTATTTAACAACTTCTCTCTTATATTTATTTATATAACCTTTAATTACTTAATGTTTCGAAAGTCAAATGGTGTCACTCCAGATTTTTTTAATTGTTTACTTTTTTTATTTTGTGAAATCATTATTTATTTATGTTATTATTGTCTCACAATCTGATTTAAAATTATCTTATAAAAGAATGTTCCTGAGCGACCAGAACCAGAAGAGACATTCTCTGGAGATCCAGCTCGAGATTTAGCTACTATTCATCACATTTGTGCCACTCTTAAAGAAGAACTGCAGAATTTAAGTCAAAATAGGGTAAGTGGAGGTTTATTCGTTTTATGTAATTCGTATTTTCATCTATGAGTACTGTAAAAATACTCTGAAAATTTTTCTTTACCTTTTGATACTTAGGAATAATTAAAAACAGGTTTTTAAAATTTGTTGAAATGATTGATTGTCTGATTTTTCATCAAAAATCAGAATTTTTACCCTTTTCCATGTACATAAGAAAGTATTGAATTCAATAACATTATTTACATTCAGTTTTAATATCTTGAATGCGATTCCATAGTTTTTCGAAGATATACGTCAGTGTGCTATATTAATATTGTTGATAGTGTAATTCAGGTAGAATTGTTTAGAATTCCATTATACACATGATATATATTGTAGTTAAACTTTGATATGAATCTGTGAGTATTGGATTATTTCTTACATTGATAATAGATGGTACTCCTCCACCATCACTTTAATTGATTTCCTGATGGTACATTTCAGTATCTATTTGATTGAATCTTGCCAAACTTATTACATATGATGCTTATTATAAGGAACTATACTGGTTCAATTTTAGTGTTTGTTTTCTGATGGGTTATAACTGTTGTATTGCATATTTCAGAGTGTATTTGAAAGCTACAAGAGTAAAACTTTTCAGGGTCCCCTCGCATGATTCATTCGGCATGCATGTAGCAGTTTTAGGGTTTTAAGTAGCTTTACCCCTGAAGTTATATCTTATCTGTAGCATAGAATTGCATCCAAACCACTAGGCTACATACTTATATGAAGTTATACTAATTCAGTTGGATGTTAGAATTGAAAAACACAAGACATGTGCTTTAAAAAAAAAAAAAAAAAAAAAGCAAGGGGGGGGGGGGAGATAATTTCTTTTTAAAAATGTAAGACAAGTTAAATATATGTGCCATCTAACAGTACATATTATTTTTAATCAATAACTTCTTTGTGTATGTTTTTATATTAATAGCCTAAAGTTTCCTTTTTTTTAATTTAGTTTTTACCGATATTGGATTTCATTAAACTGTTTCTAGTACAATTGTAGTTTCATATTATTTCAACTCAAAATGTAACAATGGAGATTCAGTCCTACTTATAAATGAAAAAAAAAAAAAAAGTTTTTTCAAATAAATAAAAACAAGTTTAATGCATCTTATTTTGTCAATATTTATATATGTGTGTGTGTGTGTGCCGTCTAGTTGAAAAATTAGCCATCTCCAAAAAATAAAATTTTGACAAAAAGCTCTTTTTTTTTTCTTTTTTCTTTCTTTCTTTCTTTTTTTTTTTTTTCTTTCTGCATTTAGCCAAAATAAAATAGAAACCAAAAATCTTTAGTTTCATAATCATTGGGGCAGTATATTTAAAAACTCAAAGTAAGGTGGCAGGGGGATTATTAAAATTTTTATTTTGGTTTGGCCTTCTTTGCAACTTATTTTGGAGTTTGCAGTTTTGCAACAAACCAGAATTTAATTTTAGCTAAATTTAATGTGAACATTGAATTTTTCAAACACATAAAATGTTTTGTTCAGTTAAATTTTATTTATAATTTCTGATTTTTGTTATCTGATTAAAATAAGTAAATAAATAAATAACTGATATTATAATATAAAATAACTCTAAAAAATTATGTAAATATATCACAAATGGTTCCAAATTCATTCGAATTGTGAACGAACTTACATAAACACATCGCTATAACCTGCTGAATCATCATAGATATGTTATTAAATTAATAAAATTTGATTAATTAATAATAATATGCTAACTAAGGTGCCATTATGTTATCAATTAATATTATGTTATTACAAAGTGATTGTACTGTGGACCTTTGGACTCTGGCTTTGTTCCTTTTCCATGTCACTTTTCCTTGATTGATTTAGAATATACTTCCACAAACTTCTCCATTGTAGTAGAAAACACAAAATTCAATCAGTATAAACTTTGTGTGGACCAAGAAAAAGCAGTCAAAGGTGAGAGAAAACACGGTAACACCAACCTAATCAACAAGTGTGCTGCTTTAGTTGGATGGAGCAGATTTGCAATCTCACAGATATGGAGATGACCGGTTTTGCAGGACATCGGGAATTTCAAATGCAAATAACACAGGGATGGATCTGCTTTGGCATGGTTTCTTGCTTCCAGATGGTGAAAACGTTTGCTTAGAACAGAAAAAACTGAAAAAAAAAAAAAAAAACATTTTCCAAATTAAAGGAGTTGGTCGTTTTTGAAACTAGATGACACACATAGACACATGTGTGTATATAGTTATTAAAATAAATTGATACATCAGGAATAAAATTATTTTGAAGAACTTTATTACATCTTGTTATCAATTTTAGAAATCTATTCTCGTATTATGCAATTCTTTTATTAGAAACATTTGTTTACATATTTTTAAAATACAACATTAAGTTCACTTAAATATTTTTATTTTATAATTTTTCAGCCTATTCTGAAGAAACTTGTTACAGTAACTGATATGCTTTCCAAACATAAGCAACACTATACAGAGATGCTGAGATAGTACTTTTGTTTGTGAACATCATGTTCTGTAGCTGAAATAGATCTGAAAGGCAGAAAGACTGACTGCATACTTTTAGAATGGCAGTTTTTCTTGGAGCCTATGGTTTAATTATCTCTTTAAATAAGGCGGTTGGCAGGCCAGCAGGTTCTGGCTCAAAAGAGAAGTGAATTCAAGTGATCATTCATTCCTATCAAGCCCAGCTTCTCCATCTGCCTTTTGCCAAAGGGTTAATAACGTGTTGTCAAAAAGGAAAAAAAAATTGATAATACAGTAGAACCTAATGTGACCACCTACAGAAAGTTTGTTAACATTTAATTTTAATAAAACTCTTTTAATAAATATTATTCCTGACAAAAAGAAATAAGGGAATTGCAAATATTTTGGGTTAAAATCTAACCCAATCATTCAAGTGTGTCTTACTAATTATCACCATTTAATTTAGACTGTTAAAAAATGATTGGGGGGAGGGAATCAGTTTTAAAATAGTTATAGTGTGTTAATTTGCTATTTTTATGGTATTTAATGAAGAATTCGTTAAATATTTCATTACCATTAATTTTTATTGCCTCGTTTCGAAAAATATGATATTCATAATGTTATGATTTCAATTTATAATTAAGAGGAATTAAGATATTTTGTTACATTTAATAATCTTAATTTAATCTCTGCAGTAACTAATTATGGGATAAGTTTATTAAATATAAGTAATTTAAGTCTGCGTTGAGCCAACACGTATTGATTTATCAGCTTAAATTATAATATAACCAAATAATAATTTAACCAAGCAAGTCTTGTACTCCTTTAAGAAAATAATCAATTTTAAAACATTATTATTTTAAAAAATATATAATAAAAGGACTTTTACTTTGGTTTCAAATGAATAAATAATTTAAAATAGAAATTGAGGAAAATTTAGTTGTCTAAATTAATATTTGTGCTATTTAAGATTGCTTTTTTCAATTTAATCACATGAATTACAAGTGTATAAAAATATATTTGTAAAATTATTAAAATATTTAGTTAATTATTTTATTTATTTTTGTAGAAGAAAATTTGCTACTTTTTCTGTTGATGCATTTTTCATTTTATCTATAGACCCCTTTTTTTTCTTCTTTTTTTAATATAGTTATTTCAAACCATCACGTTATTTTTGAAAGAAAATGTGCGATTTTAATATTGTGGTATATATCAATTTTGCCTGAATAGTTTAAGTAAATGGTGGTAGGTGGTAGAGGGAAAACATTCCTAAAATTCATAAGAAATGTGAAAATGTACAAATATGGAAAAAATTTTAATTAAACCATATTTCACTGAGAAATTTTTAAAGACTGATTTTATTTATTTATTTATTTTTTCTAACTAATACTTTTTGCTATTTAAAACAAATGTCTATTAACTAAATTTTAAAAAAGAAGAAGAAAAGAAAAATCCCAATGGTATTTTATGCATAGAAAATTACTTTAGGCATTTTGTCTATATTAGATATGAAATCTTTTATTATACAGTATTTTAAACTAACAATTGCATATTTTGTTTATATAGAAAAACTATTCTTAACTCAGCATCTGTGATGAGTAAGCATGCAGTTTATATTGCTAAGTTTACATTACATGGATTTCATTACTGACCTATGATATCTTGCATCAGTGTATATACATTATTGAATCATATTGAATCATGCAAATAAGAATTTTCTTTCAAATTTGTATTTGTTTAATATTACGGAAGCTGGGACATGTTACGATTGATGTTAATTAAGAATAGAGATTATGAATGGTGGTCACATTGGTTAGTCTTACTGTTATATAAAGAGCTTGCTAATTCCTTACATCCATAACTGGAAGAGACTATATGTAAGTTATGCTTTCAAGCTCTTAAACTTGGTGCTGTGTTGTGAAAGAAGTGGTCATTATTTCGACTTCCAGTACTGAGCCCTGTACACATGATGGATTTCCATTTTACTTTTCATATTGCTCCAAATGAATGGGCACTTGTCAGAATTGTCATTTTTCTAGTAAAAGTCATTTGCATAATCCCACCAGAACTAGCTCAGGTATAAAATGTAGTTACAATAATTTTCCTTTTATTTTTTCACCACTGTAACTTTTCTAGACATTTGAAAATATCACCAAAATAAAGTGTTTATTATTTTTAGTGCTTATTCTTAGATTTGCTTAGTTTTTTTATTTTCCAGATTATCAATAATATTGAGCTGCATTTTTTTTTATATTAACCTTTTATAACCTTAATTATGAATGAAAATCACTCCTAAGGCATATATTGTATTAACTTTTAAAAATTCTGTAATTTCCTGAGTATAATCGCTGGTCAGATAATTCAGTTTCATCCCACAGGGTTTTGACGATTGGGGAAAACAAGGGAATAATGGAAAAATTAGGGAGTTTTATCAATCTGAAAACATCAGGTAAAAATTGGGGAATTTTGTAAAGATGCCCAAAATTCATACAACTGTTCATTTTCGCCTTGCAAACGTGACTGAAAAATAACCAAATAGGTAATATCTTAGTAATAATTGCACAAGATTGGTTGCTTTCTAGTTGAATCTCACCAAGTTAACATAAAAAAAAAAAAAAAAAAAGAAAGAAACTGATTTCTTATTTATTTTATTAAATATTCTTAATGGAACAACTTGGGGAATAATTTTATGTTTTCCTGTCAATATATAGCTTAATTAAAAGGATTCCAAATATTTTGTCATTTTCTTCCAAGTGTTGAACTTTTTGTGTGTATTTTCTTTTTGTGTATGTTAAGAGAGTCAATAAAGAAAAAAATAGATTGAGATATTTTGACCATCAGAATTTCTTTAATTGCAGTGTTTTTGTGAGATGTAGAAATCATGGAAATCTGTCAAATTAGTCAAGGAAAAATCAGGGAACTTTTTTCTGAATTTCTGTAGCCACCCTGTCCTAGAAATGTTAATAAACGGAAAAAGCTATATTTTTACCCGAAAAAAATGCATTGTACAAATATATGTTCATCTGTTAAATATAATTTTTGATGTAAAATAATTTATTTGGCCTGTGGATAATATGCAGGAAATTGTGATACATTAAATATTTCATGTAGTTATTACACACATTTTATAAAGGTTTAAATTTTTTAAACTAGGTATTAGATTCTTATCAGTGTTTTGAAATTGTAAAAACTTAATTTTATTGAATTTCGAAATTATTTTACATATAATCATTTTACTGAGTTTTGAAATTTTTTCTGAAATGCAACTTTTTATTCACATTTTTTAGGTGCTGATAATTATTACAATCACAATTTTTAATCAAACAATTTGTTTTCTTTTAAAATTTTCATATTTTTTAAACATAATAAACATGAATGCATTTGGCATTTATTGAAAATTGCGCTAAAATCACTAATACCTATTAAATTAATTTTAAAGCTTTTTTCCAACATTATCCTAAAATACCATTGCATATGAGAAATTATGCTTATTTAAATTGCATGCTCTATTATAGAGGCCTATTGATTGTTTTATATTATTATTATTAGCCTTCTTAATATGATATCAATATACATAAATTTTTATGTATGGAAATCAGTAAGTAGCAGGAGGAATAGGGGGGGGGATGTTGAACCCAAGTACATATTGGACCAAGCTCAATTATTCTGATACAATTTTTATTTTTTATTTAATTTTCTAACTATCAGATGACTCAAATTTTGCTACAAATCCTGTGTTTAAATACACTGTACAGTAGTGATGAACCATTTTTATTTCATTAAGTTATATTTCAGCAATGAATAATTTTTAAAAGTCTACTATTTAAGTAAATGGCAAAAACCTTACTTTTTAGTCTTCGTCTTAGTCGCTTTCGCCAGAGGCCCCCCCAGAATCTTCAGAGTGCAACATTCAGTAGCAGTGCTTTTAGATGTAAGTAATCTGTCTTCTTGTTTTCTGGAGTTAGTTGGCCATTCTCTCAGCAGGTGGCTCCAAACTCGACTGACATCAGCACAGGGCTCGTTCTCATTGCAGTAATTTAAATTACTAATAATTTCAATTGTTTCCCGGTATTGTGCGTAAGTGGCATTGTTGTAGTTCGCAACTTTATTGAAATGGATGTCAATTTCCTCATTTTGCGTGGTTGTAGCAAGTGTGGTGGTACTTCTTTAAATTTTATATCGCAAGTGTGTTCTTTGACTTGATTTTTGATCTTTCTTTTTGTAACTCCAATGTAGCACCTGTTATTATTTTCCTGCCGGGAGAAAGGAATGTTATAGATGCCTGCGGTTTCAAGTGGGTCAATAGGATCTTTATCATTGCGGATGAGCTGATAGATATTGCAATTAGGTTTTATCGGTATTTTTATATTGTGTTTCGTGGCTTTGTTCTTAATTTTTTATGAGACTCCTCGGTCATATGGGGGTGCTATAGCTAAATTTAAGGAGAGTTTTTTGTTGGTTCGGGATATGATTCATTTTCTTAATACGCTGGGGGGGGGGGGTGGAACAAACTAAGATTGCACGGTTAATGTGCGATCTGATGGCATTAATTTTGTAGTTATATGGAGTTTTGCTAAAGTTGCTGATTATTTCATTGCTACAAATGGGTTTTCTATATACAGTAGTCTGTATTTGGTTGGTAGTTAATTCGGTTATTTTGTTCAATTTCATATGTAAATATGATATTAATGTCTAACTCATTTAATTTTTTCAAAATTTCCTCTATAGGGTTATGTTTATAAACAACTGCAAAAATATCATTGACATAGCGATACCAACAAAGGAATTTATTGGGAAAGGTTTTTTTTTTTTTTTTTTATTTCATTTTCTAACATTCTGAGCTTTAAGTCGGCTACAAAGCCCGATATGGGTGAGCCCATAGGCACCCCTTTGATTTGTTTATATATATTATTATTAAACTTAAAATGACTCTCGTTTAGGATTAGATTGCTAGCAGCGATCAAAGTGGGGGCAAACTCACTTTCGTAAACTTCGGTAATTTTCTGATTAATAATCCCGGTAATTTCATCAATATCTATGGGAGGGATAGAGGTTTACAATGTCAAAACTAACAAACATTTGGTTGCCACTGATTTTGAGTTGAGATCTCGGATTTTTTTAATGAAATCCTCCGTGGAACTCAAGGAACTATCGGAGGGGGGGAGTATGTTTTTATAAATGTCAGTCATATACTTTTCAAGGGAATATGTCAGACTTTCTCTTTTGCTAACTATGGGGCTGATTTTGTGAGGGGTTTTGTGGTCTTTAAGGCATCCAAAAATTTATGGGGTGTTAGGAGCAAAATTATGAATGGCGGGTGGTTTATTTTTAGGCCAATGTCCTTTTTTCACTAGCTTCTTGGTTTTTTCAATAAGATTTGAATTCGGGTCTTTTTTAACCTTTTGTGTTCCTATTTCTTTAATTATTTCTTCCATTTTGTTAATATAATCTGTCCTGTCCATAATGGCAATTTTTCTGGTTTTATCTGTTAGGTTGCAAGTTATATCTTTATTGTTTATTAATGATTTAAGGGCTTTATGTTTTTTAATGATTTTTTGTTTATTAATATTATTGTTCTTAAGTTTTTTGGTTAAATTGTCCTGAGCAACATTCCTAACTTTAATTTTATCATTTTCAGGAATTCTACTGATAGCAGTTTCTACTTTTGCAATGGTGTCTTTAATATAAATAGGTTGTTCTAGAATGTATTTGTGTCCTAATTTTATAAGGCTATCCTGGTGGGTATTGATTTTATGGCTAGATAAGTTTAAATATGGATGCTCTTGACACTGAAAATTAGGGGGGGGTGTTTTGTTTTTTTAACACGAATTTAAGCTTTTTATTGTGTTTGCTTTCAATAGTACTTTTCTCAATAGCGCAAAAGGTTTGGATTTTATTAAACATAATGGCTTTTTCGTGGTTGCGGTATGCTTCATCATCTACTGGGAAACAATTGAAATTATTAGTAGTTTCAATTCCTGCAATGAGAATGAGCTCTGTGCTAACGTCAGTCGAGTTTGGAGCCACCTGCTGAGAGAATGGCCAACTAACTCCAGAAAACAAGAAGACAGATCACTTACATCTAAAAGCGCTGCCGCTGCATGTTGCACTCTGAAGATGCCGGGGGCCTCCGGCGAAAGCGACTAAGATGAAGCCTATAAAGTAAGGTTTTTGCCATTTATTTAATAAGTTTGAAGGCTACGTGTTTTTTAAATCTTAAAGTCTACTAAGTTCTTTCATTTATTAATTATTTGTAATTTTAGTTTTTATAATAAAGAAAAAAAAAATAGTACATTTTTTAAATTCATGAATGTGGTATACCTTGGAACACATGTTTTAAGGCATGTTACATTTTTTAATGTTGAAAAATAGCAATATTAGATTTAAATATAAGAATATAATAAATGTAAAGGTTATCAGCATAATAAATTTAAAGGTTATCAGCTATTTTGCAAATATTTAAGTTTACCTACTATGTAGTTTAATAGAAGAATTTATCATGCATTTCGTATTGTACTTGGTTGCAGTCTTTATCTGTTAAAAATTTATGTACATATTTTCTTTTTGTATAAAAGTAGAAAACTCATACATTTAAAATATGCTAAGTAATCTCATTTCTAAAAATCTCTTGATAATAAAATAAATATTTTAATAAGATCCCCATCGCCTTTCTTTGAATGTTATGTAAAGTTGCATGTATTTGTTAGTTGTTTGGAATTTCCATATCATTAGGACCAAACTAAACAAATTCAGTATTTATTTATTATTTTTTTTTTTTTTTTGTTCCATGTGCTTCAAGTTTTTATATATTTTTATTTCTTGATATTTTGGTGATATTTTCTTCATTATGCTATAATATCTTTTTGATACCATCAGTTCTATAGGATGGCCATATTGTTAGAGAAATGAAATCTCAGTTGCTAAAGAAATATTTTCAATCTTATTCAGTTAAAACTAGTTTGAGCATCTCAAATATTTCTTTATTTAATTTAAAATAAAAATAAAAAAAGTTTTCTCATCTTACTTATTAATGATATAAATACAAATCCGCATTACATTTTCAATATTTTTTTAAAAATCTTTATTATTATATTTTTCCTTCTTAATTATTGGTGTTGTATTGTTGTGAAAAAAGTATAGGCAATATGGGAAAAGTGTATTAAATTTGCATTAAAAATAAATAAAATTATGCCTCAATATACTACTAAAGTTTAAAAAACAATAATCTCCAATAATATAAAACAGTAGCAATTAGAAAACTATGAAATTTTATTTGAAGCAAAATTGTTGAAGGTAAAAAAAAAAAGGGGGGGGGGTTGAAGGCTTTTGTATCCCCCAAGCCCCCCTCCCCCCTTTTTATTGCTCTGTGGTATAAATGAATCATGATATGTTTGGTTGAATTGAATCTTCAAGGAAGCATATACTGATGCAAATCTTGTTTTTCAGAAAAATTTGAAATAAAATGTGGGAAAAACAAAAACAAAATT
This sequence comes from Salticus scenicus, assembly GCA_963930645.1. NCBI lineage: Eukaryota > Metazoa > Arthropoda > Arachnida > Araneae > Salticidae > Salticus > Salticus scenicus. The sequence continues at coordinate 60,944,690 of OZ005653.1, read as the reverse complement.
ATAAGTGTAAAAAGTATATTAAATTTTCATTAAAAGGGAATATTCAGGTTTGATTTTGCAGGCAATTGTATTCCTTTCCCTAATTAATTCAATTGCTATAGAAAATAATAAGTTTGATAGCCTGACAATCCAAAAAGGAAACATGAATTCTTGAGTGTAGAAAAAGAAGCAAAAATTTCCCCAGTTATATTTTACCTTCATCTATCACCACACACACACCATCTCTCAACTAATTTTCTTTTTTTTTTTTTTTTTTTCTATACAAGCAATGTATAACTAATTACAAAAAGAAAAAAAAAAAAAAAATTATTATTATTTAAAACATAAAGTATTGATAATTGTTAAAAAAATGTATAGTGGTTGTTATATATACATATATTATTATTATTTGTTTATATTTTGCAAACTATATTTTATTTTTGTTTTTAACTTAAGTATTAATGTTATACATATATGAAAGGGATAAAAATAGCCAATTTAAGTGATTAAAAACCCAGTTTAAAAGTGGGGAAATCTCTAGTCAAAATTATAAATTGCTAATAATTTGTAATTGCCCTTTTAAAGTTTGTTTCACAGCTGAGGACTTCATTACAGGAATTAAAAAAATTAACGAAATTATAAGTCAAATTCTGCTGATGCTAGTGTGATTTGCAACTTACACTTCCAAGTCCTGCATAAAAAATACACCCAAAAATTCCTATAAGAGCCCCAGACTACTGCTAATCTAATAAGGAGCTCAGAAATCGCATTTAAAAAACCAAATTATAGCATCAGAAGTGACTTTTGCCACATTTTTCAAATAACTATCAGACTCTTCATCGCCACCTGGTCTGAAATTACACAGGAGCTAAATTGTCCAAATGCCCCTATGATGTGTCATGGCAGGCGCCGCCAGCACTGCTGGATATCGGCAGTACATTAGCCAGCTTCTCCATTGCCTTCCTCTAGCTTCTGTGCTTGAATAAAGATGTTTTCCTGAACAATTCTAGAGTGTTTCTTTGTGCCAGCGACTGTCACCCTAAAAACGGGACATACATGCATACATATATATCTTATCTGCAAAATTACGTAAATTCTTACTTTGCAAGAATTTAAGAAGTAGAATGTAAAACAGTGTTTGTGGGGGGATTTTAATGTAGATTTTTGTTCATAAAACAGATGAAATTTTATCAAAGCATTATGATTTTTTAGACCTTTACTTATGAAATAGTGCTAAACAGATATTTTTACCAAGAGGCTGTACAATAATAAGACACAATATATTGTATGTGAGTAAAATTTTATATGAGTGTGTATAGTTATTATATGCTTTTACATAGAAGAATTGACTTTAAAAAAGTAAAATCTCTCATTTCAAAATAAATTTTGCAAGAACAGAACTTTGTTTTATTTTATTTATTTATTTCATTAAATATTGAAATGTTAAATAGATATGCATATCTGACAATTTTTTGAATAAAGACTATTATTTGTGCTAAATGTGCTTCACTTTTCTACATTTGTTTGCTAATATTTGACTTCATATCAAAAACAAGGAATGTTTACGATGAAGTTTTATCTCCCCGCAATCCTGATATTTTAAAGTCTTTTTTTCTATACAAAAAATTGAACTAAAATTTTGATAAAAGTTAATTTTATCAAAATAAGTTTTCAGTAATTTTGTGTTATATTCTGTTAATAAAAAAAATTCTCTCTCATTATGGCCATTCCTATTATGTAATATTCTGACTTCCCTCCCCCCTCCCCTTTTAAATATATACAAAAGAGATTATATAATTTTTGATCATTGACTTGTACTTATTTTCTTATGTAAATATTTTTTGGTGTATTTATAGTTCTGAATTTCTCTCAGACTTTTGTGATGTTATTTATCTGTATTTAGTTCAAATATAATTTGCATTTGGAGTTAATTTTTAATAGTTTCTTTTTCTTTTTTTTTGTAATATACTGAATGTTTCTTATTGTTAATTTATTTAACTGTAATTTGTTTCAAAGAAAAAATGTTTGAAAGGTATATATATTTTTTGGCTAAACAAATGGAAGAGTTCAGTCTGTACTTGAAAATTCTTTGATATTTTTGGAGCTTCATTTGTATAAAATTTGATATTTAATGCTGTTCTATTTTCTAGTTGTGATTTAGAAGTTATTGCTTATGATATTTGATTCTTCAAATTTTATGAATACAGATTGTGATGTTGTTAAATTATATCGTTTATCTGTGCAACCCCCTTTTATTTATTTTAGAAATTTTATTGTTGAAACCATTAGTTTAATTGTAAATACTGTTTAATAACATAACATCTAATATTTAATATCATCAGTTGGACTAATCTTGAAAGATAAAAGGTAAATTAATCTTCATTTTAAATTGTTACAATTAATTTCATTGTCCATTTTGCTTTTATGTGTTATTCTAGATGTTTGTGATATTTTTATTTATTTTAGTTTCTATTAATACATTTCTGATAGCCATTGTTATGTGTAAAAAAGCAAGATGCCTTTGTCTCTAATATGTATTTATTAATTAGGTTTTTCCTATTGTACCAAAAATTTAAGGATTATTATTGATCTTGTTAAAATGTACCATTTTACCACATACATGGATTTTATTACAACGAGCTCTTTATATCTTGAAAAAGTCAGTAATATCTCACAAGTAATTGTTTAGTAATAATTTCCACAGTGTTATTTTACATGCATTTTAAAATTTCTTTAATGTAATTCACTATTAAAAATAACTTATTCTTACTTGTACCTACAATAATTTTAAAAGTGATAATCAGTTAAAGTAGACATGGAACTTTCCTCACCCCACTGACTTTTCAGGAGATCAAAAAAGTGATATAAAGAGACACACTATAAGAAGACACTACTGTATTTATTATCATTTATATATTTTTAAAATCATGTGTATTGTCTTTTGAAAACCTGTTCCAAACATTATAGGTAAAACCTTTTTAAACTTACCTAATGTGTATGTTTGTTAAATATGTATATATTGTGATATAAGATACAGATTGTCTTAAATTTATCATTTATGTGATAATCTTTTTTTTTTTTTTTATGTTGTATGCAAGGTTAACTTTTATGAAATCCTTTTGCAATAAGAATTTCATCTAACATTTGTGCCATTTTTCTTTTCAGTATAATGAAAAACTTTGCTCAAAAACAAGCGCACCACTAACCTTGTGTCTGAAAAATGTTTTTATTCCTTCTGTGCAGGGCTCTTTCACATTCACTTGTTGTAAATATTTTTCTTTTGCTAATGGTCAACTTTCATTGTGTCCAGGTTGCCAAATTCCAGTACTAAAATAGGAGTATTTTTAAGAATTAGAAATTTTTTGGATATCTCGAGTAAAAATTTAGCTAGGAAAATTGATACATCTGAGAGGAGCTGCAGAATTAGATACTTATATGCAGCTCAGAATATGTAACTAGAATGCATCAATTTTATTTTGTTTTATAAACTGATATGATGTTTGTAAATGAGCATATGTATGAAAGAGTGAAATAGAAAAATCATTCTCTCTAAAGTACTTGCATATTAATTGTTTTTTAGTGTTTATGTTATTTAGTATCTGCGCCTTTCTTTAACTGATGGCTGTTAATTATAAGTAGAACTTTAATTCTTATTAGTATTGCCTAGTGGTTGAGACTGTCTTTTTTTTTAAGTAAACATTTAAATAATAAATATAGAAATTCAAAATTTTGTATAAACAATGCTCTTAGTAATCACTCTATTCTAAAAAATACAATAATAATAATATATAAATAAATAATTTACTATCAGCACCTTTATTTTTATGATGAAGCTTATCTCTTTGAACTTCTCTATTTGCCTCTTGGCAAAAACATTATACCAACACTGTGTACAGTGCGCTAAGAAATTATAAGACCACAAGCGTATTGGTGCATTTCTGAAGAAGAGAGCATAATATGCAAATTTTTAGTTGCGTATTTAAAATTGATAAGAAAACGCATCCCATACTAATTCAACTTTTAAAATTAAATTAAATTTCATTAAAACTTATTCATTTTTCTAAAAGTTAAAGACTGTGACTGTTAAGAAATTATAAGACCACCTGAGAAAATTAGCATATTATACATGATGTGAAACTCAATATAAAGCGCATGCGTCAGTATTTCGTAAAAGCATTACCTAAGAAACAAAGGCTTAGGTTTTGAATGTGTTATCTACGATTAATTTGACGATGCCTCGAGGTAAAGAACTATCGGAGTGCGAAGTCAGAAAAATTTTATTTTATAAAGGTTCTGGTAAATCTGAAAGAGATATTGCGAGGTTAATGAACCGTTCTAAAACTGCCATTCATAATGACATAATTAGAAAAGATTATTCAAACAAAATAAAACGATCTGGTAGAAAAAATATTTTGACAGCACGTGATAATAGACAAATTTTTCGACTGTCAACTAAAAAGGGTCTTTCAACTCGTGAAATTTCGAAACGCTTCAACAAGAAAACTTCACATGTAACAGTCTGGAAGAGTCTTAAATTAAATATTAATACGAAATTTATGAAACTGAAGAAAAAACCAAAGTTATTGAAATGTCATCGAGAAGAAAGATTAAAATGGGCTAAAAATGTCATGTCTTGGAGTGATGAGTGGAAACAAATTATATTTTCTGATGAAAAGAAATTTATCCTTGATGGTCCCGATGGTTACAAACACTATTGGCATGACTTGAGGAAGGAACCAAAAGAATGCTTCAGTCGACAAATGGGTGGGGGATCAGTAATAATTTGGGGAGCTTTCAGTTATGAGGGGTTGTGTGATTTACATCGGATTTCGGGTCATATGAACTCTGCACAATATCAGTCTATGCTATATGATCATATGATACCGTTTGTACCTTTATTAGGTGGTTCTAACTGGATGTTTCAACAGGACAATGCTGCTTGTCATACATCTAAATCCACACAGGAGTGGTTTAATAAAGAAAAAAATAATGTTTTGCCATGGCCAAGTCGAAGTCCAAACTTGAACCCCATGGAAAACCTATGGGGTATATTATCTCGCAAAGTTTATGCTAATAATAAACAATTTTCATCTGTCAATGAACTGGAAGTAGCCATTGTAAAATAATGGTACAATATTTCTATAACTGAACTTAATCACCTGGTTACTTTAATGAAAAACAGAGTGTTTGAAGTCATCGGGAAAATGGAGGACCAATATCATATTAATTTTTTAACCAATTTTGTTTTTTGACAAGTGGTCTTATATTTTCTTAACAGGTTATTTTTCACTTATTTCTAATATATATTTTATATAAACATTTATTGAATTATACCAAGTTATTGCAAACTAATTATAAAAAAATATAGAGCAGTATGTTATTTTATGTTTTTAAATTAAGATTAGAATCTTTATCTTTCTTATAATTTACAAAATTAAAGTGGTCTTATAATTTCTTAACGGACTGTAATCAAAACAATATGTCAAAAGTTTGAAGAAAAAAAGTAAATAGGAAAAATAAATTTAAAAAAATAACTAAATCACAAGCTTATTTCTTGATTTTAATTATTGTATTGCATTTTAAAATATTGCACATGCAGATTTGACTTTCTTTTACAGGAATTTTAAATACGAAAGATTACATTTAAAAATGAAAGTGTATATAAAAAAGGTCTATTTTTGTTTTCTTAATAGTAAATATAAAATTCTGTACAAAACAGAATTTAGGACGATAGTACTGATAGACCGCCACAAGAAAGTCTCTGAGGGTAGAAATGGTCAATATAGAAACGGGTGTGTCCACTTCATTTTAGGTAAGGTGCGTGCTGTCGTCTGTCTTTCTCATTCATTTGGTTCGGAATATAAAGGGAGAAAGCAAAGAGAATATCAAATGTGCAGCCTATAAATTTATTTATAGTTATTTATGATATGCAGTAGTATTTTGCTTTACGCTTTCATTATTGTCAGATAGTTATTTTATAGTCTGAGAACTATTCTCTGATCAGTTTGAATTTTTTATGATACGTACTGTATTTTTTCTCATTCTGTATTTTTGTGTTTTTTATTATTTAAAAATAACATACCCATTTAAATCAACGTAGCATAATACTGATACATTATTAAGACTTTCAGGGCATTAAGTTATTAGATTACGACCATATTATTACGATTTTAATGCAAAATCCTTTATTAGGATCAGAGAATAGGACAAATGCTATTAATTTTCTAGTGATCGGTAAAAAATAATATTTATAAATATTATACGTTTACAAATGAATAATGATACCTGAATGAAGGATTTAAATTTGACAGTAACCTTAATGTGTCCTCAAACCTTTAATAACCTCAGAATAGATAAATATTTAATAAGTAATAAGTTAAATATGCTAACAGTTTTACAAATACAGTAAAACTTCCCTCGAGCGACCACCCTTCGTTCCGTAAAAATTTGGTCGTAAAGAGAGGTGGTCGCTCAAAGAAGTGTCAACATTGGGCATTAAGTAGATAAGGTAACAAATCGGTGCCTTTAGGAGGAAGGGGTCGCTTAACAGGGGTGGTCTCCCATAGAGGTTTCACTGTATTATATCATATTGAACAAATAAAAGTTTCACATAATTGATAGAAATTTAAAATTTGTTTAGATTTTTATTTAAAAAACATTAATATACACATCAACTTTGTAAAATCTCAAATTTTCAATACAGTTGAATAGTGTAAAGAAAAAGAAATAGTGAACTTATATATCTGCATTGTTAGACAATGATGCCTTTTTAAATTATTATTGAATAATAATAATATGCTGTAAATTTTAATTTCATTTTTATAAATAAAAATACTTATAAATACCTCTTAATCATATTTGCATAGGATATAATCAAAAGATCGACTAAATAAACGATACTTCTGTATGTGTATTTCTATGTTGTATACATGATAGAGATTTATTCGCCTTTTACATCAGGAGAGAAGAATCAAAGAAACGCTAATTGTGCAAAGACATCACATGTCGTAAAGTTGGCCCCTCCCTTTTGGAATGATCTTGCTCAGGGTTTTTCTCATGGTGGTAGGACAGTACATATTTCTAATCTATTCTTTTCACATAAAGGCATGCAGTAATTATATTGCAATCCTTAGCAATAGTTAATATATTCATTTTTTAAAATTTCTTTCCCACAATTTTTCTCAATTGTATTTTATATATATATATACCGGGTGATTCAAAATAGATGTTACAGCAATTATCTCGTAAACTAAGAAAGATAGAAACAAACTTCCAATTAAAAAATTGCTGTAAATTAAGAGTAGATTTCAGATATGGCATTCTATTGTACAAGGGGCTGTATACATATTAAATAGAAAATTTAATTTTTATACGGCCCCTCCTATCATATGACTTATATTTAGAAAAATATTCTCCTCGCTCTAACAATCAAAATAAAAAAAAAATCATCTCTCTAAGTCAAAATCTCACTGAGTTACTGCAATTTGAAAATTCTAGCATTTTTCGCCAAGTCTTAAGGGGTTGTATCAAAAGTAAGAAATTGTAATTACTATTGCTTTTGTAATAAGGCACACGTTGATCAGCGTTTGGGGAGAAAAAAAAAAAAAGAAATCATTCAGGGAAAGACGGCTATTTTAACCTGTAATGTCTCTCTTTCTACTAGTGAATGCACAAGAGGATACTCATTGTTAAGTTAACAAATAAAATTTATGAATAATTTATGTACTAAAAGGGAATTTTCAAATTCATTTTTCTTTCTTTTCCTATATACATCTCTTACTCATATACACGGTGTACAGAAAGAGTTGTTTTTGAGTCAAATTTCCGAAAATTAGGTTCTGTTATATTTGCACGTTTTCAGATCCTCTGAATTAAAAAATCATGTTTTTAGCGGTTGGTCTCTCTGTGTGTGTGTATGTGTGTTATTAGAATACCTCAAGAACAAATAGTAGCAGAAAATCCAAATTTGATATTCTAAATCCGTATCATATTGCGGTGCTTCACTAAAGTATTCGTTACGATCAGACAATTGTTTGTTTACAGGGTCATCCAAAAGAATTCAAATACATTACTGTTAGAATCAAAAATTCTAACACTTTTGAATTTGGTTAATTTTTATCAAATCCTCCGGAAAATATTTTAGTTACTTTTATTTTATTTATTTTCTCCATTTAAAATTTCTTAAAATTCGTAATTTTCAACAAACAAAAAAATTTAAGAATTTCCAGTGAAGCGTTTTGTTTGTAAACAAAACTACCGATGTTTCCGGATTGTAAACAAACACCTTAGCCAATAAAGAAATTCAATTTTATTCATTATTCAAATCAGTTCAAAATCTTTTTAGATCGTCTGCAAATAATTTAAAAATAATTTTATTAATTTTCCTAACGTTCATTTTCACTAATTAAAATCAGTGACGTCATTTCCATTTACATTTTTTCAAATTCTCTTTCTGGAAGATTCCATTCAGTTCGCAGCGAATATATCAGGTCCGCAGCGAATATATCGCGGCGCCGATTCAAAAGTGGCGTTCCTCCAGGAAAATGTGTTTTTTTTTTTTAATATTAATAATGAATCAAAAAAATAGTCCAATATAAAAGATTCCGTTCTTAAAATTAAATTTATTTATTTCCATTTTATGATTTGTTGTTCAGCAGACGATCCAGGTAAAATAATTTGTTTTCGTACTACTTATCGCGCGCATTAATTTAAATGTGCGGAGTCTCGCAATAGCGGGAAATTGAAAGGCGTCTCTCCTGACTCTCTTGGATGCTTGCAGGGTAAGAACGACGAAGTTCGCGGCGATTGCCGGTGGCTTCGGCCATTGGCCGAGTGTCGGTCTTAAAGACGATGTCTAACTAATAAAAGTGTCTAGAAATTGCTCATAGAGTATCCGAATGAACATTTCAAAAGGATATTAAAGTTATATGGAGATCGATGAAAGGAGACCGATGAAAATTTATTATCCAGTGTCTGTGTAGCTGAACGTTAGCAAGGCCTAACTAGGCTTAAGTTAGAGGCAAGGAATTTCGCCTCCTGAAAGTTGCGCTTCTGGCATATAAAGGTGCGGTTTCCATAAAGGGTTTAATTCTCCTCAAATATCATAGAAGTACAGTTTCAGTAAGAAATAGTTAATGCCCAGCATCCATGATATAATAACCAACTCCATATGCTACTATGAGAAACGTGCACGCTCAACGTGTAGGTGAAAAAAAAATGCAATGTTCATGGATATACTATGCTCTGTGTGACTGCATGAGGAAATAATGCATTTTAACTCGCATTTCGAACATTCAACGAAATATTGATGCATTAATTAAAAGCACACTAATATGATACACAGACATAGATGACACCTGCCAAGAAAAACATCTTATGTATTCCGTATGTGAAATAAAATATCCGATATGTTAATTTAAAACGTATGTTTGTGTTTGATACAAATTCATATATGAAACCTACTATGAGAAAAATTGCTCTAGAAATTAACATCTGGAATATATGTAATTATGGAGTGTGGTAATTAAATTATTTCTTTTCCGTACCGGTACGATGAGCTCAATATCTGTAGATTCCACTTGCAAGAGAAATGGTGCCTATAATAAAGATATGTCTTGTGAGTAATAAGTAGTGTTTTTTTTGTTGTGAAAGTGTTCCCTTTGGATTTTATTAAATTTTGCTTTACAGGTATTCATTTGTACTGCAAAAGGGGTGAGTTAATAATTTTTCCTAATTTTCATTTTATTTGTCTGATTTAAATTATTATCATTTATTTATATTTTAGGATTTAAAAGTTTTGGCAATTCGGCATTTTAATATATATATATACGGCACAACTAAATTAAAATACTACCACTAATTTAATTACTTCCGGCCTTTAATCGATCTATTAATTTTCATGATTTCTTAACTTTATAATTTCCAAAAATCAAGTTTTATTGTTTAACTAAAATTTATTGTTTAACATTTGGTGCCGTACTAAAAGAAATAACCGACTTTAAGGTCTAGAACCTGAGGTTATGAATTGCCATTTAAAAATTAATTAATTTTAGCGATCGCGATTTAGATTAAAAAAAAAAAAAAACGCGAAGATTTTATTTTTATTTTTGTCTCATTATGCATGCCACTTAAAATAATCTAGATATTATATTTTCATGTTGTGTGTTTAATTTTATTTGATTTCAATGTGGGAAATCTCAATATATGGCATTCCAAGAAAGGGAATGTAGATAAATTTTTGAGCTATTTTAGCTGTAAACTTTTAAAGAAAATAAACAAAAAATTGAGATTTGCCACTATTACATGCCCTATATTAATATTTCATGGAATTTTGGTGTATTTTATTTTATTTTAATGTGGTGTGGTAAATCCCAATTTATGGTATTCCAGTAAATAAAAGGAATACATGTAATTTTTAGAGCTATTTTAGCTATAATTATTTAAAAAATAAAGAAATATTTGAGATTGGCCACTTATACATACTTTATTTTAAATAGTTCATGGAATTTCAGTGTTATTTCATATTCTGAAAATAAATATTGAGTTTTAATTTGTTTTGAGGTGGTAAAATAAATTCAAATTCCTAGAAAATAAAAATGATAATTTTTTAGAATTATAATATGATTCATATATTTGTGTTTTTTTCTATGGAAATCTGCTAAGTGAAATTTAATATGGATATTTAATTTACAGTTATTTACTTAGTGTCCTTTTCCATTTATTACATTTTTTCTCTGGGTACAGTTAAAAATAAGATGATTTTAATAACTCTGGATAGTAGAGGTTTTTTGCAAAAAAAAAAAAAAAAAAAAAAAAAAAATCCTTTCTGGATGTTTAAGATTCATTTATTTTGATGTATGATATGCTGCAATGATTACATAGAGAAAATTCAAAAAAAAAAAAAAAAAATAAGGGGTTCTTGAATATCTCCGATTTGAAATGCAATCATTCATTTTAAGTATGATTTGCCTTAAATATGGCAATTTCAAAAAATGTTTTGAAAAATTACATCAAAAAATTCAGAATATAAATTTAGTTGTAAGGGATGAATGATTATAAACTACATGGTGTTACTTAGAAAATTCTAAATAAAAAAGTCCAAAGGTGCGAGATTTTTTGGGGGCGAAGGTGTTTAGATTTGATTATTGGGACGGTGAAATTTTGCATTTTATGGTAATTTGAGCTGATGGCCACAGCAATCATTGTGCCATGCGAAATTTTAACTATAAACCCAGTTGACTAGGCATTTCACTTCAAAAAAAAAAAAATAAAAAAATAAATAAAGGGTTACCTACCTTTTAATTTTCCATCACACCTAAAGAATTTACAGGAAACATTTATAGGCAATTAAAATTCAGATCATTGTTCTATTTATATATAAAAATAAACTGTATTTTATTTATTATATTAAAACTGTGCACAGTATGTATAAAATTGATAGGGTAGATGATAGGGCATGACACTTGCAGTTTTTATATAAGTCGATGAGGTTAAAACCGATTAGGTACCCGTTTTTCACCTCTGGTGAATGTAAGTCTGTGGCTTAAGCTGACATGCATGCTTTCTATTCAAAGTTCTATATATAAAAACTACCTTGAATATTATTTATAGCATATGTAGAGACCGATATAAGCTGAGCCTTTATATAGTGTGACCAGCAGTCTCGTTATGCATTGCTTTTATTGATATGGGACGAATAAATTCCCCTTTTCTTCAATTAAAATGAAATAAAAGAAAAAACAATGATCTAAAATTATGTTATATATGATGTGATCAGCACAATGCCGGTTTCCCTGACACCAAATTAAAGAGCATTAATATTACTCTAAAATGTTCAATTTTTTTTTGTTGTCACTCTTCATCCTTATGAGATTGCATTTGAACCCCAAACAATATTAATATTCAAAATTTACTCATAACTAAAACTTCTCAGCAAAGCAAAAAAAAAAAAAAAAAAAGTATTTTTCACTCTCTTTTCAAATTTTATGATACTGACTCCTCCAATAGACATTCAAGTTAGCAGACAAAATACATAAATTAATAGATAGCAAAAAAATTTTTTTTACTTACCTTAAATGATTCTGAAATTGCTTTTGGTGGGATACTGAGAAATCCGGCCCTAGAGTGATTCAAAATTTGTCAGGCTGGTCCGAGGTAATGTTTCACTTTTGTGCACTGGTACTGCAGTTCTTAGATATTCTCACTTCTTCAATTTCAGAATAAAATTTTTAACCTAAATGTTACATTAGGAAAATCTACAAAAAACACATTCACTTACCTGTTCAAAAAAAAAAAAAAAACATATGCATTTTTCAAATTATTAAGGTATATTCAAAAATGTTTAATCAATGACACCTACCTGTTGTAAATCTTTTGCGATTTGGCAGGAGTGTATATTCTAAAATAACACAAATCAATTTTACAAACAGTATTCATTTTCCAATTCCTTATGCATGTGACACATTGTAGAAATGTAGGTATTGTCCTAGAGTATTGATGGAGACCATTTATAGCCGAGCCTTCCTTTTAAGTGTCATTGGCTGTCTCACATGCTCATCACAATAGTGTTACAGCTCAAAAATCCGTCAATTGTGGATATTACAATGTTTAAAATACCTACAATTGATTTCCAATAAAAAAAACATTTTTTTTACCTTTAGTGATTTGTTGTTAGGTGCATATTTTTTTACTTAAAATATTCAGTCACAAATTTTTAACTGAGATGTTTTTGGTAAAAAAAAAAAAAAAAAAACTTATTCATAGCTAAAATTTTCTTTTCAAGTGGTTTATTTCGGCAGATTTCCATTATCTTCATTATCTCTATTGTATTATGTTATATGTTTAAAAAGTGGTATGCATATAATTTTTTTTTAACTTGCCCCAAATCATTTATGTTTTCAGTATTATTATATATATTCGGATATGCACTTATGCAGTGTATTTATGTTTTATGTTTCGTGTATGCATGATGTTACTACGTCCTTCCAATTTCCTGCGGCTATAATTTTTTTTTTGGAGAAGGGGGGTAATGTTAGAATCAAAAATTCTAACACTTTTGAATTTGGTTAATTTTTATCAAATCCTCCGGAAAATATTTTAGTTACTTTTATTTTATTTATTTTCTCCATTTAAAATTTCTTAAAATTCGTAATTTTCAACAAACAAAAAAATTTAAGAATTTCCAGTGAAGCGTTTTGTTTGTAAACAAAACTACCGATGTTTCCGGATTGTAAACAAACACCTTAGCCAATAAAGAAATTCAATTTTATTCATTATTCAAATCAGTTCAAAATCTTTTTAGATCGTCTGCAAATAATTTAAAAATAATTTTATTAATTTTCCTAACGTTCATTTTCACTAATTAAAATCAGTGACGTCATTTCCATTTACATTTTTTCAAATTCTCTTTCTGGAAGATTCCATTCAGTTCGCAGCGAATATATCAGGTCCGCAGCGAATATATCGCGGCGCCGATTCAAAAGTGGCGTTCCTCCAGGAAAATGTGTTTTTTTTTAATATTAATAATGAATCCAAAAAATAGTCCAATATAAAAGATTCCGTTCTTAAAATTAAATTTATTTATTTCCATTTTATGATTTGTTGTTCAGCAGACGATCCAGGTAAAATAATTTGTTTTCGTACTACTTATCGCGCGCATTAATTTAAATGTGCGGAGTCTCGCAATAGCGGGAAATTGAAAGGCGTCTCTCCTGACTCTCTTGGATGCTTGCAGGGTAAGAACGACGAAGTTCGCGGCGATTGCCGGTGGCTTCGGCCATTGGCCGAGTGTCGGTCTTAAAGACGATGTCTAACTAATAAAAGTGTCTAGAAATTGCTCATAGAGTATCCGAATGAACATTTCAAAAGGATATTAAAGTTATATGGAGATCGATGAAAGGAGACCGATGAAAATTTATTATCCAGTGTCTGTGTAGCTGAACGTTAGCAAGGCCTAACTAGGCTTAAGTTAGAGGCAAGGAATTTCGCCTCCTGAAAGTTGCGCTTCTGGCATATAAAGGTGCGGTTTCCATAAAGGGTTTAATTCTCCTCAAATATCATAGAAGTACAGTTTCAGTAAGAAATAGTTAATGCCCAGCATCCATGATATAATAACCAACTCCATATGCTACTATGAGAAACGTGCACGCTCAACGTGTAGGTGAAAAAAAAATGCAATGTTCATGGATATACTATGCTCTGTGTGACTGCATGAGGAAATAATGCATTTTAACTCGCATTTCGAACATTCAACGAAATATTGATGCATTAATTAAAAGCACACTAATATGATACACAGACATAGATGACACCTGCCAAGAAAAACATCTTATGTATTCCGTATGTGAAATAAAATATCCGATATGTTAATTTAAAACGTATGTTTGTGTTTGATACAAATTCATATATGAAACCTACTATGAGAAAAATTGCTCTAGAAATTAACATCTGGAATATATGTAATTATGGAGTGTGGTAATTAAATTATTTCTTTTCCGTACCGGTACGATGAGCTCAATATCTGTAGATTCCACTTGCAAGAGAAATGGTGCCTATAATAAAGATATGTCTTGTGATTAATAAGTAGTGTTTTTTTTTGTTGTGAAAGTGTTCCCTTTGGATTTTATTAAATTTTGCTTTACAGGTATTCATTTGTACTGCAAAAGGGGTGAGTTAATAATTTTTCCTAATTTTCATTTTATTTGTCTGATTTAAATTATTATCATTTATTTATATTTTAGGATTTAAAAGTTTTGGCAATTCGGCATTTTAATATATATATATACGGCACAACTAAATTAAAATACTACCACTAATTTAATTACTTCCGGCCTTTAATCGATCTATTAATTTTCATGATTTCTTAACTTTATAATTTCCAAAAATCAAGTTTTATTGTTTAACTAAAATTTATTGTTTAACAATTACGTCTGTGAGCGAAATTTCTCATATGTACAGTGTGACATGTATAGACTGCCCTAAACAAAATGAAAATAACAAATTTTTTATACGCATAATATCATGTTTTATGTCGATTGTGGTATAGCAACCATTCATCATTCACTTACAGGGTTACCCAGAGTATTTCGATATATTGGAGCTATACTTGGGAATTGCTGGAAGTGTATTTCATTTTGTGTTACCCATTTTACATATAACACTAAATTTACGTACACAAAGTCATGTGTATATAGTTTATAGGCAATATACAGGGCTACCCAAAATTAAGGTAAACATTTTTTATTATTATTATTAAATGTAATTGGTGTAAGTGTTTGCTGCATTTTTTTTTTTTTTTTTTTTTTTTGGAAGAACACTGCTGACACAGAACGGAAAATTAATTTCTCATACCCATACTGTAAACAAAGTAGCTTTTGGAGAGCGATTTTTTTTCTGTATAATAACACATTTTGAGGCCTCCTGAATACGAAAGGTAAATTTTTATTCGTTGATCTGTATATATATGAATTATCAGCATAATTTAACAACAAATAATCTGGTGTGCTACTCACACGACTTTCTCTTACCTGAAATTCAATACCATAAATACAGGTTGGAAATTAAGAGGTAACATGAAGAGTACTGTTATGCAAATCTATGTTAAAATATTTCAAATTAGGCTTCGGAAGAGTTTTATATGATAATTAGTTCTGTGTGAGAGGGGATTTCCTGAAATTATTCGACGCAGGCAATAATCAAACTTTAAAAAACTTGACTTTGGTAAAAAGGAAGCCTTAAAACATGTAAATATACAAAAAACAAGCGATGCATATTTAGTTTAAAACCATACATTATTTATCATATGTCTATGAGGAATTCATTTCCATTCATAAGCAGCTTTCCTGGACCTGGTAAAATATTATAGTAAAGCACTTTCACTAACAATAGAAAAGAATATTATAGCTTAAATATTTGCAACCCTGTATATCTTTTGAAGAATATGTTACAAACCACAAAGTGCAGCTAAATATAAACCTATAGTAATAATATACGGCACAACCTAAAATGCACTTCCATCAATTTTCAGCTATTGTCGCATTATAATCTAGTTATTTTGTGTAGCCCTGTGAACAATGAACTCTGCCATATTCTACATGAGGCATGTTTTTATGCATATAAAAAATATATATTCATTTCATTTGGTTTAGTGCAGTCTATAGGTGTTAAACTCTACTTACCTGCAATTTTCCCCATAGACGTAATGTATTTGAATATTCTTGAGTGTCCCTGTGCACGAACCATTTGCTTCATCTCAATGAAAAGCTTACTGTAGCATCCCTATATGATACATATTTAAAACACCAAGTTTGGAATATGTGCTGCTATTTGTTCTTGAGATATGCTGATAACAGACAGACACACACACAGACCAACTGCTAAAAACACGATTTTCATATTCAGGGGACCTCAAAAAGTGTAAATATAACAAAAACTCACTTTCAAAAATTTGACAAAAAACAATACTTTCTCTACCTTATGGGTATGAGAAAGTAATAACTACAGGAAAGGCGAATTTGGTACTTTGGATTCCATATCTAGTTGCCACTTGAAAAGTTAATCAAGGTTTGCAAGTTTCAAGGAAATTGATAACAGACTTGATTTATGTTTTGATAAGTATAGGCACTATAATTAAAGGGGGTGTTGAGAAGGGCGGTAACCCCCCTTGACATAGAATTATACATCTATACCATATCATATTCTATACAAAACATTATTTTAGAATATTAACAATAAATATGAATTTCCTTATGATTTTTACAGTATAAAGTTATTTAAATGAAATTTATAAGAATATCTGTCCCAAAACGCAATACATTGGCATTTTTTGTGCGTTCCTGTACATAAACCAATTGTAGAGAATTAATTAATGCCATTTTAAATAGGGAATATCATATAGTAAACCTGAATAACATATATAATTTCTGAAAATATTTACAGATGCTGGGGGCGGGCAGACGGACAGATAGACAGATGGACAGTCAGACCAAAAAAAAAAAAAAAAAAAAATGCAAATTGAAATCTTATTCACAGTTAAAAATTGTTAGAAAATGTTTAATGTAAACGAAAATGCAATTCCAGCAAATGACCAATAATAACCCTTAACGTAACTGAATATTTTTGTGTGCCCTGTAAATCTAATGCTAATTGTACTGTACAATATAGAAAGCATCCTTTTGTGCATATGAATAACATATTTCAATTTCATTAAGATTTATGCAAAGTAATTAAATTTTGGTTTATAGAAATATCTTCACACAGAACGCAATGCTTTGGAATACTTTCGGGTGTCCCTGTATACAAACCAGTGATGGTGTTTACTCCATTTTCTATATAAAATATTCGATAGAAAACTATAATAACGTATTTCAATTTTATTAATATATGCATAAATGAAAGGTATTAAAATATGGTTTATAAAAATACCTCTCATAGAACACAATGCTTTGGAATACTTTCGGGTGTCCCTGTGCACAAGCTAGCAGAGGTATTCACTCCATTTTCAATAAGGAACATCCGATAGTGAACTCAAATAACATATATCAGTTTCAAAAAATTCTATGAATATTCACGGAATTAGAGCGCGGACACATAGAAAGACGGATGGATGGACAGACAGACAAATCGAAGTCATTAACACTTTTCAATCTTGCTGGAATTGTTAAAGAGCCGAAGTCATTAAATTTTTCAACCATGATGGAAAGTGGTAAAAATAAAGCACGAAAATTTCACATGGTTTTTCTAGTCTTTAATTTTTTTTCCTCTCTTAACGTCTTTTAATTTCCAGATGACCCCCTAAGAAATTTATCTATTAAATTTTTTAACAATACGAAATAATGTAAATTTGCATTAAGTTCTTAAAACTGTTGATTTCTCGTGTTTAAACGATTTTAGTTGCTATTTTAAAATAAAGGATCTTTTTTTAATTTTTCTCATCTGATAGATAACCCCCTAAAGTGAGCCCTTTGGCGTCGAAAAATAGATGCCAAAATTGAAAAAAAAGTGGTGTAAGTCATCATTTTCAAATTGCAATAACTCAGTGAGATTTTGACTTAGAGAGATGATTTTTTTTTATTTTTCTTGTTAGAGCGAGGAGAATATTTTTCTAAATATAAGTCACATGATAGGAGGGGCCGTATAAAAATTAAATTTCGTATTTAATATGTATACAGCCCCTTGTACAAAAAAATGCCATATCTGAAATCTACTCTTAATTTGCTCTAATTTTGTAATTGGAAGTATGGTTCTATCTTTCTTAGTTTACGAGATAATCGCTGTAACATCTATTTTGAATCACCCGGTATATATTTTAATTTGATGCAATGGGTGGGGAAGTGGTTTGAACGGGGGGGGGGGGGGGGAGAAAAAAATTAATATGCCTAAATATATAAAAAGCATTAAAATAATAATAAATCAATAAAGTAAATGATTGATATTTTGCCTTAAAATATAAAGTTGTGTTCAATAGCAATGGTTACTATATTGGTTAAAAAAAAAAAAAAAAAAATTGCACATTTTTCTCAATTTTATTATTATGATACTTTTTTATTAAAATCACACAATCAACTGTGGAAGAAAATCATATTTATTGAAATTTTACTTTTCCGACTGAGTGAAAATAATGCCGGGACCGGGACCGGTGATCCCGGTCCAGGCATTATTTTCGCTCAGTCGGATAAGTAAAATTTCAATAAATATTATTGCACTTGTTGCCTAAGGGAAAAAGAAAGAAAGAACTTCTTCAAGTGGTTTATTTTCTCTGTAAGCAATAGACCTGTTGTCCTAATAAAGGTATTTTTGTGAGCGTTCTTTGCCTCTTTTTTTTTTTTTTTTCCTACAACCCACATATTTGTTGAACAATATTACTTTTAATCCTCTTATTAAAAATGAGCTGAAACATACAACAAGTTTTATGTTTGTGTGTTATATGAATTAAACAAATAATTTTTCATTGCTAATCATTATTTTACCACATGTGAGAATATTTTTGATCAGTATTTCATGATAAAATTAACCACTTTCATAAAGCTCGTTTAATTTCTCAATTGAAATTTGTTTTCATATTATAATTACTGGTGGGGTTGGCGATTGAAAATAGTTATATTTCCAGACTACTTTTCCGTAATTATATAAATTTCTCCAAAATAATTACAATTAAAAATTTTTAAACTGTTTTGGTTTAAAATGACTGATTTAATATTGTTTAAATAATTATTTGTATGTATGTAATAATATACATTTACCTTAATTTCCTGTTGTTGTATGTGTGTTACAAAGACATTGAGATTTCATGTCATTTCTGATAGATATAATTAAAAATTAAATTCCTTGGTGAATAAAATTTAAATAAGCATCATAAAGCACAAAATATGTAACTAAATCCTTCTTCAAGTGTGTGTTTGGGGGGGGGGGGCTAATTTTCTTTTAATTGAATATTAAATCACATGAAAATAAACTTTTTAAAATCACTTGATGCTAGAAAATATATCGATATGATCACAATAAAAAAAATCTAAGGAATTCCATGCGGTTCACATCTTCTCCTCAGACATCCACATAATAGGACATATGTATGGATTATTTCCAAGCTGTTATTTAAAATAACATCAATTGTGCTTTTTGTGCTTGAAATTCACTGCAACAGTTAGCCAGTAGTGTCTTGTTTTTTTTTTTTTTTTTTTTTTTTTTTTATTATTATTATTATTATTATTATTTGAAGGTTTAAAAATTAATTATGATTAGACATACATTTGAATTTTATCAGTGGTTTTCATTTATGCTTTATGTGTAATACAGCTCTTTCACAAAACTTTTTAAAAGCTTCCATGAATTTCAAAAAATTGAACTGTTGTTACTATAATAGACCTTTCCCCCCTTTTTAATACTATATGTTTACAATGTTCAAAATTTCCTTCAAATCAAAACTCAAGCTTTAATATTTCAGAAATTTAATTATGGTTTTCGCACTGTATATAATAAACGATAATTTTTGTATAGAAATAAAGTGGTGCTAATTTTATTGCCATACACAAATACGAAATGAAGTTTTTAGACTGTTGTTTTCAATAACCTCTTATGTGTATATTTATATGCAAGTACTAAAAATTTATTTATCATTGTATAAATAAAGCATACTGTGGAACACATGGCAACCTGTTTTTATTGTTATAACTTAAGTTTCTTCAATGTTCGCCTGCATCATTTTTTATACATAAAAAGAAGAAAAGATCTTGAAATTTTTGCAGACACAAAATAGTTGCTTAATGGAAATTATTTTAAAAAGTGGCTTATTCTTAAGAGTGTTCTGCACATTCACTAACTCTTCATGTTTTAGAAATTGTTTGTTTTTTAGTTGAGATTTGAAATATTTATGGTAACTTTATAAGAACATTTGAAATTTGTATATACTGTACAAGAAAAAAAAAAGTTATTATAGATCAGTGTATTCCAACCAATATTTTGAAGCTTCTCTCTTCAATGCTCCCTGAAGAATATGTAAAAATAATTAAAATTTATTTGAAGCATATACTTGTTGTTCATTGTGTATTCTAAAATTTTATTTTGTGATGTTCGTATCTGTACCTCAGAGTTAAAGGACACCATGTACTTTATATGCACATTTTGATTTACATAGACATTAATTACTAACATTCAGTTACTATGAAAGAGATAAGATGGGGGAGGGGGATGATGTCCATTTTTTTTATTCATAACAAATGTGTTTCATTGTAGCACATAAAAAAAAAAATAGTGGTATCTCTTTTCACAAAATGGACCTTTACCTCCAGGGTACAGATATGATTACATTTAACACATTCAAGATCACCTTTAAATAGAAGTGTTTCTATTTTGAGGTTGAATTTACATAGCCTAGTATGTTACTAGTTTTCATAAAATGAAATATTCTTATAGTTTACATAAGTATTTAAATATTGCACAACAATGTGTTTGGGGGTTTTAATGCCAATTTATTACATGAGGATCCTAGACAAGGGTAGAATGCTGCCCTCCTTTGGAGATTTTATATAATTCAATGGGCTCTAAAACAGACAATCCTTTAATGTTCACCCTTGTGCTAGAGATGGGATAAACAGTTACTTTTCAGGAGGTTACTTCCTTCCATACTACCTTTGGTAATAGCTTCTTGTAGCATATTATTTTTATAACCTACTACTCTTTATATATCAGTTCAAAAACCCCTTAACGGCTTAAAAGTTTGTGACACCGCTACTTTATGGCTATAAGAATTTGAAATATGAGTCTTAAAGATGATATCAAATTTTAAGTGACGCTTTGCAATTAGGTATACATAGATTTTCTTATTTGATCATTTACTTTTATCTTTTATTTATTTATAATGCAAACGTAATATTTTTAACTTCAAGATCAGACAGATATATAAAATACACTCACGGATGCTTTTTCATTCGTATTTCAAATTCAAAATAACAGTTTTAAAAGGAATTATATAAAAATTCCAGTGGCGCCTCGGTGTTATTTTAAAAGATATGTTTTTAGATTCCATTAAAATTACTTTTGTTTTGTCTAATAAAGTATATTTACACATTTAAACAGTGCTATACTATCAAATAATTATACTTTCACTGAGTTTGCATTATAAAGTAAAACTATTTATTTCAATAAATTGATTTATCTTTTGCATCACGCTATCCAAAACATAGTATCCAACTAAGTGAAAATTTGCTCAAAGAGGTAGTGTGACGTAAAGAAAACATTTACACAAATTTTACTTGCAGTTTTGGATAGCATGACGCAAAAGATAAATCAATTTATTGAAATAAATAGTTTTACTTTGTAATGCAAACTCAGTGAAAGTATAATTATTAGACAGTATATTTGAAAATTAAAAGCACTGTTTAAATGTGTAAATATACTTTATTAGACAAAAGTAATTTTAATGGAATCTAAAAACATATCTTTTAAAATAACACCGAGGCGCCACTGGAATTTTTATATAATTCCTTTTAAAACTGTTATTTTGAATTTGAAATGCGAATGAAAAAGCAACAGTGAGTGTATTTTATATATCTGTCTGATCTTGAAGTTAAAAAATATTACGTTTGCATTATAAATATAAATAAAAGATAAAAGTAAATGATCAAATAAGAAAATCTATGTATACTTTAACTAATTGCAAAGCATCACTTAAAATTTGATATCATTATTTTTAAGACTCATATTTCAAATTCTTATAGCCATAAAGTAGCGGCATCACAAACTTTTAAGCCGTTAAGGGTTTTTTGAACTGATATCATTACTTTTTAGTGGTTATTGATCAAAAAATTAAAATAAGTCCTTCTGGCTCCTAGGAAGGGTAAACTAATTTATCTTTTCTTATGAAGTTGCCACCATTTTTGTTTTTCAAAATGGCTGCTACAATTTATTAATGGACTTAGTGGATTTATTAATGAAGGCTTGTATATATGGAGTTTTAAGCAAATCGGTTCATAAAACCTTTCTAATGTAAATTTGAAATTTTCAGTGTGCTAGCACAGGGAAACAAGAGGGTAGATTAAGTTGGCAAATGAACATATCAAATACATTTCTAAGATAAATCTACACTACAAATTTAGTGTGAATTAATTCAGTATTTCAAACATTATCATACTGACAAATTTTTAAGTAGCCTGCCACTTGCAAACAAAATGGAGAAGCTTCGCACTAGAAAAATTTATTGTCTGGGATTCTCAAACTCTTAAAAAAAAAAAGAATAATAATAAGAAAGAAAGAAAGAAAAATAAGTGGATAATTTCAAATTTAAGTTAGAATTACGTAATTTACAGTTTGCAAGTTTCTTTTTAGAGAATTACAAATTAAACAATTACAAAAAAAAAAAAAATCAAGTAAATGTTAAAAATGGAAATTTGTATATTTTGTTTCACCTTTTGAGGCTAAGTATGCTCCAATATTCACAGTTTAAATTTTCATCAAAATTGCAGGTAAAAATTACTTCATATATATTTTCATATAAAACGTTTGGGGGAAAAAATAGACAAAATATAAATAAAGCTTTACATTTCTATAATTTTAAAAATAAGATAAAATCACCTGGAGAAAAATTTTATGGAAAATATAAGTTAAGCTTTAAAAAAAAAAAATGAAATTTCTATTCTCTATTTCATAAATATATTTACAACTACAATAAACAAAAAACCCTCCTTTAATTTTAAATAATTATTTCTACATGTTTCGAAGCAATTAAAAGTTTTTTCTTTCTTTCTTTTTTTTTTTTTTTTTAAAGAAAAATAAATAAATGTAGTGGCGTCATCTAGTAGTTTATATTAAAATCATATACATATATATTTAACTTTTTTTTTCCCCCTTAAAAAGAAAAAAAAAAAAGAACTTGTTTAGAAACAGGTAGAAATTATTTAAAATTAAAGGAGGATTTTTTGTTTATTGTAATTGTAAATATATTTATGAAATAGAATTTTTCATGTAGAAATTAATTAAAAAAATAAAAGAAAGAATAATATTTTTTGAATACATTTTTATGGGTTTCAAAGTAAAGATGTTATTTATTTATTTTGACGTGTTTTTTAATAATTGCTATTTGACATATTTTTCAGGAATTTTAATAAAATTCATGAAATAATGTTATTTCTAATAAACAGTGTAAGCACTGTTTCATCCCCTAGTCATTATTGCTTTAAATAATAATAAAAAATTTTTTGATTATGTTGATATTTAAAATATGTATCATTTTAAAATCTGAAAAATAAATAAATGAAGAAACTCTAACTGTATTTTCAAAAGAGATTTTTAATTTTTAAAAAGAAAAAATATATATATGTATTTACGGAAGTGTATGGTTTAAATAAAAAACGATAGATGGCGCCAACACTCTATTTGCTGTTTTTTTCCATTCCCGGCGCGGAATGATACATAAATATGAATCGCAAATCATTGAGCTATTATAAAATTGATGTTCATGAATGATTAAAAAATTTTTCGCTTTAAAAAATTGTAAATTCATCATTATGATGATAAAATGGAATATCTAAAATTACAAAATACTTCCTTATTTAAAGTATTATCTAAATATTTTTTTCATAACAGAAGAGAAAATATATTTAAGTGAATTTGACTTAGTATATATACCATAAATATTTTAAACATGTAATAAAGTACTTTTGCGTTTAAAAAAAAATCTAAATAATTCATTGGCTGCATTGAAGTCGGTCAATCAACCAGCCCACATACCTCACAAGTAAGAACCGCATAACAGCGTTTTCACCCGAAGAAACACATGTAATTGGCGGAGTAATATAGTTCCATATTTAAAGTGATTTATATAAAAAACAAGAGTTTTCCTGAAAAAAAAACGAAAATGTTACTAGATTCAGAAAGATCCTATTAATAACATATATTAATTATATGAAAATCCTTCGAGCCGTTTTTGAGATATTTTTCAGAATTCCAGTCTATTACACCAACCGTTTTCCCATTTTGGCTTAAAATTGAGATTCAGATCTCAAAACATATTGCATGTAGAAATGTAAAATTTTCAGGATAGATTAAGACCGAAGATAAAAGATTATTTTGAAAAGATCAGAACAAAATATGGTATATTTGCTGAGATATTAAGTGTCGGCTTTTACCAATCTCTTTGATGTCAAACTAGCCGTATATATAAGTTCGCAGCGTCCCGTTTGTCTCTCCGCTTGCGTCACTCAAAAAACTGTCGTTTTTCATGATGGCGAATGTCTTTCTAATCCTTTCGGAGTATACAATATATATGTGTATCCTGCACAGTTGATGCGGTTCATGTTTTTAAGACCCAGTACTTTCGAAGAGTAACCTTCACTTTATTTAACACTAGAATTTCTTCAATTAAAAAAAAAAAAAATCTGATATGAAATATTGGTAGAATATTGTTAGAGTCAAGGTTTTATACAAATGTTAGTTCCAATCATGTAAGCATAAAGTTCTGTTAAACCAATTCATTTAAATATGAAAAAATATTTCAAATAATATCAAGAAACACGTACACGAGTGCCGTTTCCTGAAAAAAAAAATTCTCGGCTTAATAAATAATTACAAAGATGGAACACGGGCGTAGAATTCATACATCTATCAATGTTAGAAATTTTTCTACTTCTTAAATCAATGATATTATAGGCAGAGAAATTTCTTAAAAACATTCCGGTATGAATTCTGTGCCTGTGTTCCATCCCTGTAATTAAATAATAACAAATTTTTAAAAAACTTCTTTAAGGCATCCGAAATTTTAAACTACAAAGTAATTGTCCCTTTTGATTTTCTGAAGAACTTGAACATTCCAGATTGACAAGAAAATTAATATTTTTCAATCATACTTAGCAAACAGTCATTTTGAATGTGTTTTCTGAAATTAGAAACGCTTGTTTTAAAATACAAAATTTGCTTACAAAAACTGTATAAAATGATTTATTTTCTCTTAACCTACGACCGTAATTAACTATTCTTAATACTTTTACTCCTTTTAAATCATTAAAAAGAGTCTCGAGAAAAAAAATCAGATTAAAAAAATAAATAAATATTCAATTTTCTTATATTATTCTTGATTAAACTCAAACAATATTATAAATAAAATCACAATAAATAAATGCTCGCGAACATTATCACTATGCCGTAAAGCAATTTTAAATATAAACAAACACTGCTTCCTTTCCCTTATCACACATTGAAATCAGGCAGATCTGCAGCATTAATTAAAAATCATCCTAACCCACAAACATAAACACTCCTGTCATTTTCTCCCTCTCGTAAGCTTTCCTGTCAAAAAAGCGAAACTACAACCCAAACGATTTTATTCATCTATGAAAAATAATCAAAGCCAAATAAACATTTCTATGCTAATATCGATGGTTTCAATATTAGCACATTATATTTATGTCTGACATTAAAATTGACTTGGTTATTTAAATTATGTAGATTAATACCTCTATTCGTTAATACATTCGAGATTAATTAATACATTCAAGATAATACTAGAGAGCTCAGCTGTATGGCAATCAAAAGTATTATTTGAGCATATTATGTGACTGGAATATTATTTTTTTAACCTGTGGAATGATGGAGAGAAATTACTGACGGATAACATCACTCAAAAGATCATTTCACCAAATAAAATATTTTTCACGCTGGGTAAGTATTCCAGTTATCTCTCAGTGTTCTTTTGGCAAATCGCCAGACATTCCTCACCTGTTTCTCATGAAAAGGTAAAGTTGACAGTATTATTTATTTAATATGATATTTTTAGCAGTATATTACATTGCAAATAGGTTACAATGCAATAATAATAATATTTACTTATTACGTGAAATAACACACATCTCTACCTTGTGCGAGAAATTTTTCCTGCTTTCTGCGACAAACCTCACTGGAGCTAATTTCTTTCTGCAAGAAGATGTTATTGAATTGAATAATAAATATGTGCATTACTAACCAGCAATAACACAACCTTTTTTGTTTCTAAAAATGTGTATATTAATATCAAATCTGTATGAACTTTTAAAAAAACTTTATTATCCCATATTAATTTTTGGTAAGTTTTTTTTTTTTTTAAATTAAAGAACAATAAATGAAAGGATTATAAATCTTCACAAACCAATAGTTAAGAAAATTAAAATTAACCAAATAAATAATATAATTCATAGGATGACAGGAATTAAAACAATAACACAAGAAAATGCTACTTGCAGCTAGAATTTCTGAGAGCTATTTGCTCTATTTAATTTCGTTATCTGTATTAATAAAATCAGACTTTTGCCAGAATAAAAAAATTTTTGCGATTATCTTCATGTTTCACACACCATGAAAGCCAAAAATGACTTCAGAAAATTTTGTCTGTGTGTGTGTGTGTGTGTCATGGTGTCCGTATGTCTAACGCTATTTTTGTCCGGGTATCGCTTGAGAATGGCTGTACAGAATTCAACGAAGCTTGGCAGAAATTTAGATCTTTACCCAAATTAAAATTATATCTATCAACATTTTCGAAGAAGCCTATCAACATTCGAGACTCCCCCTTTTTTAGTGCTAAATTTGTCTTGGGAAATCTATGGAATGTGCGGTCACGAAATTTGTTGCAGAAATTGTTTATATGTATCCGACACTAACTGTAACGGAATCTTATGAAATTCCCCCCTTGGGTTCTGGGGGCAATAAACACGTGTAAAAACATGTTTTCTTGTTTGAATTCACCTTAAATTATCTTAGAATGGTGAATTTTGTGTATAGATATTGATAAAGTGTACGCATTATGTACTTTGGTGGGATTTCACAAAACTTCGAACTTACCCGCTGGGGAAGGGGAAGTAAGAAGTGTGTAATTTGCTGCCGAAGGCAGTGGGCCCAGTGACAGAAAATTTTGTAGCTGTCTGCAATAGGTTTTTAAAATTTCATAATCTGTCTGCGAAATTTGCTTGTAGTCAACGGTAAAAATGGCTTCCACTCAAAAAGCCTGAAAGCTGATAGCAGCAATTTGGGGGGCAGGGCGGCTTAACAACAGTGGTGATTTCGTGCAACAATACCCAATACAATTTTACTACAGAAGAATATAATATAAACAATTATAAAATAGTAAGTTTAACTTATTCAATTAAATATTTTATAGCAACGTTTGACACAACACAATAAAAATTATAAATAATAAAAGTATTAGTTTTAGTTTTGATACAGAAATTTTTATAAGTGAATTTTGAAGTGGAAGAGAAGTTTTGGAGCAGTTTTAAATGAAATCAGCACTTTTCTACATTCCCGTAGAATCTCAGTAACAGGTAACAGCAGAAAAGAATACATGCATAACGCTGCCTATCAAGAGAGATCTAGGCTCCTAGGTCGCCCTTGTTAAGCACTGTTTTGTGTGTTCCTACCGAAGCACCTATAGGGGGCACTAGAGTTCCTACCAGAGAGCGTCTAAGATGTAATGTAATACATCGGTAGCGCATTGTCGTGGGCGAAAAATGTCCATAAATTGTAGGCAAATTTTTATGGCTGCAGACAAAAACTATCTGAAAGTAGTACAGTCAAAGAGTGTCCGAAAGTTGCTGACTAATTTTTTTATTAGTGCAGACAAAAACTGTCTGCAAGCCGTTTTTCTGTGTCCGCGACTATGCGTTTCTGCCACTGGGGCAGTGGGGACCTGGACTCTTCACATTTTGAACGAGAAAAACCTCTACCAAACACAGCAGGAACTTAGGTTATTAATAATGATATGGAATTTTGACAACTCCTTTAAGTAATTTATAATATTTTAAATAGATAAAGCAATAATATGAAAAAGTAAATCATGTTTTAAAGTATTAGCTTACAAACCGAAAAATAAAAAGAAGAGATTTAAGGTATGGAATGTTTTAATCAACAAAAATAATATTTAAAAAAATGAATAAAAATTTTTATTATTCAAACATAAAAATATTTTTAAACAATAACTTATCAATGAATCCACAAAAATGGTTTTTTTTTAGAATATATTGTTACACTATAATATTAAAATTGAAGGAAAAAGTTAAAAATTATTTAAAAGGGAACAATAAAATAAATTTTGATTTTTGCTTTATTAAATTCGGGGATCAAATTGAAAATTGGTCAAAGAATAGTGGAAAAAATTGAAGCTTTTTTTTTTTCTTCTAAGGAGGAGGGGGAGGAAAATATAAGGGGAAAAATATATATTGGAGAAAACTATTTTTAAATGTATGAAAAAAAATAAATAAGCCCAAAGAAACTATAGATCCTAAGAACAGCAATTTCACTGCTAACTGACAAAATGTATGTATGTTTAATTGCAATTAATTTCTGTAAAATGCTGTTATTTAGCTGCTAATCTATACAGCTTGTACTTTTTAATTGATTAACGGAATATGTATTAAGTTTACAGTTAATTGCTGAAATATCGATTAAATTTATGCTTAATTACCATTAACTACTTAAATATGTTCTTTTTACCAGCTAGTTGATAAAATTTGCACTTTTCTTTAAAGCTGATTATGGAATTTTGCAATATTTTTATGGCCAACTGCTGAAATACATAATTATTTCTCTACAAATTTACAAAATCTGCATTTAACCACAAATAATTCCTAATATGCATTATAATTTTGCCAATAATTTATAATAATTCATGCTTTTTTCAAAAGTTGATTCCTGAAATTTGTGACATTTTTGCAGTTAATTATCAAAATATGCAATTATTTGACTGCTAATTGATGAAATCTGTGCCCTTTTCACAGCTGAATTCCCAAATGCTGAAAATCTTTGCCGCTAACTGATGAAATTGACACTTTTTTCAAAGCTGAATCTTAAATTATGCAATCTTTTGCAAATGAAAAAAAAAAAGGTCATTCAACTAGAATTGTCTAACATTTACGTTTATTCACAACTAAACTATTATTTTCCTGCTAATCGATATATTTTTTTTTCAAAGCCGATTCCCAAAATACACGATTACTATGCCATATCCTCCAACATTGGCTACCCAGTCTTCAGAAGCACTTCTTACCGACATATATACAACATAGTAACAGGGTGTAAAGAAATCATGATTTAAAAAAAAAAAAAAAAAAAAAAATCAGATTATTTTGATTTAATTCTGATTTTTTTTTTTTTATCTTAGAATTCATACCCTCTTTTTTATTAATGTTTCTTCATTTTATTCAATAGGTATTTTTAATTTTACATAAGAAAATAAGTTGAATCTCTGCATTTAATATTTAAAAAAAATGCAAGCTAAATTTAATAAATCTTACCAAAATGTTCAAAACATGTAGAGTTAAAGAATACTTTAAAATTTTTCTAACAAATGCTATAGGTTTTCATCAATAAAATATGTTGTGCAAGAATCATAAAAAAAATTATCTACAATTCATATTATTTCAAATTCATGTAAAAATTAAAACAGAATTAAGTGTATTATGAAGAGCTATTTGAAATATAGATATGTAAAAGAATCATAAAAAAGTGTATTATGTCGAGCTGTTTGAAATATAGATATAAATATTTGCATTTACTTTCTTTAATTAAATATAAATGGTATTTCAATTTTAAAAATCTATAATGTAAGTGATTATAATCAAATGATTAAAAAAAAAGTCACTTGATTTAAATGGTTGACACTCTGCATAGTAACAAATTATTGTAAGTGTAATTATTTCCAGATAATTTTAGTTAAAATTAAAAACAGATCTAAATATATAAATGAGAGAAATTATAAAAACAAACTTTTTGATTTTTTTTAAAAATCAAATTACACATCTGCATTTTTCTTTTGTACCGAATAACAAGCCCTTTTTGCTTTTTTAAAATCATTATTACTTAATTTGATATAACACACTCCCATATTAAATTTTGATATGAGGAGTGATTCCAATGTTTTCGTGTTCATGCTGGAGCGACATTCAGTCTGGTTTTTCCTAACCATACTAAAAATTAGCTCACTCCCAGCATTATTATGAGGAACTGAAAGGATGGACATCATTACCTTTGGCAAAGTAACATATTTTAAATTGCCATTGCTATGTCTGATTTGAGAGATTTTGTGCCAGGTGACATCCATCCTTTCAGATTCTAAAATTCCAGCAGACAGACTGTCAACTTGAAAAAAATAACGTTAAAAAAAGCTGTATTATTTTTTTAACGATAATTTTATGGAAATGGAAAGAAATTCCTGATTGAGAATATCACTGAGTAACAGAGTTGCATGAAATCGTATGTATTCCTTACTGAGATTTCAGACCTATTTTTTCAGACGTGAAGTAACAAATCGATTTGAACATCTGCTCGGAAAGTCTGATGCGAGTCTTTTACTCGTTACTTCGTAATCCGTTTATGTATGATTCTGTATCTAACATGAGGGGTGTTTTATTCATTACTCGGTACTTTTTTCCTACCGTATGACGCAATTTGGACTATCAGTTTTTGTATGATTTGAATTTTCGGTGGTAGCCGGCGTTCATAATATTGTTTTTGTATTTTGTAAATTAAATAAAATAAAAAAGTAATTATATAAAAGAAATAATTCAAACTTTTTACTTGTATAATGGTGTATTATATCAGTTTTATCGCCAAAAATTTCTTGTCTATTTCGCGTGTAGAGATAAAATTGAAAATATTATTTTTTTAATAGGATATTTTTTGTAATATATTACAGTGCTAATAGGCTACAATGCAATAATAATATTACGTGAAATAACAAGAATTTATAAATATAGGTCTGATATTTCTAATTTATTTTCTCTCTTATCCGTTTTCAACCCAGATTCGGTAGAAGGTTTTATATTTATATATACGCATTTTTTTTTTTTTTCTTTTCCAGAAATAAAATGAAATATTTTTAATTTCATGTTAATAATAAAAATTAGAGAAAAAAATACCTACAAAAGTTGGTGATATATATATATATTTATATATATTTTTTTTAAATCAAAAATTTGCCTGTGGGGTCATTCCATGTCAAATCAACCAAAAAAAAGATGATTTGACACCCATAGTCTCAGATTTTGACGAAACTTGGTGTATTTGTTCCTTTTATGGATTTAAATGAGGTAAAAAAATATTTTTGTTCTATCTTAAATAGTTTAGGTTTTACAGCTAGTTAAAGATTTGTGAATTTGAAGGGTTTTTTCGATTAGGCTGAGGAACGCAATTTGTTCTTTCATAAAGAATAATTTTTATCTCCCTTATTTACCAACTAATGTTGATGAAATTTTTTATGAGTATGCTTTAATATATAAGAAATACAGGAAAAAATCCTGAAATATTATTTTAAATTTTTTTAAAATGAAATACAGAGTTCCACTCCAAATGGATTATCATCAAGAGGGAAAAGGATAATCAAACAATTCTTTTTGTATTCTTGTTCTAAAGGATGTATTCTACAACATGAAAAAATAAAATAAGTGGCTTTTTGCGTCCTTCTTTATTTTTTCTGACTTCAAATTTAAAATTTCCAGTTTCCTAATTTTCTTGAAATTGCCAAATTAGAAGTTCCAATTTTAGTAAAATTGTACAAAAATTTGAACTAAAATGTTATTTATCAACTAATTTCAGTTTAAAAGTTTTTGAAATAAAATGAAAAATTGAATTACATAATTAGGTGGTGTATGATTAAAACAACAGAGTAGTTTGTAAGAATGTTAATTCAACATGTACAGAAAAATACATACATAAATGCTATTAAATTGAATCAACAAAATTCTAAATTGAAATTTCAAAACAATCTAAATTGAAATTTCAAAACAAACAAAAAAATTTCTAAATTAATATTAAATGTTCTAATTAATAGAAATTTGCATTAAAATTTAATTTTGTTTTAAAAACAAGATCTAAATTCTAATCATTTTACTACTCACTGCTATTTCAAATTTTAATCTTGCAAACAATCAAACCATTCAAGTTGCAACAAGACAATTAAGTGATGTTCTGTCTACTGTGTAGGTACGTGTTTAGATGTCTGAATAAGTCAAACCTTGTTTGACATGTTTAAACAAGTGAGCTTGCTCAGTAGCAGAGACAAAACTTGGCATCTTGCAATTAGTCAGTCACAAGCTATTGCATGTGTAACATGCATTGAGGCTATACTATTTTGAAAAGAATTATTAATTATTTTTGAATGTTATAGTATATTAGAAAAATGGAGAAGTGCAGTGTGGGGGAAATGACTCAAAGTGATTGTCATTTGTTATACCATGTTAGGAAAAAAACCTTGCAAACTCTTGATAAACTATTTGAAACTGATTTAACTCTCTTAAAATTGAGGACAGAATTAAGTTGTGAGTTAAAAACTATTTGTCTTCATCCCCATAGCAGAAAATGCGAGACGCGAGGCGTACATCGCAGATTTTTTCTTTAGTCTGCAGATTATTTCTGAAACAGTATTGTGAACGGAAAGATAGCAATTTTCAATCTTTCTCCATCTACAATATAAATGTCAATATTCATTTTAAACATGCTTTATTAGATTCTAAAACATATAAATATGTAGACTTGTTCAATATCTCTCACTCATGTAATTTTTTTGTGACCTCCCCCCCCCATCTCCCCACACACTAACGATCGGCAATCAAATGGATTGCATAATCCTTGTGATTTCTAGTGTTTCTCCATCTGCAACATAAATATCAATTTTCTTTTTTAACTTTTTTAATTAGATTCTAGAACCTATAAAGAAGTAGAATTGTTTAATATCGCTCACTCATATATTTATTTTACTCTCCATCCCCGGCATGTTAACGGTCAGTGATCAAACACTCCACAGAAGTCTTGTAATTTTCAATCTTTCTCCATCGACAGCATAAATGTTAATATTCATTTAAACATGTTTTATTAGATTTTAGAACCTATAAGGAGGTAAAATTGTTCATTATTGTACTTATGCATTCTTTGTGACACCCCCCCCCCCCCCCCCCCACTAATGATCGGTGATCAAACCCTCTACAGAAGTGTTTGATTTTCAGTGTTTTTCAATCTGCAACATAAATGTCAATATTAATTTTAAACTTTTATTTGTTTGTAGATACCTAAAAAGAAGTAGAATTGTTCAATATCTCTCACTACTCATGTATTTTTTGTTAATTGCTTCTTTGAATATTTACAAGATCATGAACAGAGGTATTTTTTCTTATGTGATATAAAGGATAATGGTTAATGCCAACTCTTTACTTAACTATATTCAAATAAAATATCATAACTAGAATGCTTTGAGATATCTAACAGATTAATTGCATTACATAGAACTTGTGATTAAAACAAGCTTGCTGAATCTGGTAACTTTTTCCCCGTAACTTATTGTGAAATTATGTTCCAGATTTATTTTTTTAATGCCTAAATCGTGTCGCAGATTGACAGAAAAAATTCTGCTACTGGGGTCTTCATCACCAAAGTGTGTTTTTGAAAAAGTATAAATCATTGCAAAACTAACAAATTATGCATATATATATATATATATATATAAAGATCTTTTAAACTGAAATTAGTTGACAAATAACATTTTCTGCATTGCTGCTTTCGTTGCAGTACTCGTGCGTGCTTTGTTTTCCTGATGAAGGATCATGTTTTAGTTTTTTTTTTTTTTAACTCAAAACAGTTGCTGAAAATTCTTGTATTTTATGATGTACTTAATGATGTAATTTGTACTTATTAAATAACATTTTGATTCAAATTTTTGTATAATTTTATTAAAATGGGAACTTCTAATTTAGCGATTTCAAGAAAATGCGGGAATTGGAAATTTTAAATTCGAAGTCAGAAAAAGTAATGAAGGACGAAAAAAAGCTATTAATTTTATTTTTTCATGTTGTAGAATACATCCTTTAGAGCAAGAATAAAAAAAAAAAATTTTTATTATCCTTTTCCCTCATGATGATATTCCATTCGGAGTGGAACTCTGTATTTCATTAAAAAAAATTTCAAAATAATATTTCAGGACTTTTTCCTGGCCATGTGCAAATACTTGCTGGTTTAATTTATTTTTTTCTGTATTCCTTACATATTAAAGCATACTCATAAAAAATTTCATCAACATTGGTTGGTAAATAAGGAAGAAAAAAATTGTTCTTTATAAAAGTACAAATTGCAATTCTTCTGCCTGATCGAAAAATAACATGAAATTCCCAAATCTTTAACAAGCTGTAAAACCTTAACCATTTAAGATAAAGCAAAAATTTTTTTTTCCTTATTTAAACTCGTAATAGGAACAAATACACCAAGTTTCATCAAAATCTGAGAGTATGGGTGTCATGGTGTGGTTGAATTGACATGGAATGACCCGTGGATAAATGTTTTCATAGAGATATTTGGCATTAGTTTAATATTTTTATTTAATTAAGCAGTATTTTCTTCCCTGCAGTAAAACAAAATTTTTTGTTGTTATTATGTATCTTATGAGGTTCTTTTATGTTCTCCCCTTGTAAATGGTTATAATTTGGATTTTATTAAGATTTTTTATTTTGTAAATATCATAAGAGATTTTATTTTGTTTTATTATTTTATTTTATTTATGGAACAGCTTTAGTATCGGATCCCTTTGGCAAAAGTTGAAATTTGGCACCGAAGTAGCTCATACGTTTCTTGCTAAGATCTTTAGTTGCACAATTGAGATAGCCATTTCAATTCATCGCAAAAATGGCTTAAAATATTTAAAGTTACCAAAGGGATCCCATACTAAAGCTGTGCTTTTTGTATTTATTCAATTATAATATTTTCTATTAAAGACTTCTGTGGTCACGAAATTTGGTGCATAAATTGTTTGTATGTATCTAGCACTTATTGTAACTGGATTTCACGAAATTTGAAATCCCCCCCCCCCCCCCCCCCACACACACACTTCTCGGAGTCGGAGGGCAATAAACATGTGTAAAAACATGTTTTCCCATTTGAATTCGCTTTAAATTATCTTAGAAGGGTGAATTTTGGTGTGTGGATATTGATTAAGTGTACGCATTATGTACATTAGCTTGATTTTGCAAAACTTTGAACTCACCCGCTGAGGTAGGGGAAGTAAGAAGTGGGTAAGTTGATGCCGAAGGTAGTGGGGACCCAGACTCCTCACGCTGCGAGCGAGAAAAACCTCTACCGATCACAGTGAGAACTTAGGTTATTAATAAAGATATGGGATTTTGACAACTCATTTAAGTTTAATGTCCAGTGAAGCGGGCAAAGCCTGCTAGTCTTCAATATACAATTGTGATATTGTCTAGTTTTCAAATTAAAATATAAAATTCATTAAGAACAATACATTTTCAAATGGATAAAATTAAATATCACAACTTCCATGGTATATTTTCTGAATGAAAATTGGTAAAAGTTTTAACACTGATGCCAATCAAATGTAGTCTTCGATATATGATTGTTAAATAATAATATTACTCTTAGTTATTGGGTTTGATCAAATAAATATAACATATTCTTCAAACCAAAGTTATTCATATTCAATATTTAAATAAACAAACAAAATATCATCCATATGATTAAAGGATTTTGTATGTGAAACTTGTTCATATTGTCAAATATCATACTAAAACTCATAATTCATAAAGGAAAATCAATTTTAAATAAAGAAGTTTAAAAAATAAAATAAGCAATGTCATTAACATTTAAAACATTTTACAGGAAGTACTTCGACTTTTTTTTAAAATAAATATTACAGATGTATACTTGGTTGTTCTACACCTCCCTTAATAGGTGTTTTTGTTAATAGTAGGTAAACAGCTGCTATCAACAGTATTAATTTTCCTTAAAAATACAAAAGTCATCCACGCTTTATGTAAATTATTTTGAAAATTAAATTTTACACATGAAGGGCAGATTTTTTTAAATGATTTGCTTCTATTTTATAGTCTTGATTCTTAACTACAAGTTCTATGTTAGAAAATCTCTTTATATGCTTAACATTATTTGCAAAAGAAAAATAATTAAAACTACTGTATATGTTGTTTTGATATGTTTTCTGTATTTTGGATCAAACATTTTTTCTTTATTATTTTGCTTAATCCTCATTCATTATGTTTCAATAACACTGAAGAAATAAACTGGAAGTTAAAAACAGTTTATTATTTATTATACAAATTTAATAAAATCAGAAAACATAGAAAAGATAGTAGTCATTCAAAAGAGTTCAGTTTATGTTTCTCTTGGCATCCTCATAATTATTACTTTTTTCTTTTTATCATGAGTGAAGTTGTTTGCTTTGAAAATTCTACTTTCAAAGAATGGAGTCAAATTCTGAATGTTGATTTGTCTAGCCTAGAAAAAGAAAAAAGAAATACTAAACTTTCTTGAAATAAAAATTTGGAATATTTATTTGAAAAAAGATAAAAAATATAAAAAATATCTAACTTTGTAAAAATTAAATAGGATAATTTTCTATTATATATATAGATATTAATTATTATTTGTTTGCTTTAACATTCAAACTGAAAAGTTACTATAGGGAAAAAAATTTAAGGTTAAATAGTAATTATACGGTAATGCATTAAAGTCGGCTTTTTAAAATTAAGCCTCATAAGACATTAGCAAAATGCCATCATTGCTGTTACACTCCATGTTTTAATGGCATTTGCTTTAAAAGCACATATTTCAGTTTTTCCATTAATATTTAAAAAATTTTAAAATAAACTTTTATGCTTTCACAATACTAGAACATCCAATATTTTTATATTAATTGACATGTTTATGAAAGCTTCAAAAGGCAATAAAACTGTTTCTTTACAGAACACCGATAACTTCTTCGAATGAACACATTCGCTGCCGATCACACGTTTGCGTGTGATGTGAAACATTGTTTATAATGGCAGTCAAGTGGCATCAGCAGCGAATGTGTTAAATGACATATTCGGTGAAAGAATTTTTATTCAAGAAACTCAAAGTTATATAACTAGAAATATGACTTAATTATAATTAGAACAAAACCTGATAGAACAGAAAAAAGATAGCACTAATTACAATAAACCTTTGGAATAAAAGTTATCAAACATTGAATGTAAAAACTTAAGTAAATAAATAAAAATAAATAAATGCCTTTTATGTAAGTAACATGAAATACAATTTAAATATATAAAAAAAAGAAATGTGGTTTGGCACTTGCAAGATTTACTTTTAAAAGTGTCGAAAATTCATAGAAAATAGCATGAAATGAGAATGAAAAAACTCACTATCACAAGTGTGTGAAAAAAAAAAATAATAATAATCTATATATTAATAGGCAAGCATAAAATTTGTAGTCCCTTTTTAACATATTCATTATGGGAGTAGAGGGTTGAAAATGGTATCATTCGAAAGGTATGGTTAGCCGGAAGGTGCGAATACAAATATTATTTTCTTACGATGTCAAGAAGGTATTTAAAAATACATTTATTTTTTATGCATTTTCCCCCATTTTTCCCTTTTATACACATATTCCTTTACATTAAAAAATACCTAAAAGTAGAAAGTTTTTAAATCTGGCAATTTCATAAAGCTCAAATAAAACCATAGACACAGTAATTTGTATAATGTAGCATCACTGTACGCAAGCGAAGTGATGACGTCACTGTCTGTCCATGGAGCCATGAAAAAGATTTTCTATGTTAATCGTCCATTGGATTTTTTGTAAAAAATTATTAAAAATAACGGAAATTATCTGCTGATTTTAATTCCGATATTTGGGTATAGTTTATATATAAGTTACTGTCTACATGTGTTTGATTGAGTTATTTTTTCTGTAAAATTGATAAAATTTTAATTTAAAATCACAAAACTCCAGAAAAAAAAAAATGGCAAACTTCCAGTTTTGAATGTAAACATAAACATTTCATTTCAAAGGGTGATATTTAAACAATAAATATTCAACTAATATACTAAATAAAAGGAAAATGGATTTGTTACTAACTGCTGCATGTATAAGTAGACGATACGGAAAAAATTCCGATTTCCGTTTTTTGCTGAATTTACATGTTTTGAGCTTTCTTTACGTTTCAATTAACTGAAATTGGCTACTTATTTTTTTTAAAAAGTGTCTTTATTGCTAGCTTTTGTGGGTAGAAGAAGCAAGTAGAAGATACATAAAAACTTTTGATTTCCGGTTTTCGATGAATTTACACGTTTTGAGATTTCCTTGCATTTTAATTAAGTGAAATTGACTACTTATTTTTATTTTTTAAAAAGTGGATTTATTATTCTTTCCTCTGCATATATAAGTAGAAAATATAAGATTCAGAAAAGTTTTAGATTTTCGGTTTTCGATAAAAGAGGAAAATATCTTACTTTTTCTTGCAACTCTCTATCAGGAATTTCCACAGTTTCAATGTCAGCTGTAAATCTACTCCTTAGATAGGCTATTTGTTCCTGAACAAGTTGCTTCAAAATGTATAATAATAGTTCATTATTATCTCTCTTGTAAGCCAGATACCTATGAAACGTCTAGAAAGAAGAAACGATAAATTAAACTTAGTTTTTGTAATAAATTTCACTGAAAAATTGGTGTTAAATTAAAGAATAAAAACTTTGTAAACAACTATAAATTGCAAAAACCCAAAATAATTCAACAGAAAGCTAATACCTTTTGATCTTCTGCTTAATACATTCAATCAATCTTTTTTATGAGCTACCACATTCCAAGTCACTTACTCTCTTTCTCTATCTTAAGAAAGCAGTGCTATGCTGCATTGATTTACGTAGGCACTGTATCATTGCTTGTGTTGTTATTTGCCAAAATCTTTATATATGTCCAGTTTTATTGTGCAATTGTAGTTGAGATAGTGAGTTAATTTTGAAACACTTTTAAATCTATTTTGATATTTTCTGGTTTGGTGGGTTTTATATAAAAAAAAATCCTCATTATTTTATTGTTTTTTGTCATTAAAATGTTTTTTAATCCAAGTTTGTTTTTGTTTTTTCCTCTTTTGGTCATATTCCTTTATGTAAACTTGTTTCACCCCCCCTTTTTTTTTAAACAATTTTGTAAATGCCTGCAATTTTTAAATTAACGATATTGTCTTTGCCATTTTGATTCTTTGAAATATATTTATGCTTGGGGTTTATTCAGGTTATATATTCTGAATATAATAGCTTCAATTTTCAGTTTAGTAGTAGGTATCTTTGTTATATGCAACATGTATTGTGTATTTTGTTTTTCTCCATTTTCTATTATCTAAAATTATAGTTGATTACATTGTATAAATTAATTGAACAATGTATTACTTTAACACAACTAATTCAAAATACCACATCAAAACATCCAATTAGTCATATATTCCATCTGAGCTTTCAACTCCTTATCGTTGAGTCTTCCTCAGAGTTGTAAACATAATTTTTTCTGTCAAAATATACAAGTTCAAAGATATAATCAAACACAAGTACAAAATCCATTTTAAGTCAATTTGTTATAAAAGGATAAAATTTCATATGCCATGTTTTACTATTCCAAAAAATCACATATATAATTTAACACTTCTCTATAGTGACGAATTTCATCTATTTTTTTTCGCTAAACACCTGAATAAATTCATAAAAACTACATGTGTAAACACAACATTCTTCAAAACAATTATAAACATACAATTGGATAACATATTTATTATATATTTTTCGTTATATAAATTTCGTTTTAATTTACCCATGATAAGGATGCAAATAAAATGCAACCACAAATTATAAAAAATTCCATCCAATTATAAAAAAAAAATTATTCAAAGCAACAACGCTACAAGAATTAATCTATACTAATATTATAAATGTGAAAGTTTGGATGGATGTTTGTTACTCAATCATGCCACAACACCTAAATGGATCTGGATGAAATTTGGTACAGAGATAGATAATAGTCTGGAATAGGACATAGGCTACTATTTATACAGGAAATTTAATTAGATTTTTTTAAAATCAATTAAACTATGAAAATAATAAACTGGTAATTGCCTTAATATAAGCCATTTAAATTTTTAATTGTTGCCAAGAAAGTTTACGAGGTATTTTAATTTATTTATTTATTTTCAACATAAAATGAAATATGCTTTCACGTGAAAAATAAAAAATTACTAAATGTTAAATTGGTGAATGAGAAAATGACGTTTTTATAACTTTAAAATAAAATAGTAATAATACAAATCTAAAATGTTTCTTCTGAATTTTATTTCATAGCATTTTTTTTTATATACCTCAACTTTAGATTTTTTTTTTTTTAGCACGGATGAAGCACGCTTGGCATAAAAGTTAATTCAGCATTATATTAAAGGTATTGATAATTTACTTATTGATAATTCTGGACGAATTTTTAAATTTTGATGCTGAAGTAGATCGGACATTTTTTGCCAAGGACAGCCACTTAAAGCAGAGTAGCGCATCAAAAATATAGGAACATTAATCACATAAATTCTATTTTGGTCTAAAACGGCAACAAAAATTCAAAAGTCGCCAAGAGGTGCTGCTACATTAAGGTTGTACCATGATCAGGTTTACATAATTTATTTGTTTTTCTGTATACCAACTACTATTAACTAAGCATGAAGTATATATAACCACAAAAAATAAAATAAATAAATAAAATAATAATTGTCTCATGCGATAGATGTAGCCGATCATAGCATATTGTAATATTATATTTGGCTTGAAATTGCTGTCATTCTATGGTTGATCGATTAAATCAAACAAATATAGGAAATAACTTGAAAGCAAATATTATGTACATCACTCATAATGCTGTTCATATGTAACTGGGATTCAAATATAAAAGGGATACTTCAAAATTTTTCGATACTCTCCGTATCGAAATTGTCATGTATGATAAGCACCCAAATGCCCACGGGTAAGCCATTGTTGCAGGCAATAGGGATAGAGGCACCGAAGACTCGGCAGCAGGAACCCAAAGTGAGCTTTTGAGCGATTTCAGTATTTTATTTATTTTTTTCATAAAGCTATATAGAAAAGAGATTCCTTTAAATATAGTGACCAGTGAAGCGGGCAAAGCCTGCTAGTACAATAATAAAATAATCTGCAAGCAGTAAATACGATACAAAAGCATTCGATATGAAAACCAGACCAGAATGAATAATACTCTTGACCACAATCCCCCTACTCATCTCCACAACTAGAAAAAACCACGGAGTCATGACTCATTGGAAGAAACAGGCCACGTTCAAGGTTAAACTAGATACGACGCTCACACACGCCGATTTTATTCGTGCTGGCATGGGAGCATCAGATCTAGTTTAGACTTGGATGTGTTTTTTTAGGATTCAAGGAAGAAATATAGGAGAATTTTAGGAATGATTAAAATATTTAGGAATTTTAGGGAGAATGCGAGCCTTGTAACTCTACATGCATAAATGACACAGAATTGACCAGGAGTTAGTAGCTCACGAGGAAGACAATGTGGATGGTTGAAAATGCTGAGCAGAAGATCAAAATGTATTACAGCTTTATATTGATGAAAGATTTTTTTTTTTTTTTTTAAATCAAACACAAAACAATTATTTCAAGTTGAAATAATTAAGCATGACCCTTCATTAGATGGAAAAAAAAAAAAAAAAAAAAAAAAAGCGGTGACTGAAACTATAACTGCAAAATAGAAACAATGCACAAAGCTTACACAAAAACGGCAAGATAAAATGAAAAGAAAGAAAAAATTATATTGGTCTGACTTGAACTGAATAAAAATTTAAAAAAGAACAAAGACAACCTTTAAAAAAAAAAAGAACCTATAAATAAAGAGGAGGAAGAGAAAAAGTTGTGTTATTTGGAGGCATCAGATATGGAAGACATTGAAGAAAGATCAAAAGGTTTTAGGATTTTTAAAAGGTATGTTTCACAGAAATCAGTATGTGAAGAAATAATAAAAGTCTAAGGAAAGTTATAATAATGACCAAGTAAAGGGAAGCAATAGAATATTTAAAAAATTTCTTTATTATGCACATTTTGACAGTAGTGCTTATTAATTCCATTATTTGGCCAATATAACCAAGATTGCAAAAAGAACAAGGTATAAAATAGACAGAAGATAAGTTCTTAATGGCAATAATTATCTTTAAGGTTTTAAACATGATAAACCAGTTTTTGACATGGTTTAAATTATCAAAAGCCTATATGCATAAGTAAATTTTAATTATACAGTAAAACACTATTTATACGTCCTTTAAATGTCCAACTCATTCCTATTAATTTTAACACAAAAATTCTTTGTTTATGTGCTGCTCAAATATCAGTTATACTTTTTTTTTTTTTTACTTTTTTAAAATTCACAAAATTTCTTAACAGGTCATTTTTCTGCTCTAAATTATATATCAATTTTCATGAATATGTGAACTGTGATATCGATATTATGACTTCAAAATTATTAAAAATTGATGAATATTGAAAACAAACAATCTGATGATATACAGAATGCGAAAGAGTTACTTTATCGTCATTTAAAGAAGCAGTGGACAGCACTGAAAAACTTTGAACTTATTTTGTTTGACAAAACACAAGTGAAATGGCAATTAATGCACTTAATTCAATTCACAATGCAGTTCTTAATACTCGCAGATAATCAGTACATCAGATAAGTATCAAAGATTTTTTAATGTAATTAAATAATCAGATTTATCATATAATAATTTTTTAAGATATGTAATATATATATAATAAATACTCAAGATGTGTTCATTATAGTATTAAAGATATCCAATACAATAGTCAAGATACAAAATATGTATTCAGTACTCAAATTATGCATTAAATGTATGATTTCTCTCACATTTTATAATTTTTTTTTTTTTTTTTTTTTTTTTATTATTATCTCCAAATATATAACCTACTATAATATAAAGTAACATACTAGTTACTAAAAAAAAAAAAAAAAAAAATTAGTATTTTCGTATGAATTTTGCTTCAGTGCCTTTAAATTTGTAATAATCAATTTTTTTTTTTTTTTTTTTTAATTTATACGTCCTTTTACATCAGTCCCTTCAAAGATGGATAAACAGTGTTTTACTGTATTTAGGTGAAGATAATTTAATTTTGACGTCAATATAAGAGACTTTCAAACCAAAACATGAAATATTTTTAGAAAGACATGGAAATATAAAAAGGCAAAACAACAGAATTGGGACAAATGCCATTCAACTGATTCAATAGTGAATTCAATGATCATTTGCTTTATCAACGAAAATGGAAAGAATAAATTAAGTAATGAAGTTTCTTTAAAGGTCAGAAGAATCGGAGCAAACACAAAAGTCTGATTAAGTGCACAAAACAGTCCTTTTCTGTTGAAGACAATGATTCGAAAGAGGTGAAGAAAGAGAGTCAGACAAAAATTATCTGAAGACAGTGGTCAAGAGTTGCTCATTCTATTTAATAAAATATCAAAGAAAAGAATGAACTGATCTTTTTAATTTTGTAAGTGAATGGAATATGGATGTATTGATTGAATTAACTGAAGAATATAAATTGAAAAGGAATATTTGAAGGGAGATGAAGAATGAAAGTAATATCCCCATGTTAGGAAATTTTGATACACCACAGAATTTTTCTTCTAATTAGTGCACATAAATATTGTGAAGCAAGGTATAAAATGGACTTTCTATCCCCAGAACTTTAAGACTGATTTGATAAAAAAAAAAAAAAAAAATACTAATAACCTAATTTGTCTTGGAATGGGAATATTAGCAAAAGGCATTTCATATTCAAAGAAAGCATAATATAATTAAAAGGAAAAAT
Source organism: Salticus scenicus (assembly GCA_963930645.1). Taxonomy (NCBI): domain Eukaryota; kingdom Metazoa; phylum Arthropoda; class Arachnida; order Araneae; family Salticidae; genus Salticus; species Salticus scenicus. The sequence continues at coordinate 60,900,548 of OZ005653.1, read as the reverse complement.
GTGATTAAGTTTGTCCACATAGTTAACAAAGGTGTTCATGAGGTAATGATTATTACAAGTGAGAAAATTTTTGAAAAGAAGCGAAAAATATTTATTATTATTATTATTTTTTTTTTCAACAGTATCCTAAAAATTAACATCAAATTTGGGAAACAATCAATACTCAATCTTTTATCTACTGACAGTACTTTAAACTACCATTAATTTAAAAAAGCATATGAAATCGAATTTATGGAAGATATGTGAAAGATATTTATAAGAATAGAACATATATATCTCACTTTAATCTCACAACAAGGCACTAGATGCTACATATAGCAGATTTTGTTCCAAAAAGGATTTTATAGAGTGCTCTCGCAGTTTTTGCTTGGCATTTTTTTTATGATCTTTACATATGTTATAATTAATTCCTATATTACTTCAAGAATCTCCTATCAATCTTAGAAAAAACATAAGGAACAAAAAAAGTACATACTTTACATATTTTTAAGGTCCAAATATCTTTTTTGACCTCTATGAGTAGTGGTGCACTAAAGTACCGCCTCACAAAATCCTCATTTATTACTATGATCTGATGAGGTAATATGCATAATTTTTATTTCATATATCTTTAAAATATATTCTTATGTAACTAAAAAAATATATTTCAAATATACTTTATGTCTAGTTTCATAATGCAGTAGATAAAGGATTAAGGTAGCAATAATTATATATAAACAACTGAAATTAGAAAATTATACCCTTTTCATTGTTTTCATAACACTGAATTTCTGAGTGCTAATGAAACTTTCCAACATAACTCTGATAGCCATATTAACATCATCTTCATGCACATAATCTCTAAGATGCATTCTTGCATTTGCCTCAGCCATTCTTATCATAGATTCTATGTGCCTGACTGTAACTGGCACACTACCTGTAGCCTAAAAATAAAATAAAAGTTATATATGTTATTCTAAAATATCAAAAGAAATGTAAATTCTATTTCTTTTTATTTTGAGAGAAATTGTCAATATTGCAAAATTAAAAGGGAAGGGGATAAAAATGTATCATAATAAACTAGCAAAGGTATATATGTAGATTGAAATTCAAAAAACAAAGACAAATGTAATCTTATGTTTGAAATTTCTGCCTAAATTTAATTGTAATAACTAAAAAGTATTCCAATTTTTTTTCTTAATTTCTACCTGCCCCCCTCCCTCCCACACACACACAAAAAAAAAAGACTGAAAAAATTATAAAAGATAGATATAAGTTTTGACAAATTAATAATAAAAATACAACAAATATTAAAAACGAAAAGAAATTAGGAAAGATGAAAAAGATTTGAAAATTTATACCCTGAATCAAGAAAAGAAAAAATTGAAACTATACAAACATATTAGAAATTACATGTAGTATCCCACACTTTTACCTACCAAACTTTCTCTGCGTAATTCACCATACAGTTTTGCTACTTTATCTTGATCCATCTGATGCAATTTAGGATGAATCATCTCTCTAGCATAAATTATGTATTTGCGGAGCAAATCTTGAGGAATTTTTTCAACATCAGCAAATAATGGATCCTCCTAAATAAATAAAAAAATTAACAATTCTTACCAGTTTAGTATGTTAATTTGCTACATATCTTACAAAATATATTTAGAGAGTTGTAAAGAAACATTATATATCTGATGGATTTACAGAAAAAAATTCACTCAAACATTTAGTAATTACCAGTGTTTATATAAATTTTAGTGAGAGAAGTCATAAAATAAACAAGGGAAAAATCACAATAGGGTACTTTAATATTTCTCCTTAAGTTGTCATTTAATGGATCGTGGTGTATCCAGATTAACTTTTAAGTCCCTGTTAAAAGAATATTAAGGTAAGCTGACAAAAATTTTTCAAGAAAATACGTAGGGCTATTACATTTCGAAACAATTGGGTGTAAAGGAAGGTTATTTTTATGCGTTTTAATTTAAAAAAACGATTTGGGAATATCAGGGTAAAGAGGGGTTTTTATATTATATGGTGAAATTAACTTGTTTATTTGTTATGTTAACTCAAAAATTAATTAACTCTTATAGACAGTTAATTTCACCATATAATATAAAAAACCCTTTTTACCCTGATATTCCCAAATTGTTTTTTAAAATTAAAACGCATAAAAATAACCTTCCTTTACACACAATTGTTTCGAAATGTAATAGCCCTACGTATTTTCTTGAAAATTTTTTAGCTAATCTACTTAAACCTATTATAATTGGTAACCCACGTATTGTTAATTCAGGTATCGAAGTTAAAAGTAGGATTTTAAGTACAAAACTAAACCATACTGATAAATTTTTTAGTTTAGATATAATTTCTCTCTTTCCTAATATTCCTTTAGATGAAGTCTACAATATTATTGCTAATAAATGTAAAAACAATCCTGTCCAAGCTCCCTTTCTTAATTTTATTTTAGAAGCTTTCAATTTAATTAATTTCAATAATTTTTTTGTACTTAACGGTGTTATTTATAAACTAACTTTTGGTGCCCCTATGGGTTCCCCCCCTTAGCCCTTTGCTAGCAGATATTCTATTAATTGATTTAGAAGAACGTGTGTTTGCTTCAGTTACCCTTAAACCCACCTTATATTTACAATATGTAGATGACATTTTTATTTCTTGGCCTTTCTCTAAAAATTCTCTCCTTGACTTTATAGATATTCTCAATAAACAATTCCCCTCTATTAAATTTACATTTGAATCTGAAGTTAACCATACTCTTGCCTTTTTGGACTTAGCTATTCACTGTAACGAAGATAACTCTACTATTTGGTTCGACGTTTATTACAAAGATTCTTTCATCCCTTCCTCCATTCCGGTTTCTTCTGCTCACCCTAATGAATTTAAAATGGCTTTTTTTCACTCTTATACTTATCGTGCCATTAATTATACTTCTTTTCAGTGCAACGAAAATAAAGAAATTAATAAAATTACTCATTTAGGTATTAATGCTGGATATAATAAAAACACTATTTTGAAAATATCAATAAAATTAAATATACCAATAGTTTACCTTTCTGTAATGATTTTAAAATTTTAAGCACTTTATTCTATGTAAATTTAATCTACTAATTCCTTTCTCCTTCCCCTGTATTATTAAAAATTTAGTTGTTAATGACCATGATATCAACAAACCTACAGGTGGGGTTTATACAATCCGCCCTATTAAATATAATGATGAACTTTATTACATCATTGGGCAAACACGACACACGCTTAAAGCTAGAATAAATGAACACATTCGAAATGTTAAAGAGAAAAAAAGCTCTATTCTAGTTGAATTTCTTTACGATAATCCTAAAGCCAGTGGCAGTTCGTAATTGAGGGCCAGCGGGGCACTGCCCCACATAATTTTTTTCTCTATTAAAATAATAATAATTCTTTTTTTTTTTTTTTTATAACTGTTAAAAAATATATATACAAAATAACAAGTCTATCTAACTTTTTCTTAATCTTCTTACATTATCATTTATTTGTCAATATATTTTTTTCAGCTGTCATAAATCACTAATGACTGACTGACTGTTACTTTCCTTCCTTATCTTAGAGAATGGGGCCGTTTAGAACTGGTCTGTAATTGGCGTGTTTATTTGTACAGCTTATTCTACTAGAAGATCGGGTTAACAGATTTGGCAAGGAACTGCTTTATCAGTGTAAGCACGATGTAATTTTATCGGCAATGGGCCCAGCAGAGTCTGGCCCTTTGGAACAAAACTATAGGGAAAAAACTGTCTCTTAAAATTTGTTAACCATGCAATTCACGGATAAAATTTGGCAACTTCTGCATTACATTTTTTTTTTTTTTTTCCCCTCATTGATTTTTTGGTGAATTCTTTAGAGTTATATATGACAGTTTAAAATTTTAGTGTTTAAAAAAAGAAATCTGGTAATAGTCAAAAATATTTTCTAGACTAGCCTTTGAGATAAAAGCTAGTATAAGAATTTAAGACCTCTTTAATTAAAGTGTTTTGAATTTAAATGAGGAGGAAAAAATAAATAAAAATAAAAAGAATATGCAATTTCCCCCCCCCCCCCCTTCAGAATAGTGTATTAAAACTTTTATGCAATTAAATTGTAAAATTTTTAGATAAATAATTAATGGATTTACATGGATAAATGGATTAAATAGCTGCATAAAATTGTGATTTATTATTATTATTATTAAAGGATTTTTCTTTTAAATGCGATTTAATAGAAACATCTGCAATGTTTCTTTTTTCTTTCTTTTTTTTTTTTTTTTTTTTTTTTAAGATGATAGCCTGTTTTATTTCTTTATTTATTGAAAGTTAATTTAAATTATCTAAAATTAAGCTCTTAAACTGAGAAACATGGTGCTTTTTTTTAAAAAATATGTATCCACATTACATTAATCATGACTTTCTAAATTCCAATATAACTTCTTACAGATTGGTTAAGGTTTATTTTATTTATTTTCTGTGGTCGCAGACCGAAGTAATTTCGGCCCCTCGTGACTTTCAAGACTTTCTAATGACAGAAGCAGTAAATATTATTAAATACAATAGAGTTATTAACTTTAAGGATGCTGCATCTCTACATAAAATATGGCACACATTGTGCTCATGAGATTACTGAAATTTGTGTTGTAATCCATTTTTTGAGTTTCTATTGTATGCCTTTAAATTTTGGTTTCTTCAGGTAATATCGACATGTAAAGCTAATGTGACCTCTCTGGATCTTAACCTTGCCTTTTGGCTGCATTTGATCTTTTAACTTCGTTGACAGCTGTTATCAAGACTTCTAATCTTCCTGCTCGGGAATTTGTGTGTGCTTCTACAACCTTTTCTTTGCCATGTAGTTCTGGTGCGACTTTTTGTGAACGGGACCTTTCCCCCCCCCCCCTCCCTAAAAGTACATGGCTACACTACAAGACAGTTCCGGTGTGCTGAAAACTTTTTTTGTGTCAACGTTTTCTACAGAACTTTCTGTGTAACCCTAGTGTGACGCCAAGTGATCTTAAATGACTCGTGATTTTTACAAGACTTACTTTTTAACTGTAACTGTATTAAACTTCTCCAGTATATAATGCTGTGTACTCTGCTGTTAATTCACAACACCTGAAGATGCTATTTTAATAATAGTGAAAAGCTTTGTGTTTGATTTTAATAAAAAATTTTATATACGTGTTTTAAAAGTGATTTTATACCTTTTTTTAATATGTTTACAGGTGAAGTCCTTACAAATTTTGAACTTTCAGTAGTTTTTTATTTTAACTACAAAAGGAATAGAAATCAATATTGGGGATAGCCAAGTTAAGTAAAAAAAAATTAATAGTATCCAAAGAATTAAACTTTTGAAAAAGCTAAAATATCGTTTGTGTATTTTAGCTAAAATGTTTTTAAAAAAAAATATCTCCTGGTTGCCGGGAGCCCCCATACGAGCTGAATAATAAAAAACAGTGAAATAGAAAAATATGGTGACAACACTAAAAAAATTTATGGGAACAAATTTCAATTAAAAATACCCGCCATTTTTATGAACTTACCTGATATAGTAGCTTTTAAGTTTTTTTTTTTTTTTTTTTACATAAAAATAGTCATCTTTGTTATCTGTGATTGATTTTAGTTGCAAATAGTCAATTTTAACTGCTACTGGGAATCCTAGATAATGCAACTCAAATTTTACATTAATTTTTTTAACATTAACTTTTATTCAGAATTGTCATTTATTATGATACATCCAAATTCATTGATACTTTGTAAAATAAAAGTAATAATTATTACAATCCTCTACTTTCTGACATTCTACAGTATACTTTAGCACAAAGGTTCGGAGCAAAATTTTCAATTTTCTGCTTAAAGTGAATTTTAAAGAAGCATAAACTTTTAAATAAAAAATAATAATTTAATGTAGGAAATAAAAAACTCAAAACATGAATTGTTTTATCCTTTTTATAAGATTAGTTTATTAAGAAAAGAAAAAAAAAAAACTGCCTTAAAAACAGTTTTTACAGCCTAAAGATACTTAAATCTGAGATAACCATCCCATCATTTTAAATTTAAAAAATGTAATCCAAGCAGCATTTTTGTTTTTAATTTCAGTGTCACAAATGCAGTCAGTATAAAACTATATACAGTAGAGAGTCAAAAATCCGCACAGCTCGGGACCAGAGGTTGTGCGGATTTTAAGATTTGGTGGATTTCGGAGCCCATAAAAGATGAGTTTCACTTTGAATAATAAAAGCAGAATATTATTCAAACTAAACACATGCAAGTGAATAATAACACAATTTCACTAGACTATTAAATTATTGGGGATGTAAAATTAACACTGAACATTAAAAAATTATATAGCAAAGACAGTAAATATTTGTCAATGTTTACATGTAGTTTTGTTTTAAACTGTATTTAAACATGCATCTTTATTTATTTATTTTCTCTATTGTAGACAGTCACTAGTTCTTGTTTTGTAACACAATTTTATTGTTCTAAGAATTTAAGTGAATTCTTCCTTACAGTTATACCTTCATCAAATAGCATTTTAAAAAATTAGTTTGTATACCTCATTGATATTATCATCAACATTTTCTTTTGATGGATTTAATATACTATCAATAATTGCATTATCAGTAACTTGATTCTAGCAGTCTTTCATATTATTATTATTGCAATCATAAAATACAAGTACAGAATCTGCATTCAAGATTTTTTTTTCAAAAATTCTGATATGCAGTTATGTAACCTATTAATAGTGAATTTCATTGTTTATATCTGACAAGCTGTGCGGATTTTAGGTCGGAGGATTTCTGGCTCTCTACTGTATATTGATTTAATTTAAATTTATTTACAATATTTGACAAGCAATTATAATTGCTAATAAACACCACTCATTTATTTAAAAAATAATTAAAAACCTCTATATTTATGTTGGTGAAAGTGGTTGATCTTATAATATCCAGTTGTAGGTGCATAGACCCTCTTTCAGGGTTCAAAATTAGTTACACATGCAATTTGATCATTGAATGTACATTTTAATTGACTTTAAAAAAAAATAATAATAATTAATGTATTTAGTTTAAAGTTTACATATTCAGTCTAATTTTAATAGATGAATTGATTTTTAATATCAAAATGATGAGTATGTGACAAAAGAAAACAAAGCAAAATATAACATATAATAAAATTTGTCAATTACCATTTGAGGTATATCTGTATCTGTAGAGGCAGGCTTATCTTTTCTATTAGGATGATGTTTCTTGTGACTTTGAATAACAAAAAGTGCTAGTCGTCGATCCTATCATTAAAAAAAAGTAAATAAGACTTGTTATGAAAGCTTTCAGGTAAACATCTTCATTTTTATATAATGAAATGCAGCTTTAATTTAAATCATTTCAAAAAGAATTTATTAAGGGGAGGGGAGGGGAGAAATATTCTTATATATTTATTAGAAGATATAAAAAATAAAATAATAATAAAAGCAGTTACCATCAACAGCAACTAGTTAGAAAATAAAGAAATAAAATACATAACACCAGGGCTTGAAAAATATCAAAATTTTTACGTCCCTTAGGGTGTGTCACGTCTGCTAGCTAGAGAATACATGCCCAAATATCTTATTCATATGTATATTAATAAAAAGACATTCACATATTTAATACAGATCTTTTGAAAAGGAATTTAACAATATTATCTCTATATTGACATTTAGTTCATTGTAATTTAAGTATAAAACAATGACAACAAACTATGTTAGCATACATTATTTTAGGAAAGATATTTTGACTAAATGTTTTCATGCCCGGCTGGGCATGTAAGGATTAAAAAATACATGTCCAATCTGAATTTTTACATGTGCTGGGCATGTTGACAATATAATTTTTTAGCCCTAAAAAACACTTGACATAAGAACAGCAGAATCAAATTATACTAATCTAAGAAAATGAATGGCAATGGATTCTACATCTACTATTTTATTCATTCCATTTCATTAATGCACAAGATAAAAAAAATGATTGCATAACTAAATAGCCAGAAACATTAAACTTTTTTCAACAACACCAATAAAAATACTAAACAAAAGAACTGATGTACAATCAATATTCAAACTAAAAATTTCTTCACATACCCTAAAACTAATGACAGCACTACCAGTTTCAAAAAGACATGGCCTTTCTTCCTCAGGTGCAAACATGTGCTACTTGCCATGGCGACAAAAGCAAGACTGAAAGCAGGGCAAAACCCAAAAGGTGGAGGAGCAACAAGCCAACCAGTAGGAAGCAGGCAGCAAAATCAAACAGAGGGGGAACACAACAAAAAACAGGAAACAAGAGAACAAACACAAGAAATGTAGGGAAGGGGTTTTAAAATAATTAAATTATATATTTTGAATTTATTTTTATGCAAATACCTAACATTAATTATTTTTTTAATTAAATTTATGTTTATTAATTTAATATCTATTTTATTTATTTATTATTATTTTTTTTTTATATATTATTTACTTTCACAAAATGTAGGAAATTATTTAAACAAATTAAACAAATTTTTCCAAGCTGTAGACAGCAAAGTGAAATCAGATTTTTCATTTACAATTTTATTGCGATTAAGGTGCAGAGACATGTCATAAGTAAACAGACACCCTGAATTTTATGAATTTCGACCATGAATCGAACTTTACACCTCCTGTCAACTAGCTTTGAGAGCAGAACCCCTCACACAAACATAATGTATTTATGATGGGAGGTAACTTGTTTACTTTAAACAAGATTTCAGCATTATATAATATTTTGAAGAATTATACAGAATTAAAAAAATAGACACTTCATGACAGTTTTCTTATCAATAATTTGATGAACATGAGGTTTACATTATAAAGCATTTATGCATATATATATACTAGCCGCCTTCGGCGACCAGCTGGTTCGCGATCCCTGAAAAATCCGACTTCACGAAACTCCCACTCGGTGGCGCCTGCAGCGCCTTTTTCCCGTTTCAGGTCTAATAACAGCTTATTGATATATCATGAAAATAGCTTATTGAAATCGCAGTAAATTCCCGTGTGGTAGCGCCTTCGGCGTCCTCTTCCCTTTTCAATATCTGAAACAGCCTGTTCCCTCACCATGTTATGATCTTTCAAATTTCTGACTTTAGCTAAGTCCCACTCGGTGGCGCCTGCGGTGCCTTATCCCCGTTTTAGAACTTACAACACCTTCCTCGCTCATTAGAATTTGAAATATTGAAATTTTAAAATACTACAGCGCCATCTGGCGGTAGAAATTTCAGTAATATATTGTTCAATTCCAAATCAACAAAGATTTCAAATGATGTATTAATTATGAAATTATTTTAATTAGTTGCTGATTTCTCCGAAAGTTCTGTACAGAATTTGAACGGCTTATATCATTTTAATAGCCTGCAATAAAAATACTTTAGAATATCTTTTGAATGATGTATTATGTATTACAATGATATATTTTTGACTCAAAACGTCTAATCTATCAAGGGCGATTATTAACGATTTCTATTGAAATCCGTCTAAAATTTAAGAATTCCAAAACTGCTTTTTTACAACCGAATTCATAAAAAAGGGGAAAAAAAATCAATATTATTCTGTTAAAAGTAACTTTTGGTGTCATTAACAGATGAAATAAAAATGAATTTAAATAAATATAATATGTCTATTAATTTTATTTTTAAAGCTATACTTTAGATTTTGTAACTGCATACAGATGAGCCATAATGACAGGCAATTTCGAAGTTCTGCTTTTGATCGATTTTAAACTGAAAAAATTCAAAAACTGCTTTTTTTATTTCCAATACTTTGTCACGTGTTCGAAAAACGAAAAATAATTTTTTTTTTTTCGACCGGAAGAATAGTGAGCCAGCATGTCTAGCACCTGGCCCTGAAGAATCTTTGATAAATGAAATAACTGCCTGTTGCCAACTAAATTTAATACTTTAGTTAATTTTAAAAAATCTAATTGCTGTAGAGATAAGCCACTTGCACTCTTAGAATCGGAAGAAAATCCTCTTTCATTTGGTACCAAATTCGTAACGATAAGACTAATATTTTTAATTTATTTTCCATTTTTTCTGCTTTTAACTCCGTTAAAATATCTATTTTTATGCAATGGCGGTGAATTCTGAGTAATTGAGATCGCTTTTTGATTAGACATGGGTCTACATTTTAATTAATATCTCCGCAACTAATTAAAAATTTTAAATTCTGTTTTCACTATGCATTCGGGCAGGCTTCGGAGCACCCGTATGTCAAATTTTGTACTTCTGCGTTCAATAGGGGCTGAACGTATAGATACTCAGACAGACGGACAGACAGAGAGACAGACATCTTCCTTTATTATTATATATATATATAATAAAGATGATCTATTAAGCATAGTAGAAGCCAAGCAACAGATAGACGATCACTGAAACACCAATGACCAGTAAGATAAAAAAAAAAAAAATCATCAGTGGATGAAATACACTAATGTAAAGAAACCAGATCTATTAATTAACAGCCTGCAAAACAAACGAATCAATAAAGTAAAACAACAAATCTTAACTTAAAACCATAAACTTATCAAAATTAATGAAAAAACAACCTAAGAAACACAAGGTAGGAAGAAGGAGGCAGGCGGCAAGACTTGTGACTTGCCTGTGGGGTTACACTAGTTTTATGCCGGCAACACTCCCCCAGCCTGCCACAACCAGAACAGGAACCATATGGATTTAAAAATAAAAATTTCAAAGCAGATGAACAACAATGAAACCACGAAGCCACAATGAAATTCACCGATTGATCACATTGTGTTTAACAGTATAATTAGAACATTAAATATAGTTGACAACTCAAAAAGGAAAAAACTGAAATTTTAATGGAAAATGAAAGTTTGCATAGTAATACAAAGCAAATGCAACAAGCCTTCTACTTTTTTTTTTTTTTAAATTTAATTTCACAAACCCACCCAACCATCCAGCCTTACAACACCACCCCACCTCCGTAATCAAACATCTGCCCACCTAACCGCCACCTTTTTTATTGTCTTTTATTATTTTATAATTTTTTTGTTGATATACACAAAAGTGTATACAGTTTTTTTTTTTTTTTTTTTGTACTGACAGAGACATGGTTAAGGATATAAAATAGAAAATACAAAGTTTTTAGGAAAACCCATTTTAGCAGTGGCTGTGATCAGTTTATTAATATTCTTGTTTTTAAACTTTGCAGAGCATAAATTATTAATTCGAAATAAATGGTTAATGATGATGTTTCTAAATACCGAAAGATGCAGACATGCATTAAAATGTGTAAATAAGTTTACATTAAAACAAAAATCTTGCCGTTTGTCATAGATATCTGTGTAAAGTTTATTACCATCGATGATTATTTTGAGATCTAAAAAGTTAATAGATTGATTAATCAGAGTATTTTGAGTTAGCTTTAAATTAGGTGGATAATTGAAGGAAAAGCCATTTTGTGAGTTCTTGTTGAGATAAAATACAATAATATCATCGATGTAACGATAAAATCGAACATCATCATTGCAAATTTGCTTTTCATAATAATAAAGATAGAAATCTGCCAAAATACTGGAGCTACAACCTCCTTGTGGAATGCCTAATTGTTGCAAATAGATAACGTTGTTGTGGAATATATATATATATATATATATACATATATATATTCCCCATCTTATCAACTTCTTAAAGCAATGAATACTAAAATCACATTTCACTTTAAGTGTGCATTACTTACTTCACTGGGATCAACCTGATCTCTCACAATACACAAAATATCAAATCGAGACAAAATGGGCTCTGTCAGATCAACCTGAAATTTAGAAAAGGAAAAGTCTTAAATCACTTTTCTCTCAATTGTCATTTATATATATATATTCCACAAAAGTTGTTAAACAAATGTAAAAGATAAATAAATTTGTTGAAATCAGACATTTCACCCATCATTAAGTTTTCAAAATAAGAATTACCACTTAATGACAAACAGTTTAGTTTCCTAAAAAATAAGAGGAAAAATATTTTAATTCTTAATGTTTCAGATTTAAAAGATACTTTTTATATAGAAAATTTTTAATGCAAAAGAATAATTCAATATATTTGCCAGTTTTGTTCTCATTCAAAACATTGATTTAGTTTACACAAAAATAAATATTAAATTTATCAATATTTAATTGTGTAATTTTTTCTAGGTCTTTTTTCCATTCAAAATTTAACATGCACCTGTCAAATTCAATGCACACCTTTTCAATTTAATTCTTAATTTTCTATTCATCATGTTAGTTTTAGTTTTCAATATCTGAAAGTAATTATTTAAATTTTATTTGCAAAAATTCTTTTTTTTTGTCATTCTATTCAGTTTCCCTTTTGGCATAGTTGTAGGATACTATACTTCCTTTAATTGCTTACTTTTGGCAATTATGTTTTCATTCCACCTTTTATTTTTAAGATGATTGTTAAATTTCATCAGATAGTAACCATTCCATCTTTAAAAGGAGATGTGCAGTGGGTAAGTAAGTTTTACAAAGATTTCAGACTGCTAGGTGAACTCCAGTTCTATACGGGGAAAAAAAAACACAAGACATATTAGTGGAATGCCCTAAGATGTCTATTATTATGAGAAGAGATCCAGCCAGCGATCATTTGAATTTCCTCAGAAAATTCATTGGATTTTTTTTTTTTTTTTTTCCAATAAAGAACGTCTTCACATAAAGTGGCTATTTATTGTTTTATACTGATTTGCACAGAAAGTTGCCTCTGAATAGTATCATGCTGGCGTCTAGAAAATTATTTTATTTATTATTTTAACCTAAAATTATTCCTTGAAGTAATATTTTTCATTGCATCAAGAGAGCTTTTGGGGGTTATTGCAATTTTCAATTTCAAAATACTTTATTTGATCCATGTGTCGTAATGAAATTTTTCCCGGCCTATCTTTACTTTGTTACTCCCAATTAAGCACAACAATTTCTTAAACAGATATCAGAAGTACTTAGCAAAAGTCATGCATAAAAAAGACAACTTACATTTTCAGAGAATGTCAATGAAGGATCATAACGTCCTCCTATTGGATTTGCAGCAGCTATCACAGCACAACGAGCTTGCAAAGAAGTAACTATACCAGCTTTGGATATAGATATACTTTGTTGTTCCATTGCTTCATGAATACTGGTTCGATCTTGATCATTCATCTAGAAAAAAAAAAAATGAGTACATTAAATTCATATTTACATTGTAACAATACAAATATGTAAATAAGAAAATGAAAATTCATACATTCTGTGCTTACCTTGTCAAATTCATCAATTATGCATACTCCTTTATCCGCAAGAACCAATGCCCCAGCTTCCAAGGTCCATTCTCTAGTTACTGGACTTCGTTGAACATAAGCAGTCAAACCAACAGCAGATGCTCCTTGCCCAGTAGTGTAAACAGCTCTAGGAGCAATTTTTTCAGTGAATTTTAGGAACTGTGATTTAGCTGTACCTGGATCACCACATATCAGAACATTGATATCACCTCTAACTCTATGTTTTTGACCTAGAATGAAAAATCATTTTATAATACACATATATGAAATACGATACTTGTTTCCCTGCTTAAATTTTGATATGATAGGTAGAAATAGCTAGTACTTTATATTAAAGCTTTAAAAAACTGAAAATAAAAAAATATATAATTTAAACACAAGGCTAATTTCCATAATAAAATATTTTTCTAACAATAAAATAATATTTATTAAATCCTGCTATTAAAAAAAAATAAAAATTTTAAGCTTAAGAGCAGACAATATGTAATCTCGCTGATAGTCATCCATGTAATTCTGTGAGGAAATTTGTTCCCATAATTACTCACTGCCTATATATTTTTTTTTTAATTCTGTTTTTACATTCAGAAAATTCACAACCACTAAATAAGTACTAACTTTTTTTTTTAATTTTTGAGTTAAAAAAATAATTAAGTGCACTTTTCATATTTCTTAGCTAGAAAATAATATATAAAAAATTTGAAAAATCATTTTTCCAAAAACAAGTACTAATCCAACGATTAAGGTGCTACAGCCTTAAGTTTACCTAATGAAATAAAACATATAAAGTTTAGAAAAAAAAAATAATAATACAGTAAAATATGTTTAACAGGAAATTGCTTAACATGAAAAGTCAGTTAACAAGAAACAATATAGCAATCTGACAATATACTATACAATCTAATAACTCTTTCTTTTAACACAAAACAAAAATTATTTAACACAAAAATTTACTTTCGACCTTCAGTGGCATGTTTGCTACAATACGGTGCACCTTGTGGCAGAATTTAGGTGATACAGCCACTTTATCGAAGAAAAGAAATTGTCACTTGCTGAAAGATTCGCTCATAAAAATTAAAGATATTTCTAAATTTTAGCAGAAAATAGAAACTCATATCTTACATTTAAGAATTCTTCAACAGAGTATTAATACATGATACTGATATATTTATAATTACATATGAATATATTATGTGCAGATTAGAAAGTATGTCAATATTGCCTTGCAGAAAAAATTTACATAAACAAGGCTTGTTGCAGAAAGCATAAAAATATTCAGTCACAGGGATGTTGCAGTCAATGATGATGTGTGTATAGCACCGATTGTGACTGGTAAAGAGACTTTAGAGATTGTTCATAATTTAAATGATTCCACCTATGTAAATTCTGACGATGAGTCTGACAATGGAATCAATGATGCAGTTCCTGAACTCTACTTCAGAAATACAGAAAATAGTTAAAAGTATGCACAGTTATTTAGATGTGCATTTGAATGAAGACATGAATAAAACAATGGATGATGTCGAATAATTTTTGGACAATATGGTACTGAAAAAGACACTTTCATAAAAGGTATCAGATTTTTTTCCCCAAAAAAAATTATTTTTTTTTACTTGCTTTCCACCCCAAAGGATGCAACCTACTATTAGTTTAACAGGAAACCAAAAAAAAATTTGATGACATGAAAATTATTGGGGTGTTTTGTACTTTTTTTATGAATCTTAACGCAAAAAAAATATTTCGGTCCCCTCAGTTTAGTGTTAAATGTTTTTCACTGTACTAAGATAAGATGCACTGTGTTCAAAGAATAAAATAAAATAAATTATCTTTGAATAAAATATCCTATAGGATTACATCCAGACGAAAAAAAGTGAATATAACTGTGTGAAGCCTTGAATCAATGAAAGGCAGGAAAATTTTAATAAATGTAACTAATATATAGTATACAAATTACATTTTTAGAAACACTACCACAAAAATAAAAATCCTCTAACAAACAAAATTTTAAAGAGTTTGTTTTAGAAAGAATGAGAGCATTTTTAATCATGTAGGTATTTCCTTTAAATTACAAATATTTGCATACCAGGATTTTTTGGTTCACCACCAAATATCGATAAAGCAAGTGCTCGTTTTATTTCATGATGTCCATAAATAGAAGGTGCGATACTTGCTATGATCTAAAAAAGAAAAAAAAAAAACATAGGCATAGATATAGATATATATTTAATATAAGAACTAAAAACTGTTAAACAAGGGTAAAAATCTAAACAAATGAAACTGAAATAACAATAATAATAAATCCCAAATTCAACACAGTTACTTCAGCATAATTTTTCTATGTGGTACCAAAATACTATTTAGAAAATATAAGATGCAAATAATGGCAGAAAAATTATTTCTCATTAGAAATATTTTTTCTGCCATTAAACTGCTTGCAATTTGAATTTCGGACAATTGGAAGATTAATATATATATACATACATACGCGAATTTGTTAAAATGACTCAAGATTTTTTCTAAATTGACTTCTACTTTTTCTTTTATTGACATGCAGTTTAATTATCAATGAATGAGATTGAACCACAAAAATTCAAATAAAATGCAAACCATTCTATGCATAGAAAATAAGTTTTAATGGATTTTTTATACTTGATACTTTAAAATGTATCAACTGTAAACTTAAATTTGATATCTGTATCTAACAAAGTAACAATAAAAATCAAATATACAAAGAAAATTTTACCCTTTCTCCAATGCGTTCATCTTTTGAAAGAGCAACAATGGCTTTAATATCATCATCTGTAAGCCCTTGAGAAACGATTTTATCTTTCTTTACAATGTGATTTGCAATAATAACAGTGGCAAATACAGGAAAACCATTTAATGTATTTAAAGAGCCATCATAATTGTGAGAATAGATACCAGTAACTTCCTGTAAAAATTATAATAATAATAATAAATAAAATGAACATTGCATCAAACATTAGTTTTTAAATGTTTATATAATAAATTTATTGTGTTCCTACTTTTAAGGATATTTCTTAAATAGCTTCTAATTTAATATGTTTCGTTAAAAATTTCTGATTAATTTCTTCTCTCAGTGGGCAGACATTTTTTTTTATTCCCGCCACCCTACCTTTTTTCATCATGTATTTTCCTTCTCATTTTTGATTACAACAATATTAAATTTTTACCCCTCATTTTCTTATTCATTTAAGAAAACAAGAAGACCTATGACGGATTAAGACCAACAAGAAGACCTATGACGGAGAAGACCTATGTAGGATTTTTCTCCAAAAGGAAAAAAAAGTAAACATTCACTCGTTACATGTATCATTTTTTACCTATTTTTTGTAAAAATCACAACAAACCTCATACACGTATAATAGCGTGAAAATGTCTGATAAAAGAAAACAAACAGTGTAAATACATATTTAATCTCTTATTATGCATTTTAATTTATACAAGTGTTTTTGCACTTGTTTGAATTTTATTTTATTTTTTCTTTCTTGTTTTATCCTGTCCTTTTTTACCTGATTGGCTATTCTACCTCTCTTCCTACTGGCTATCTTCATTTATCTTTTTAATTATTTTTTTTTTAACCAGATAAAAAAAGATCCAATCTTTTGAAATGAAATGTGTATGTGTTTTATTAAATTTCGAGGATATTTTTTAAAAATTTAATCTTTGATATTTTACAATTATTATTAATAAACAAATACAGTCAAACTCCGATATAACGCCCCCCGAAATACCGACAAACCCGTTTAACCGCCACATGCATGGGTGAACAAATCTTCTGAATAGGAACTACAATGTAAAGTATCCGTTATAACGCCAACTCGATGTAGCACCAACCAATATTTTCCAAAAATTATAATTTTTTTGTTAAAATTCGCTTTTTTTTTTTTTTTTCCCCAGCCAAGCACTATGCTTATTGCTGTTCTTTTGACGCATTCCAACTCATTGTATCATGGGCTGATAAAACAGAAGAAACTTTTCGGCGGTAAAAGGTGCATTTTGTAATAAGAGGTCGGAAAAAATTAAATGCCGTTATTTCAGAGCATGAACTTGCTCATGTCTATAAATATGGATGAAAGCAGTTTATTTTATCGTTTGCAACCCGGCAAAACAATATCCATTTGATCTGTTAAAGAATGTAAGAAAATTAAAGATCGTGTATCGCTTGTGTTTTGCACGAATGTTGATAGATCTAACAAACGACCATTAACTGTTATTGGCAAATCTGCTGAATGAAGATGCTTTAAAAATTTCAATCCTGCTTTATATGTGAATTATGTGAATAGCAATAAAGCATAGATGATTGCAATTTTATTTCAAAACTGGTTAATGAATTTCAATGATGAAATGAGGAAGAAAAAGCGTCAGGCATTATTTATATTAGATAATGCACTCTGTCATAAAGTAACTCCAGTCAGCAATATCCGATTTCAATTTTTACTTCCTGATTGTACTGGTGTTTTGCAATCTTTAGATGCCAGAATCATAATTTTTTCCAAAGCGCATTACTGGAAATATCATATCAGACACACACATTGTTGACTGTATCAGTAAAAATGATTTTTCTGCTCTTTCCCTAAAAGATTCGATTCTGAAAATGCAAAAATCGTGGGAGGAAGTTTCTATAGAGACTATAGTTAACTGCTGGAGCCATACAGGCTTAAAAAATAGTGAAAAATCTAGTGATGAACTAAACACTATAGAAATTAAAGATTTACAACATGATATAAACAATTTAACTTGCATGCAGCATCCTCTCACTGCAGTTGAATGTATTAATGTAGAAAAGGATGTTCCAGCATTTGAAGAAATGAGTCAAGAGGAAATTGTTGGATTAATAAGAAATAACGATCCAAATTCGGATTCATGTGAAAAGGAAATTCAGAATGAAGAAGAAAAAATTAAATCTGATGAAGCAAAAGACTGCATTAACAAACAAAGGATGTATTTAGAAAAAAATTCAACCGGTAAAAAGATAATTGATAACCTTTTAATTTTAGAAACATTAAGAACATTTCCGTACCAGAAAAACAAAACAAAAAAAAAAAAAAAAAAAAAAAATCCGCAAGCTAGTATTTAAAAATATTTTCTCCTGCGCAAATATAATTATTACGTAGATTGAAATAAAATACTAAGTTATCACATATTCAGTTCTATGATCCTCAATTTTTCTAATGCTTGTAATATAATGAGGTAAGGGTATATTTAATTTTATTTACACACTTAGGATTATAATTCGATATAGCGCCAAATCCGGTATAACGCCATATTATTATGTGTACCGATGATGGCACTAAATCGGGGTTTGACTGTATTAAAATTACAATCATATTTTAACCTATACCTTATAAGAAACAAACTTTAAATTTTAATTACAATATTTACATTAAACACAATAACTTAACATGAAATGTATAAAAAATATTTGCTATTAATTTAATAATCATACATTCAACTGGAATAAAACAATAAAGATCTGCAATTTAACCACTAACTATAGAATTAAGAAACCTCTTAATTCAATCATTTATTATTTATTATGGTTCCATGACAACTAAAAAGCTAGTTGGCATAGGTGGACTCTGCTCAGTTCCCCATCATATTTATGTTCTCATAAATGTCTAGTGCTTGACATATTATAATAATGTTAAAAGAAATGAATTTGACCAAACACTTGACACAGTGACAGAACGAAATCCTCGCCTAATAGGCTACCCACCATTTAGTTCGATATATTTATCTTATTCTAATCTATTAATTTATTTTATTGGATCAATTTCGTAGTTTATTTTCATGCTACTACTTCCAATGCAACTTTCCCAAAAATGCATATTTATATGAAATATCCCCCCCCCCCCATTTTGCTATGTCGATAAAATCTTAAATTTCGAATAACTAACGAAATTTTCCTATTAGAATATTTGTAGTCAATCATGTTCATACAAGCATGATAAACGTTATTTTGAAATTGTCTGATATATTTATGATCCTCAAAATGGACGTTTATGCTCGATTTTGCCTTATTCTGCCATTTTAAGTAAATCCTAAATTACAAATAACTTACGAATTTCTTAAATTAGAAAATTCATACTTTATGGTATTCATGTCAGTATCCTAATTATTTCAAAAGTAGTCTGACATCTTTACGATGAAAATATCTCTAAAAATTGACGTTTATGTGAAATTTTGCCCTATACTGTCATGTTAAGAAATTCATAAATTTCCAATAACTTGCGAAATTTTAAAAGTAGCATATTTATAGTTACTGATGTTCATTCCGGCATCAAAACTGATATTTTAAAACTGGTCTGATATTTTTACAGTAAAAAGCTTCCCATTTAATGCACATTTAAGTGAAATTTTGTCTTATTCTCCCATGTTAAGAAAATCGTAAATTTCTAATGACTTACGAAGTTTTTTAATTCGAATGTTGCAAATGAATAGGGTTCTTGCCAGTATCGAAAGTAATATTTTAAAACTGGTCTGACCTCTCTGTGATCATTTGTTCGTGAGATATCGTGCACACAGACTAACAAACTAACGGACACCCCACAGACAGACACCATACAAATTTTGTCATTTTCAGATTCCTCACACCCGAAAACGTGTAAAAAAGTAAAAAAAACCGAGGTAAAAATTCTCGCGATTACCTAAGTTCCCCATACCTATAGTATGATGGGGAACTAATATAACGATATAATCAAATGAATTATCAATAAATAAATAAATAAATAATTTAATTAATGAAAATATAAAAAGTATATATATATATATATATATATATATATATATTTGAAAATTAATCATGCTTTGCCTAACAATAAAGTTTATTAATCTTTCAATGCTATAAATACTCATATTGCAGAGTTTATACTTTTTGAAAAATACTACTTAAGAGCAATTTAATGCAAAAGCAATACTTACTACTTCATCACCAGGTTTACAGACATCACATAAATCACCCAGTAAAATAACGTCTTTGGATCGAGGTAAACGACCAGCATCTACCTTTCCTGGACTTTCTTGCACTGTTATTCTTTGATAATTTTTGTAAACAGTCTGAAAATAATAATAATAATTAACAGAAGCAGAAATTTTAGTCATTTTTAAATAATAGTTAGATTCCTTCCTGTATTGGACATTATAGAAAAGTGTTTAAAACCCCATTAAATATTTTGATGTGATTACTAGAATAAAGACATATACAGAGCATACATTATTTACAAATTTGCAATAATAGTCATAGAAATAAGAACATAATAAATAAATAAAAATTATGCTGTTAAATATCAGCTATTTTTTGGCTAAAGTATTTCTTTCCCCTAGATAGAGGACGTTATAAATCCCATTATTTAGAATGAAGTTTTTGTTCTCATGCGGGATTTCAGTTTACAGTTAGAATGAGTAGTGCGCACCGAGATATGTAAGAGAAAAGGCGCAGTTAGACCTTTTTTGGCATATTAGAGAATATGCATTACTACATTCAAGCTTTTGAAATAGAATTATCGTAAAATCATAAAAATTTGGTTTATAACTTTTTTGTATATAGTGCATTTTGTCATCTTCATTATGTAACAAACTCTGTATATTTTAAAGAAAGACCGAAACTCGTCCTTATCTGAAGAAAACAACGTATTTAAATAGATGAAGCCTTAGAGGTAAGGATATCTTAACTTAGTTTAACTAAAACAAAATTTAATTACAGAAAATTTAAAATTTTTGAGAATTTGCAATTATTACATAAGCCTACTGGAAGATGGGAAATTTTAGATTGACATCCGTTGATTGAATTAAAAAATATAGTGGTGTCAGCTGTGATAGGACATAAAATCTATTATGATAATTAATTAAATATAAAAACCTTAATAGATACTTCATATTTCATCGTTAATATTTTCGGCTGGGCGCCCAGCTGAAAATATTAACGATGAAATATGAAGTTTCTATTAAGGTTTTTACATTTAATTATGTGTAAAGTGCTTCATTATAATTTTAATTTTATTTATTGTCTATTATGATATTTTCATTTTTTAAAAAGAAATAATATTTTAAACTAGTTATTTAAAAAAAAGATATTTTTAATAAATTATTTGATTTTGATGAAATAAAGTATTCTTTCTCTAACTGCAATGGTGTAGTAAAATCAATCCCCTTTAGACGGCGCTGCGTCGCCACTGAAAGAAAACAGAAGATATAACCTTTTTTGTTAATAGATTTTGGCAACAGCCAGTAAGTTTAGTTTTAGATTTGGCTTCTTCGACTGCGTTCGAAGATGGAATTTTTCGATCTCTCACTTTGAGAGTTTTTTAGATTCGGAACTATGTTCCACTAAGTATTTCTTTTTTGTACATAGTGTATTAAAGTGTAAATAGATCCTTTACTTTATTATAATCATTAAACTCCAAAAAGAATAATGCATCGTTGCCCTGTTTTCATTCTCTTGCTTAAAGAATCCGGCAAGCGTTCGATTTATGTTCCTTTTTCTTAGATTTAAAATACCACTGAACCGAGAATTATTTTACATTTTGGTGCATCAGTGCCGGCAAGATGAATGTTGTGTTTTAGAAAGTAACGATGCTTGTTTTAAATTCTATTATTAAAATTAATATTTGTGTTTCATAAAGGATTAGCTCTTAAAGAGCGAAGACTGCTCAAGGTAAGAAATATTTATGGAAATTTACAATGGATGACAAACACAAAATTAATAGGAAAATTATTCGATCCAGCGTTACGAAGTTGGTCAATAGTATAGAATTAAATTTAAAAGAAGATCATTTAAATGTTGAAGATTTAGAGGAAACTATTAATCAACTAACTATAAAAAATGGGCTTCTACAGGAAGTCGATAGGGAAATAGAAAAAATAATTCCTTTAACGGAATATGAAAATGAAAAAAACGTGTGTTATGAATATCAGGATAAAATCGCGAATGCTATTTTTAGAGCAAAAAAGAAAATAAAAGTAAATTCAGTCGAAAATAGTGGTGTAAATTCAAATGTTTCAAGTACATTACAGAATAGAAGTACACCGTTAAGTGAGAATAACAAATTCGTTAAACTCCCTAAATTAATCATTCAAAAATTTGGCGGTGAATTGTCCCAATTTATGAGTTTTTGGAATACCTTTCAAGTTACTATTCATGACAATGAAGCTTTGTCAAAGGTAGAGAAATTTAATTATTTAAAAAGTTATTTAACTTCGACAGCTTTGAATTCCATACACGGGTTAGAGATTTCAGAACAAAATTATGATAAAGCCGTAGAAATTCTTAAACAAAGATTCGGACATCGCGATATGATAATTAACTATCACATGAACAATTTGTTAAATTTAGCACCTGTTTATAAATCCACAGATATTTTTAGATTAAAAAAATTACATGAAGAAATCGAGATAAATATTAGATCATTATCCTCGTTAGAAGTTGATGAAAATAATTATAGTGCTATGTTAATCGCAGTAATTCTAAAGACACTACCGTCCGATTTAAATTTAGAATTCAATAGAAAACACGCATCTAATTTACATGGAATTAAAATTCAAGAACTATTAAATTTCATACAAACGGAAATAATTTCGCGGGAAAGAACATTATCTACAAAAAATAAAACAAACGAACAAATAAAAAGTAACAAATTGTGTAATCGAGACGGCAGCAGATTATCGTCTGCGCATGAATTAATAACTACGGTAGAAAATAAACAGATGAGATGCATTTTTTGTAAAAAGAATCACGCGTCAGAAAATTGCTTTGTGTTCGATGTTGAAAAGAAAAAGAATATTTTGAAATCTCAAGGCCGTTGCTTTTTGTGTTTGGAACAAAAACACCGTATCGCAGAATGCCATAGCGACATTAAATGCAGAATATGTGGTTATAAACATAATATAACTCTGTGTTACAAATCTAAACATAAACCTCAGGACAAAATAAATGTTCCTTCTGGTTCAGAATCCAAACAGGAAATAGTTTCTACTGTTTCTTCTTTTAATCAGGAAAATAAAATTTTGTTGCAAACTTGTTCCGTAAATATTAAAAATAAAACGAAAGAGAAAACGGTCCGTTTGCTTCTCGATTCAGCTTCTAGTAGAACATTTTTATGTCGTTCTATTGCTAATGAACTAAATTTAAAAGTGATTAGAAATGAAAAATTAAAAGTATACACATTTGGAAGTAAAATACCAATAGAAAAAACCTATGGCATAATTAAATTAAAGCTCGTGAATAAAAATAAACCTGATCATAATATTCAAATTGAAGCGTTAGTTACGGATGAAATTTCTGGATCGTTCATTCACCCTCCCCCTGAATTAGAGAAAATCACGAAAAATGATAATTTTCAGAATTTAGAATTAGCTGATATACCTAATAGTAAAGAAAGCATTACACTTTTGATAGGAGTCGATTATTATTATGATATTGTGTTAGGTAATATTAGACGCATTAATAAAAATTTAGTAGCAGTAAAAACTGTGTTCGGTTGGGTTTCACAGGGAATTAAAAGCGATTCTCTTGAATCATTAACCATGAGTATCATAGTAGAAGAAAATTTGTTGTCAAAACAAATAGAAAATTTTTGGAATTTGGAAAATTCGGATCTTATTAATCCGAAAGAAAAGTTTGACCTTTCCGAAAATAAAATTCTGAAAAATTTTGAATCGGAAATTAAGTATGAAAATAAACGATATAAAGTTAAATTTCCTTGGAAAATTAGTAAATCACAATTACGAAATAATTTTGAAATCGCTAAAAACAAATTTTCGAGACTTAAGCACAAATTTTGTAGAAACCCAAATTTATTTTTTGAATACAACAATGTTTTACAGGATTATTTGAGAGAGGGGATTATAGAACCCGTTACGGATTTGGAGGAAAATTCTACAACCTTTTATTTACCACATAGAGCGGTAATAAAAACAGATCGTACAACAAGTAAATTACGAATCGTGTTTGATGCGTCTTCACATGATTACAATAATCTTTCTCTTAATAATTGTCTACATATTGGACCTAATCTTTATGAAGATATTTTTGACATTTTGTCTAGATTTAGATTTCATCCCGTAGTCTTTACTGCGGACATGAAACAAGCATTTTTACAAATTTTGATAGACGAGGAAGATAGAGACGTAACACGATTTTTGTTTACAGAAAGTCCTCACGAAGGCACCTCTCCCCTTCAGATTTTTAGATTCACTAGAGTTTTGTTTGGACTTAATTGTAGTCCTTTCCTATTAGCTGCAACGATAAAACATCATTTGAAAAATTTTAGCGACACACATAGGGAGACTGTTAGTTTTTTAAATGAAAACATTTATGTAGATGACATAATAGGAAGCCACACGTCAGTAGAGAAAGCTTTAACTACAAGTCTAGACTCACTTAGTATTTTTAAAGACGCGAGTATGCAACTTCACAAATTTCATACAAATTCGACACCATTACATGAATTTTGGATACAAAAAAATGTTGTTAGCAAGGATTCTAAAATATTTGAAGAAAATAATCCCCCTAATAAAGTTTTGGGTTTAGGGTGGAATAACTTGAAAGACACTCTCTATTTTGATTGTAGGGATTTAATAAACCTCGTTTCTAAACAGATAAATACTAAAAGGTTTGTTTTACAAGTACTAGGCAAAATTTATGACCCTATCGGTTTCCTAGGGCCCTACACTTTAAGAGTTAAATGCCTTATGCAGATGATCTGGAAGACTGGTCTTGATTGGGATGGTACATTGCCTGAAGATTTGAAAAAAAATATGGAAAGACTGGTGTAATGAAGTAACTCATCTTTCTAAATTTTCTGTGCCGAGATATTATTTTTCTGATTTTCCAGAATTTAACATCGGTGATTTGCAACTACATGTTTTCTCAGATGCTAGTATCAAAGCATTTGGCACTGTTGCCTATTTTAGAATTAAAGAAAACTCGAATGAAAAATGCAAAACAATATTCGTTGCTTCCAAAAATAGAATAGCGCCTATGAAAAATCTCACGCTACCTAAACTTGAACTCACAGCTGCATTGTTGGCAGCTAAACTAGGTCATAATATTTTGAGAGCTCTGAAATTAGATATACCCACGTTTTACTGGACAGACTCAATGATCGCCTTTTTTTGGATTAGAGGCTCTCCAGAAAAGTTTAAGCCGTTTGTGCAGAATAGAGTACAAGATATTCGTGAATTGACATCTCCTTCAAATTGGAGGCACTGTCCCGGTTCGTCTAATCCTGCCGACCTTGTATCCAGAGGTGCAAAGATCATAAAATTAATTAATGATAGATTGTGGTTGAATGGGCCTGAATGGCTCAGTTCACCCCCCGAACTTTGGCCTAAGCCTGATGATAAACAAAAGCTAGATGTAGAAAGCTTAGAATATAGAAAAAAGATAAAAGAAACACTCCTTTTCAATTGCATGACAGAACAACTAGAAAACCCCATTGATATCAGAAAATACAACAGTTTAGAAAAATTAATCAGAGTTACAGCTTGGGTAAAAAGATTTATTAAAAGGATCAAAAAAATTCCAGAACTTAACAATACATTGACAACCGAAGAACTAATAGAAGCTGAGAAACATTTGATATCGAATGAACAAAAGTTCTATTTTAAAAATGAATTTCACTCGCTAATAAATGAAGAAATTATTGATAAAAATTCTCCCCTTAGCAACTTAACTCCTTATCTAGATGATGAAAAAATGATGCGGCTTGGCGGGAGATTAGAGTTTAGTGATTTACAGCTAGAAGAAAAACATCCCATCATTCTCCCCAAACAGTCGTGGTTGACTACCTTGATTATAAAAAATGAACATGAAAAAATAATGCATGGAGGAATATCTGGAACATTGTCAAAAATACGGTCTAAATATTGGATTCCCAAAGGTCGCCAGTTAGTTAAAAGTGTCCTGAATAAGTGTATTATATGTAAGAAATACCTTTCCAGACCAACAGATCAGATCACTGCTCCACTACCTCGTGACAGAATAACAGAGTCGCCCCCTTTCTCCATATGTGGCATTGACTTTGCTGGGCCTCTCTACATTAAAAATGCTAAAGAAATTGAAAAATCTTATATAGTGTTGTTCACTTGTGCAGTAACCAGAGCGTTACACTTAGAACTTGTACACGACATGTCAACTGATTCTTTTTTGTTGGCCTTCAGACGTTTCTTAGCGAGAAGAGGAAACTGTAAAGTTATATATTCGGATAACGCCAAAACGTTCAAGCGTTCGAAACAAGAGCTAGAAAATTTGTATCAAATTCTTTCTGATGATTCACTTTTAAAGTTTTTTGCAAATGAAAGAATCAGATGGAAAAGCCAATACCTATTGGATTTGAACACGGCGCATGCTTTAAAGAATCCTACTGCACAACCTGAACTGAAAGTAGGAGATGTAGTGTTAATTGGTGATGATTCAAAAAACAAACTTCTGTGGAAACTTGGTATAATCCAGAAAACAATCGTCGGCAGAGATCACAACATCCGATCTTATGAGATTAAGACTGCCAATGGTGTTTTAAAACGAACTGCTCAGTATCTATACCCTCTGGAATTGACTTGACTAAAAACTTTAATGCTACGAGCTGATAAAATAAACTTTTGAGAAAAATTTGAACTTTCAAAACCTTCATTTAACGAACACTTTTTCTTTAATTTTCAGAATATTTGATATCCTTTTTTGAATAATTTAGTGAATTTTATTTGATAATTGAAAATATTAAAATTTTGCATGTGTTATTATCTTTATATTTAAATTTGCTTATATTTGATAACTTTGTTTATAGTTGATAACTAAGAGTTAATTGCTTAAATAATAATGTGTTTGCATATGTTCAATATTGATATTTCAATTTAATATTTTGATTTGATCTTTTATTGATTTAGTTATAGTACTTTAGTAAATATTGTTTACATTTGTATTTAATATTAGATAACTGTTGATATTTTGAAAAAAAAAAAAAAAAAATGATTATGTGATTTAGTATTAATAGAATATTTAGAAATTTGTACAATTTATGATTATCAGAAGTTGTTCAAATTTGAGATTTATTTTTTGATTTAACGAGATTTTTGATTTGTGAACTCTGTAAGAGTTCACGGCGGGGAGTTGTGTAGTAAAATCAATCCCCTTTAGACGGCGCTGCGTCGCCACTGAAAGAAAACAGAAGATATAACCTTTTTTGTTAATAGATTTTGGCAACAGCCAGTAAGTTTAGTTTTAGATTTGGCTTCTTCGACTGCGTTCGAAGATGGAATTTTTCGATCTCTCACTTTGAGAGTTTTTTAGATTCGGAACTATGTTCCACTAAGTATTTCTTTTTTGTACATAGTGTATTAAAGTGTAAATAGATCCTTTACTTTATTATAATCATTAAACTCCAAAAAGAATAATGCATCGTTGCCCTGTTTTCATTCTCTTGCTTAAAGAATCCGGCAAGCGTTCGATTTATGTTCCTTTTTCTTAGATTTAAAATACCACTGAACCGAGAATTATTTTACAATGGTGAGCAATCAAAAGTGAAACAGGATACTTCTTTTGTTTGTTTTTCTTCACTTCAAAAGAGAAAATCCAAGGAATTTAACTTTCGTTTTACTTAGAAATGCATATTATTTTTATCTTGATAAAGAAATAGGAAGGAAATAAAAATTGTTTTTGTTTTATCATTAAAAGAAATGTTCTTTAATTTTTATTAATATTTTTTTTTTTTTTTTTTTTTTGCAAAGCATAGAGGCATTGTTCCAGAATTTATTATTTTGAATTAATAAATAAGACAAGTAATATTACAATAAATTTATTTTGATAAAATATTCAGTGAGAATTCTTCACTATATTGTTATACGAATAAAGAGTAATTAACATATATTTTATTTATATTTGAAGAAATGAAAATAGTTCTTAATTAATGATTTCTTGATTTATTTAAAGTAAATTAAAAATAATAATAATAATAATAAAAGTATGATTGTTTACATTTAAGAAGCGAATAAAGAGTTATTCAATGAAAATAAGAACATAAGTTTTGTTTTAAATCCAATTATAGGGAGATTAAAAAAGAATAAAACACCTTAAAAACTGAATTAGATAGTTTTGCTGATAGGGAAACAATTTTAGATAGTTTATCTAAAGTAGAGAATTTAATTAAAGGAATTAAGTCATTAGATAACTCAGTAACTGATCTTATGTTGGAAGACGTGATGAATCATCAATGAATAAATAATTAGAAGATACTGAAAATTATTACGATACATTTATTATAATAAGATGTAGGGTTAATGAAGTGTTAAATATAAATTTAATTTCAAATGACACCATCTCTAGCAATACTGAAAATTGTAATGGCAATTCTTAAATTAAACAATATAAATTGACTAAACTTGGGCCCAATTTAAAAAGGAACATAAAGATGAAGAGTTAGGTTAGATAAATGTGGCAAATTTCAGTATTTGTTACAATCTGTAGAAACTGGAACTCGTGCAAGATTTGTTAAAGATCCCATAACTGCTGAGAATTATTTGAAGGCTTTACGAGTATTTCAAGAGCATTATGGGGATAAAAACATTGTTAGGGAAGTATGTTACACAATTTTTTTAATTAATTACAGCAAATGTTCACGAAAAGAAAGACTTTCTTTATATAATCTATTTACTAAAGTTGAAACACATTCAAGATCTCAGAATTCTATGGGTTAAAATATTGAAAGTGATTCAGCTTGGTTTTACACTGTGATAGAATCATGTCTACCAGAAGAAATTCTAAGGACATGTCAAAGATATAATGTTGGAATTTTTGCTACTAGTTTATACAAATAAAGAAAACACCCCCAAGTTAAATTTAACTTTATTAATAAATTTTTTGAAGAAAGAAGTAGCAGGCAAAGACAGGTTACAAGTTAGCAGATCAGATTTTGAAAGTGTTCAATTAAGGCTGTACATCAGTTAGATAGCTCCCTTTCTCCCTTCCCATTATCCAATGGGATTTCCATTGCTTCATTTTATAAGGATATCTCATTCAAAAATGAAGTTTTTCGAATATTACTCTTTGAACAGGTTTCCTTTTAGCTAAGTAAGCAATTTTTCGAAAAAATCAATTTAAATATTTTATTTCAAAAAGTAAATTTAGGACTCTAAGTTTGGATATCTAAGTGAAACTTTTTTTTTTTTTTTTTTGAAAAATTGCTCACTAAACTAAAAGACGACCTGTTCAAAGAGTAATAGTCAAGAAACAAAATTCGAAAAACTTTATTTTTGAATGAGATATTTTTATAAAACGAAGCAACGAAAATCCCACTGGATAACATGGGAAGGAAGAAAGGGAACTATCTGACTGATGTACAGCCTTAAGGGAAAAAAATTAAAAATAAGTTTCATAAAAGAGATAAGTTCTTTATCGCAGCTAGTTTGTAAGCTGCTAAAAACTGTCTCACTTATTTTATGGGAAACTGAATGAAAGTAAATACTAGATAACAACCAGATCACCCTCCTTTGAAAAAAAAAAAAAAAAAAAAAAAAAAAAAAAGAAAGAAAGAAAGTTAGAGAAAAGAATTGTTGTCTAAAATGTTTATGTTTCAGTCATCATGCAAAAATCTTACATGTTTTTATTCGCTGTCATGACTGTACAAAACCCCCACACAGAGATGTTCTGTCCAAGCTAAAAGGGGGAAAATATAATCTACTTAAATATTCTGAATAATGATCATTAAAAAATAGCAGTTATGTAAGAATTTTTCAGATAATTTAAAATTTAAAAAAATTGAATTTTTATAGATTCTACTTTCAGATTCTGCCAAACTGAATATTTGGATATCAAGACTGAATACTGAATATTGGGTACATCCCTAACTTAAAGTAGTAAATATTGTGGATACAAAAAAAAAAAACCTATAAAATAGGTTCACTAATATGAAACTTGATATAGAAAGGTCTACATAGTTTTAATTTACATAGCAAATTTTTATTGTTGATGTACTGTCCTTCATTAAAACTTGGTTATTTTTATACAAAATAAATAAAATCAAGAATAACAATGTTAATATTACTTGTTCCATATTTATTTGGAAAGGTCCATTGCTTTGGCACTCTGGGCAGGTACCAGGTTTAATTTCATTTTCATAAGACTGAACATACGGACCTAATACGTAGTTGCATTTAACACAGTCATATTTCACAAGAGACAACTGAGGAAGAACACCAGTAGCACATGTTACAACGCCACCTGTCCTAATCAACTGATTAAGATGAAGTTGTCTGAAAAAAAAATTTAAAATAAGAACCAATTACAAATAAAACTAGTATGATGTGTCCACCACATGACTTTCTTCTATATAATTTTACACAAAATTTATTCAATACAAATTTATTAAATTATCAAATTATTTTCCATTATAAATGCAGACGACTTTTATCTGACAAAATTATATTATCACTAAATGCTGAAAGATGTCAATTTTTTGCAAATCACAAGAAATAAGTTTTATTTCATTAAAAAAATCGATAACTTTGTTTTAGATTATCACAGATCTATAGTTCAACCATTCATTTTAAAGGTATTGACGAGATCCAAGCATGAGAGTGCAGAAAACTAAAAAAAGAGGAAACATGCATGTTCATAAAATTAATTTTAAATGAAAAATAATGTGCGCAGGCAAAACTATACAAATATGTTTAAATGAAAAATAACGTGCACAGGGAAAAACTAAATAAAATATTTTTAAAGTGACAAATTAAACTAAAAGAATAATGCACATCAACACAATAAAATGTGTGTAAAAAAAAAAAAAAAAAAAAAAAAAAAAAAAATAGCTAGCAATCAACATTTAACCATCGATTCGTGGTGGGAAATGGAAAGGGGCGAGGGGTAAAAAGTAGTTCATGAGTGAGAAATATTAAACATAATTCTACTTTAATTTAAAAAATCTTAAAAATACAACCTTTTACTTTCTTCATGTCTTTATTTCATCAGACTAGTTTCGCTTGGGGTGCCCCAGCTTGGTCTCTGACATCTTTCTCTGTGTTCGAACTTCGCAATTTTAATCAGTTTAAACAATTGCAATGGCAACGATGGGGCTCTGCTCAATCGTCAATGGCGCAGAATTTTTAAAAGTAGAAGGAGGTGTGAAACTTCAGTTTCGTACAACTTCGAACACCGAGATGTCAGAGACCAAGCTGGGGCACCCCAAGCGAAACTAGTCTGATGAAATGAAGACATGAAGAAAGTAAAAGGTTGTATTTTTAAGACTTTTTAAATTAAAGTTAATGGTTTAATATTATTTAAAGTATAACTCTACTTCTTTATGGGTTCTAGAATATCATAAAGTAAGTTTTTAAAATTGACATTTTTGTTATGGATGGATTAATACTCAAAAATAAAAGACTTCCCACAGAATATTTGATCAGTGATGGTTAGAGATGGAAAAAAAAAGGGGTGGGGGTGGGGGGGGGGGGAGAGGGAGCAGGACAAAAAAATTACATGAGCGAGAAATATTTATTAATTCTGTTCTTTTATATGTTATAGAATCTGATAAAGCACATTTAAAATGAATACTGACATTTATATTTTGGATGGAGAAAGACTGAGAATCTAAAATGTTTCGTGGAGCATTTGAACAGTAATTGTTATTGGAGTTTGATTTAAACAAAAAACAAAAAAAAAAGTGGAATTACCGGAAATTACATAAAAGTGGAAAATTGCAGATCCGCGGAAGAAACTCATGCCTGGAGATCTTTCTAAAGATACCCATATTGAAAATTCATTCCCCCCCAGGGGGCAGGGGGAGGTGATGCGCCCACATGCACAAAAATTTTCCTAGTTAACTACTACTATTATCAATAATTCATATTAATGGCCTTCTTCACTTACCATTGCCGGAAGTCCAAGTTATTCTATGGGAAATTTTCTTTACAAATAACTTATTAACTAATACATATTTTTAAATTCTGTTTTCACAATCGCAAAATTCCCAACTGTTAAATTGATGGACTTTTTTTTAAATGTATTTTTTTTTTTTTTTTTAATATTTTATTTTGAAATTGCAAAATGAAAAATTTCACATATTGAAAATTCGTATTTTGCAGCTTCAAAATAAAATATAAAAAATTTAAAAAAAGTACGTTTTTATAAAAGGTCCATCAATTTAACAGTTGGGAATTTTCAGAATGTGAAAACAGAATTTAAAAATATGTATTAGTTAATAAATTATTTGTAAAGAAAATTTCCCATAGAATAACATTAGCTTCGGCTTCTGGCAACGGTAAGTGAAGCGGGCCCTTAATTTTACAATCACTCGATTAAAATAACTTTCATTCTGAACTTTTATATGAAATTTTGTCCTATACTGCCATGTTAAAAATTTAGAAAAAATGCAATCACAAAAAAATGTACAAAGTTCACAAAAAAAAAAAAAAAAAAAAAAAAAATGAGGATGACATAATTTTAACACAAAAATTAAATTACATTTTTTTTTAATAAATAAAAATCTTTAATGTAATTATTTAATAAAATGTAACTACTATTAAAAAAATAAACCTTAATTATAGAGTCTTTTTGCTTCACTGAAGTCCTTTCAAATAGGGCCCTAGTCATCATCTGTAGCTTTCTGTGACTTTTTTATTTTTATTTTTTATTTATTTTTGAATGAAACTAATGTTGCTTTCTTCCTTTCAACTCCCGACTTCAGAAGATCTTTTCAGAAGATCCCTCTGATCTTTTTTGAGAAAATCAGGAAAATTAGCAAATTATGAAAATCATTCATATGTAGCATTAAATCTTGAAACCATAAAATTTTTAGCTAATGCACACAGCTACAACGTTAATGAGCCAATGGGAAGATCAGAGGTCTCTGAAACCTCAGAAGCCTCTGAAACTGGGAACTAAAAGGAAAAAAGTAACAACCGTAGTTTCATCGCAAAAGATCACAGAAAGAGCTACAAATGAAGATGAGGGCCCTAGTTGAAAGGACTAGTGAAACAAAGCTTCTATAAATAAAGTTTTTTAAAGTATATGAAAATCATATTTATATTCTATTTGTAAATAGATATTTAAACATAATTTAATCATATATAACTAGGGATCGGTCCTAACAAAACTTGGACTATAACTGCCCTTTTACATATGTTGTTGTTGTTGTTACTTATGCCACTCGGAAATTCCGAGCCCCTGTAGTGGAACTAACCGGGTTTAAGGCAGGAGGGGTGCGTCATTCCGTTTAACAGAGGAGCGCCCATTATAGGGAGGAAGTACGTCTTAGCTCCAGAAGCTGGCGATAGATGGCAGCACCAGCACATATATTACCCTTTTATGTACACAGGAAAATAAGAACAATCCTGACCTCTGAAATAAACTTTAATCTATACTGCAAGTTGAACCAGAGCTGTGGAGATCTTAGGGGATGTTTAAAAATATTTTGCTCATGATGCAAAAAATAAATAATGCTAGCTTTGCCAATTAATCTTAATTCAAATGATTAATTTATTTAATTACAAAAATAAGTAAATAAAATAATCCTTTATTTACCTTAGGCTTCTGATATTTTCCATTAAAGGTAAATCTGTAATGCAAACATGAATTTCTGTGGTAATTTTTTCATAATTAGGATAAATAGACAAAACAACATCTTTGGCAGCTTCATCAAATATTTTCAATACTTCTGCTGGAGCTTCAGGTAAGAAAAATGCTAGAACTTGTTCTTCAGAAGCAAGAATATTATAATCAACTTCAAAACTCTGTCGGTTATCTAAAACAAGAAATATAGTTTAAAATTACTAATTTTTTCCATAATTATTTATCATTATACATTTATGAATATGACTGACATTAAAAAATATATGTAATACATATTTGCTAACATTCAAAAAAGAAAATCCAACAGGTCTTTTTATCAAATTAAGTGACATAAGCAGATCTTTACACAGCATAATTACAAATACAGAAAAACATTAATTTTAAATAATTCACAATCTGACTCAATTTTTAACTATACCATATTTTAATGTGAAACTTAGCTATAAACTAAACATCTTACTACAGATCTACATATAATTGCTTCACAGATAATTATTGCTTTTCATTGAAATTGATAAAAATTCCAGATCAAATCTTTACCCAGAAAATATAGGTGCACTTTTTTTTTTTCTGGGGGGGGGGGGGGGCAGTGTTCTTTAATTAAAATTTTCTTTGATTGTAACTAAAATTTTACAGATTCATATACTTTCTGTGTTAGTAAAATGCAAGATGATCATTACAACAGATTCTAATATAGAAAAATCTACAATTAAAAAAGATAAAGAAAAAATTCCATTTGAATGTCCAGAATCTGACAAGACAGAAAATATTTAGAAACATTGTAAATTTTTCACTTTGAAGTGTAATGAAGAAAAAGAAACCACCATTGACAAATAAACAAATAATTTCAAAAGTACATTGAAATTAATTTCAAGAATTGTTTTTATCAAGAAATATGAAATATTTATTATAACTTACTTTCACACATCTGTCTGATTTTTTCTCGAAATAAACTGTGGCCTTTCTCA
Source organism: Salticus scenicus (assembly GCA_963930645.1). NCBI lineage: Eukaryota > Metazoa > Arthropoda > Arachnida > Araneae > Salticidae > Salticus > Salticus scenicus. Next base: position 60,865,688 of record OZ005653.1, on the reverse strand, counting down.
TCTACATAAGTTCTCAAAAAGTTTTTAAAGCGATTGTAAATTTCTGTTCTTGGACCTATTAATGAAACCCACTCTTTTACGCTATGACCTCTCATATCCTCCAAATTTTCTATACTTTCTATCATCTAAAAAGAAAAAGCAAATAGGAGTATCCTTAAACATAAGAGGATATTTAGCTCTCTTTTAGGAGCCTTTATAGTGATATGTATATAATCGATTACATTAGCTCATGAATTCATTAAAATTAAAATTAATATGCATCCAGAAAAAGTAAATTACTAATTTTTAAATAAATCTAAAATGGTGCATAAGATTATATTGAAACTAGCAGACGAACAAGTGCAATAGGAATCATGTTTCATTACTAAAGCTTTTTTTTTTTTTTTTTTTTTTTTAAGAAAAAAAAAATAATAATAAGGAAAAATAGTAAAATGTGTTTTTTGATAGATAATTAAAATATATTAATTGAAAGATTGTCACACACACACACAAAAAAAAAAAAAAAAAAAAAGATTCAAATAACAATTATTAAAATATAACATCATGGTTAATTGAATATTGCAAAACCAATGTTATCAATGATTTCATCAGCTTAATGTTATTTTTGAAAATTCAAATCCACATATAAAATTTATATTCATAATCAACATGCTTTTCCTATAATATGCTGGTAATACATTTTCTAATATACACTTAATTGTATACACTTCTGAATAAAGAGAAGAAAAGGGGTAAAAATTTTTACTAATTTTTAAGAAATATATAATTAGACAAGATATTAAATCTAACAACAATTAAAAAAAAAAAAAAAAAAAAAAAAAAAAATCTTTAAAATATAATATATAAATTTACAAAGCTAATTCAACTTTCTATCTAAAATCCCCATCACAAATTTAGTAACAATTCAGAATTTAAAAACATTCTTTATGAAAGTTTTTGGAGAAAATTAACATTTATTGATCAGTATAATAGTTTTTCTGATGAAAAAATAAATTAAAAATATCAAACAAAACATAATTATTTTTTTCTAATTAAGTAAATGAAATTTAGACATATAACAGTAACTAAAAAAAAAAAAAAAAATCTTAAATAGATTCTGAAAAACATGTTAAAAATAAATAGGTTTAAACAAAAAATAAGATAAAATGAATTAAGTTTATTGCTTTCAAATGATAAATTTTACCTCTTCATCAGCAGTAACACCTTCAGCAGCTCGTTCAGCCAGTCTTCTTCGTCTAGATGGAACAGCTTCTTCATCTTCATCAGACTCATCTGTAAATTATATATATATATATTAAAGTAAAAAGTTTAAGGATATTTTGTGAAACATAAGCAATTTTAAAATAATTAAAATAACCAGAAATATAAGAGTGGAGTGTTTTACATTCTTAGACAAACAATATAGAGAAAATAAAAGTGAGATATCATAACAATAAAAAAATTGAAAAATGAAAAAGTTAAGTAGAAATTTTGATTAAGTTATCAATGATGGTTAAATTACACTAACCGAAAATCAATCCCCGTCTCATACGACCAGTAGTTCTTCCTTCGTCTCGATCACGAGCCCGCATTGCTTCTTCAGCAGCTCTTCGATCTCCTTCAGACATAGCACTATACTCTGAATCATCCAAATTATCATCATCATACTGGTCCAGAGCAGGAATGGGACGATAATCACTAATTTGAGAATGTAATAATTAATTTTAAAGTATTAAATACATTAAACAAATATCTATATTCAAACTAGGGATGCACCGAATATTTGGTATTCGGCCATACTATCGAATATTCGGTTTGGCCAAATCTAAAATTATTCCGCTAGTTGAACATATAAAAATTCAGTTTTTTTTTTAATTATCCTTACATAAAGATTTTTCAGAGTAATTAAGAAATAGATTATATTTAAATGAAAACGATTGCTTTATCTAGTTTCAAGTAACATTAAAGAAAATTAATTATTAATTGCATTAATCATAACAATCAATAATATCTAACAAAAGTTGTCTTTATCAATAAAAGTATAACAATGTATGTTCCTAAAGTTGAGTAAGAAAGAGCGTACATAATTCACATGATGTTGACACTTCAAGAGATCAAACAAAGATCACATCCAAATCTGGCAAGAAATGTAACACAAGTCATAAAATAGCAATTTTGAGTTTGTCATTGAAAAATGCAAATGAAATGTCCCAACATGCACGGAAAACATCACATCTCTATCCCACAATTTATCCACCTGAGAGCGAGAGGCATTTGCATCAGTTTTAATATAGGTTAGGCAATACAACATTACTTTTAAATTGATTTTTCTCAAATGCTGCATTTCTGGGTTTATTAATTTTATTAATTTTTTTTTTTTGGAGTGGGCACAACATACTGTTACTTAAGAAATTTTATATGTTTATTAAGAAGCCTAACAGTTAATAATTTTCTTTGACTGTGAATTCAGCATTATACCACTACTTATGTATAGTAGTATTTCCTAATATTTTTCTACAAAATCAGTCAGCCGAATAGTTAGTATTCGGTTGGCTGAATATTCAACTAAAACTGCTATTCGGTGCATTTCTAACTACTTAGGATGTAAAGGGATAAAGCAGTTTCTCCTAGGTTTAAAAAAGGATAGGAGGCTGCTAGTTAAAAATTCTGATGTGGACACCACATGACTTCCTTATACACCCATTAGAATATACATATTGTTATGAAAACACTGGCATTTTTGTGTGAGGTAACCGATTCATAAATAAACAAGCAGGTTATAACCAAGGAAAAAAAAAAAAAAAAAAAAACTGCTACTCCAACCACTGATAATAGAATTATATATACCACCAAACAAATATACTAGTTTTTTCAGGAATGGCTTATTACAGAATCTCTCATTGGCAAATTTATAACTTAGAGTTTAATGAAAATCATTTGAGTATAGAGGACCTACTTTTGTTCTCTTTGCCGAAAATTAGAGATGAAAAACCATAAATTTTACCGAAACAATTAATTCAATTGAAATTCAGAAACAATTTACTAATTTTGGCCATCCTGATGGCAACCGAATCTGGAGAAAATTTGTAGTTTATGGTTGCCAAAGTTTGGAAGCTCTAACTTCAATAAGAACAGAATTCTGGAATTTTCCAAAAAGATTCATTGGTGTATAGTGCTGAACTAAATTCTTTGAAAATTCTTTAAATGACAAACAAGACTAAAACAAAATAAAGTGCATTCATCGACTAGAACCTGTTTATATATTAAGAATTACTTTCTACACTCAAAAATCTCGGCAACTTTCATAACAATATTACTACGTGCTGAATATTCATTAAAGTGCATGATTTGTCGACTAGAACTTGTTTATATCGTTAAGAATTACTTTCTACATGCAAAAAATGTTGTCAATTTTCATAAAAATATCATTATGGGCTGAATATTCATTAAATCAAATGCATTCGTCGACTAGAACCTGCTTATGTCTTTACAAATTACTTTCTACATGCAAAAATATCGACAACTTTCATAATATTATTATTATGGGCTCTACCATTAGCCTATTTTGAAATATCTATGATGGTAGGTCATACATGATGGCCAAAAACTTTGTATATTTGTTTGGTCATTATGAATATAATTTTCGTAAATATCTCAAAAACGGAAAGTCACAGAAAGACCAAAAAGGGAGGTGCACAACTAGATGTTATAACAAGCCTATATACCAATTTGCAACGTTCTACGTCCAATCGTTTTTAAGTTATGCAAGATACACACATACATACAGATGTCATGAAAAATTGTGTAAAGTTGCTGATATCTCTCAAACGAGAGCTCGTATTAAGACAAAACTTGCAGGTGTACAACTAGACATTATGACAGTCACACATACAAATTTTCCAACATTCTATGATGATTCGTTTTTGCACTATGCAAGATATAAAGTCCATTTTGCAAATCACAATTACAATATTTCCTTATACTTTGTATAAGGAAGTAAAAAGGGCACTTTTTTAAGGTTTTTAAGGGCATTGTATTGTTTTGAATACAAATAATCAATGCTACAAGTTTCCCTTGGTAGCACTGGCAAAATGTGAAAAATTATGACATTACAGATGGATGTAGAAAATCACTTGGTGATTCATACACAATAATTCTTTATTTACAACCACACGCAAAGAGACATATACACTTAACATTTAATAACATTGAAAAAATATGCATTATACTTGTACTTTTGCTTATAACAACATAATTCGGCCTTCTGGCTTCTTTTTCCAGATCATACACAAAAAGATTGTGCAGCTGGTATAATTTTCTCTATGCGGAATATTTTTTCTTTTTAAAGGACAGTCCACATTAAATTAATCTTAGAAAAATGACAATCATAAGAAAGCCCTGACCCAAACCTAACAGATGAATTTTGACGACCCACACCTCCCCTAACCAGGGTTTAACCTGGCAAAAAAGTTTCTTTAGCATTTTAGCTAAAACGTATAAGCAATATTTTAGCTTTTTCCAAAATTAATTCTTTGAATAGAATTGATTTCTTTTTCTTAACTTGGTTATCCCCAATTTTGTTTTCTGTTTGTTTTGTTCACTGGCGATTTTAACCAAGCATATATTGTGATTTAAGAAAAATGAATCAGCAAAATTTGTTTCAATTTCAACAAACACAATACTAGCACTGAGAATACATCTATGAAGCAAATTCTTAATTATGTTTTTAAATATTTTTGCATTTAAATTCAACCATTAAAAGTCTAAATTAAATCCAAATAATATACTAAATAGATAATGATTCCTAATACTTTTTAGTGATTTTGTAATTTCTGTCCACGAATATTTGCATAAAAACTGGAGGTAGTTATATAAAGATATTTTATGAAATAATCTAGTTTTAGCTTTTTAGCGAAATTCTTACTGACATAGTTTAGCAAAATACAATATCTTTACAAAATGCTAAAAAAACTAATGGCAGTTTAAACCCTGCCCCTAACAGTGCATCTCATTCACAAAACATCCTCAGGATATACTATGGATACGTGTGCTGTTAGGGTCACTTCTTTATACCTGACCCCAACCCGAAAACTAAATGAAAATTAATAATTTATCTAAAAATTATGCAACTTTTTTTACGTTATAAAATAAATTTTCATTGTTGCACAGTTGATAAATCATTTTAAAAAGAATTAAAAATGTAATTACTAATACACTAAGTTAAAAATTTAAAAATCTGAAAAATGGATCAATAATATAATTCTAAACATTTATGTGTGTTGTGTACTTCAAGTGTACGAAAACGGGCTTCAAGTGTAGTGTTTGTAGTTCATTGTTTAATGTTTATATTCTTAATATAATAATAGTAATAATAACAACTTCATCTTTCTTTGTTAACTGATTTGTCCGATATGTTTGTTTACTTTAAGATAATAATTTGGCTATGCGTATATTTAACCATAGGCATATATACTATGTTTACATCAGTTTGACATGTTATAATTATATCAAATAAATTTCTGCTTATTATGATGATTTTTTTTAAAATATGTTCTCAAGTTGACCCAACTCAAATGAAACCCAACCTACAGAATAAAAAAAAAATCAGTCAACCTCGACTCAAATCTGAACTGCAAAAGAAGTTGGGTCGAGTTTGGATAAAACTGGGTTACCTGGCCCTATACAGGACACTTCTCTAGACAACTACTCTAGAGTAGAGTTCTGTATTGGGTTGACAGTACTACTTAAATTTCATCAGAATTCAGTAAAAATTTAAAAACAGCTTAAGTAAGACAGCAAAGAATTTTATTTAATTTGAAAAAGTAAAATAATAAGTGTTAAAAATTAAAGTAAAAATTAAAAATAACTTTTTTTTTTAATGAAATGTGTAAAAATGTCTACCACAGTAAATTAAACATATAATTGCTTAAAAATATATTATACTATAGAGGAATATACTATACTATAAGAGAAAATATACTATAAATAAGAGATAAAAATTGTCTGTTTGAAAATATGTTCTACGAAATCGACATTCTGCTGAAATCATGTTTCTTGCACTTAGTACTACGGAAGATTCCAAAAGAATGGAGGGATGTCAAATTGACCGACTGAATGGGATTTGGAGAATATTCAATAGTTTGGCATTCCCTTCACTTGTGCAGAGGCTCTCATGGTCACAAGAAATGTGATTAAAAAATAGATTAAAATCTACCAGTTTTTTGTTTATTTATTTATTATTATTAATGATTTATTTCATATTTAACTATACTTACGCTTCCAAATTATCACCAAAAAGTTCCTCCCCATCTTCTTCCATTTCTTGATCTTCATCTCCCACTCCCCCAATCAACTCAGATTCATCTTCAAATGGAGGCAAATCTCTAGCAGGAGGAGATGTAGGTGGAGCATTACTTCTGGGAGATGCAGCACTAGCATCTCTTATCTCGGAAGATGGATCAGACTGCCACATGGAAGAGAAATTAAAGATGAAGTTAAAAAAAAATGATTAGGGATAAAAAAGTGTTAATGCATTCAATAATTTAATATGAACAAGAATAGCATTTTTTATTTAAAAAAAAAAGGTCATTTATAAATTTCATCAGCAAAAAATATAATTGCTACACAAATATTTTTGATAAGAAGTGTATATAATAATTTGTTTTTGAGATTTATATATGTACATATGAGGATATGACATGTTGTTAGGAAATTTTTCACTCCACAGAAAATTAAACTTTAATAGCATAGCAATAAAAGAGTTTGTATTTAAAAGTAATAAATAATTAAAAAAAAAAAAAAATGATTTATCAATATTTTTTAATTACTGATAATTTCTACCCAGTTTTTAAAAATATGCTTTATCAATATTAATCATTTTTTTAAATCTCCAAAACACTAATAAATTAAATTCTATAAATTATCATATAAAAATATTAAAATAAATGATTTTCTTATACTCATTTACATGATATATAATATATACTAAGTGATTTCTGATTTCATTCTACGTAATTTGAAAACTTAGAATTTAGTTATTGTAAAACTAACAATTTCAAAAGTATGTTTATTTGTTTAATATCATAAAGAAATAGATTAAAAAAAAAAAAAAATCAAAAATGCAAAAGGCTAGGAATGATATTGCATCTTTGTTTTGCTTTCCAAAAGTTGCAGTAGGCAATATTTGATAGTTCGTGAGGTATAGAGGCTAGATCAAAATGTATTGTGCAAGGGTCCTAATCCTGTGTGTGTGGTATAACCTTCTTGAGGGGGAATGGGACTTTTTAAAGGATCCTAGCCTATATTCACACAAGTTTTGAAGGAAAATCCATAGGTTCGAATTTTGTACCTTCCCCAGTGGCAGAAACACAGCGACATAGTCGCGGGCAGTTTTTGTCTGCACTGATAAAAAAATTTGTCCACAACTTTCAGATAACAATTCACTTATAAAAATTTCTGTATCAAGACTAAAACTCATACTTTTATCAGTTATAATTATTTATATTGTGTTGTGTCAAACATTGTTATAAAATATTTAATTGAATGAGATGAACTGAATGAATATAATTGTTTATACTATATTGTTTTGTAGTAAAATTGTATTTGTGTATTGTTGCACGAGATCACTACTGATGTTAAGTCCCCCCCCCTCCCCATTTCCATAAGCCATTTTCACTCCTGATTACACATTAATTTTGCAGATAATTATGAAATTTTAAAAGCCTGTCGCAGACAGCTTCAAAACTTTCTGCCACTGGGGTACCTCCTTGGCTCATGAAAGCAGAACATGTCAGCCACTGGTGTAGCCTGAATGCTTGCAAAGAGATCACACAAGTGAAAAATAATCTTTTTCATATTAAAATAATTAAAAAGAAAAGAAAAATTATCAAGCCAAAGCTGCAGGAGATCATTAGCAATTTTTATGTATATATATATGTGTGTGTGTGTGTGTGTGTGTGTGTGTGTGTGTGTGTGTGTGTGTGTGTACAGCACATATTTTATTTACAGTTCTATAATATTGTGATTACTTTATCATAGATCTTTAATTTTACATATGACTTAGTAAAATTTTCAATATCCACATTTCATTCACAAAATATTATGTAATATCAACGGTCCAGCCAGAAAAAAACATGAGTCCATTGAAGGACCCTTCATAAAATTTTCCCCCTTAAAAACAGAGCTTTGATAAACCTGTTTCATTTCGAAAACTAATCTTCCATAGAACGAACCAGCTGCCTGAATAATGGGACATGCTTTGCTATATTCTCCAAAATGCTGAATTTCTAATTTATAAAAGGTTTCTATAAATATGTGTGAGTTTAGCTCTATAAAAGTGAACCATCATTGTCTAAAATGAAACCTTAGTAGCAATTTTATTTTGAGAAATTATATTTTTCATAATTTTACAAAAAGAGAACCCTAGCAAAAAAGTTCGTAAGAACTTTATTTTCACATTAAATTTAGATTTGGAAAATTATATGTAGAATTTGTCACAATTCCACTCAAACAAGCCCCTTTCTGAAAAGTCTGGACAGACCCCTGAATATTAATCAAACATTTATAAGCATATTAAAAGATAAAACGAAATAAAATATTTAACAATACAAAAAAAAAAGAAAAAGAAAAAGAAAAAAATCTAAAATAACAAAATAATGGAAGGAAGAAAAAAAAAACCCTCTTATATATATATATATATATTACAAAAAGTATCCCTTCAGAAAATATTTAATATATATATACTGAATTTCTTTTGAGTTTTAAGTCTAAAGTCGCTTATTTTATTTTATTTTTTTTTAATTAAAGATACACTGAAAACCTATATCCGCAATAATGATTAAAGGGAAAAAATCCCTTTCAAACGTTTTTAAAATTAATTATTAAAACGGCAATTTAATTATTAAAAAAATAATGTTTACTAAAATGCAATATAAACTGTTGTAGTGTTTTACTTATGAAAATACTAACAGTACAAACATCAAAACACAACACTCAAGTTATACATTTAAAGGGAACAAGGCATTTAAAAATTATTTATGAGAGAAAACATTTAATAATTTATTTTTAGAGAATATATGATATCAAATCTTGAATGAAACTGCATGTTTTATTACAAATATTTAAATTTACTTACCATGGCAAAGAAACGTAATGCAAAAGTCTACGAGCCCTTTAATTGAAAACAAAGTTTCTTTAAAAGCGCAGGTGAATTTGGCGGGAAAAAGCTAAAGCTACGTAATTGCAGTAATATTCGGCACAATTGCGCATGCCTTCAAGTTGCAGAAGCCATGGAGGTAGAGGGATGTTAGACCACTGAAAGCAGCAAAAGGAAAGAGCATGTTTACAAACAAACACTTCATACTTTACTAGTGGCAAAACATTAAAGTAATAACATAGCAGTTGACGTGAAAACGGCTAAAAAGACTATACAATATATATATATATATTTATATATAAACACTCCAGTGTAATAACAATTTTTATTTAATAACATAAAATTAATAATAATAAAATCAAGTATAAATTTATATTCTCCGTACATAAACCATTTATTAATTGAATTATAATCTACAAAGTAATATTTTAAATTTTTATTATAAGCTGCATTTTATAAAAATGTATAACTGATAAATAACTACAAATATTTTTATTATAATGTGTAATTATAATTAATAAATTTATTAATATTTTCTTAATTACTCTGATTATTTTGTAAGTGTATTTAGAAGCTATAAGCTAAATTGAATTATTAAAAGATCAAGAATTATATTATTATTAAAATATCAAATAAATTAAAAAAAAAAAAAAAAAAAAAAAAAATATTTTTCTTTTCTTTCTTTCTTTCTTTCCTTTTTAATTTCTCTTTGCTTTGAAACTTATCAATTTCCCACAATTCACAAACTTAAAATATTTCTAAGTTTTAACTAGTAAAACAAGTCACAGATTTTTTTTCTTTTCTTTGTTCAAGGAAAAATGAAAGAAAAAAACAGAACATCAAAATTAATGCTGGAAACAACAACAACAAAAAAAAGCGTCTTATTCATATATATATATATATATATATATATATATATATAACAGAAAAGTAATTAAGATAAGAAATTTAAATACAATTTATAATTCTACGAATGAAAATGCAAAATAACAAAAGTTTTTTTTTTAGCTTTGTATACATCCTTAATAAGCACTAGTGGCAAGATCAATGTTTTGCTACTAGATTGTCGTCCTTTTTTTTTTTTTTTTTTTTTTTTTTTTTAGTTTGATCGCTGATTTTCATCATCAATTTACTTCTTTATAAATTGCATAAAAACTAAGATCATGATTCGACAAATATTTACTGAACAAAACAATATTAGGTGCACATCTTTTAAATACGAATTATTTCTAGCGCTTCAATAATTTTGCTGCCGATTGTATGCTCCTGGTCTATGGGGCTGAAACCTATGTGGCTTCCAATAAGATGAAGTGAGATATTATTTTCATGTACTTTTATATGGTTATTCTTGTTTTCGTATGTTTCATCATATGTTTCATACGTAATAAATATCGTAAATGTCTACTCCAGTGTTTACTGGACCCATTGACTACATACACTAAGGGACAAAAAAAAAAAAAAAAAAAAAAAAAAAAAAAAGTCGCACTGCAGAAAAATTGACTTTTTTTTATTTGTAATAACTTCAAAACTAATGTTTGAAACAAATAACACTGTCATGTTTGCACAATACCAACGGGGTGAAATGATACCTATGTACATTTTCGACTTAGTAATCCGCTTTATTACGCTCTATGAAGTACTTAATAAAAATCTATATAAAACTTCCTGTCTAAACGTAATATAATAAACCTATACTTCGCATTCTATTATGATTTATTATATGAAATAAACAAGCTATATTTTAAAATATGAAATAAAACTACTTATTTGTTAGATCTAAACAATTACTTAATAAAAATATGTATTCTGCATTGGGTAATTCCACCTTTATATGGAATTACTGCTTTAATGCGGAATGCTGGCTTAGTATTATACAGTGATTTAATATAAATCTCAGAAATTTCACTGAGCCATATATCATAAATAATTTTTTCTAGTTCTTGCAAAGTTGTAGGCTGCAAATTTCGAATCCCCATTCTCCGCCCGCCTTTTTATAGGCTAAATATTATCGAGCGGATTGAGATTAGGACTATTTGCAGGTCTCGTAAAGAAGAAACTCTACGATATTCTTTGTGTAATTTAACTTAAAGTAAAAAAAGATATGATTACTTACCGAATTATAGGTGCTCATGGTAATAAATAGGTAATTTAACGATTTTAATCGAATAAACATCCTGTAGCAAGGTGCATTATCATCCTGAAATGCTGTTTGCGGAAAAGTCTAAGATAGCTTCAAAATAGTCGGTCATGCGTCACTTTTATAATGGTCGTATTTTATTTCGAGTTAATTGATCCCTTAAGCATGAAAATTTGCTCGACTCCTTGAAAACTTATACACCTCTGTACCATAATGTACGGAGAATATATCCCAGTTTTAAGAGAGCAATTTTCATTAAGTCGATCACACTTTCGCCGTCCTACGAGATCAGCTCGAAATAAATTAAATTTGACTCATCAGAGAAAGCCAGTCCAGCCCTGTTGAAACCATCTGAATAAATATGATCATCAATCTGTCATTTTCTCGCTTGCTCAAAGATCAAACGTAACCAAGCGTCCATTATCAAACAAATAAAATCAATCAACTTTTCTTCTAAAACTTAAATTATACTTCATTTGTTTATTCAAGACCACGTAATAAAGAATTACAGAACCATAGCCTCCTAAATTAGATGCCTTCCGCGTGGCTTGGAAACTTGGCAACAGTACAAGAAGAACATAGCCGGTAGACAACGCTTGATACGGTGTATAAAGTTCTGTTTATATCCCATTATTCAATTGCGTTTCACTGTTATATATTATTAATGTAACAGATGTGAAAGGGTGTGACGAAGATAAATTTAAAAGAAATGGTGATGTAAAAATTCGGAGGGTTGACAACTCTGTTAGTAAGTTCGATTTAACAAATAAAATAGTTATGCTCATTAAAAAATGAAATGAAATTTTTATTTGTTTATATTGATGTAGGAATACGGAGAAATAACTTATTCTTAGTTACTTTGAAGTAACTAAGAACTTTTAGTAATGAGTTAACTTATAAACTGTAATTTATGAATAAAACTATAAAATACTCTAATACAGGAACAAGATTGATATATAAATTTTTAATACCACTGTTCTTTAAAGAATTTTGTAAATGCGTGTACAAATTTGATTATCTCAGTGAAATTGAAACAAAAATGTTGGGAATATCTATAATAATAAAAGAAGATGTCTGTCTGTCTGTCTGTCTGTCTGTCTGTCTGTCTGTCTGAGCATCTATACGTTCAGCACAGCCCCTACTGAACGCAGAAGTATAAAATTTGACATACGGGTACTCAGAAGCCTTCCCGAGGGGATAGTGAAAACAGAATTTAAAAATTTTAATTAGTTGCGGAGATATTAATTAAAATGTCGAACCATGTCGATCGAAAAATGAGCCGCGAGATTCAACGGCTAATTGCTTAAAAAAAAAAAAAAAAAAAAAAATTATCAGCAGACGATTTTCTCCGCTGTCTGGAAAGGAAGCAAAACATCTGGAAATCATTAATGTCACATGTTCTTGAAGTGGAATTAAAAATTACAAATTTCAAAATTCTTCAAATTTTCATTTACATTACATTTAAATTAATATTCGGATTACACAGCATATTATAAAGCTACTGTTCAATTTTCATGAAAATACATGAATAAGCAAAAAAATTACATATTTATCGGGAAAAGATTAAGTTTTCTTTTATATTTTGCAGTAATTTGAATTGAGATATGCCGTTGAAATTTCGTAGTATTAGGTTTTAATGCCCGATAATTCGATTGTGAATATTTTTGAAAGAATAGAATTATTAGGGAGGGGGTAAAGGGGCAAAAAAAAAAAAAAAAAAAATGAGTTACAGCGTTTGAAATTGGTATATTTAGGTATTAAGACAGGATAAATCGATTGAGGATATTTTCGAGTGTAAAATGATTAGTAGGAACGGAAGGGGGGGCGCTGTTGTAAGTTCTAAAACGGGGATAAGGCGCCGCAGGCGCCACCGAGCTGGACTTTGTTAAAATCAGAATTTTGAAAGTTCGTAACACGGTGAGCGAACAGGCTGTCTCAGATATTGAAACGAGAATAGGGCGCCGTAGGCGCTACCAAGCGATAATTTACTGCGATTAAATTTTTCAATAAAGTTATTTTCACTATATGTTAGTGAGCTGTTGTAGGACCTGATAAGGGAAAAAGGCGCCGCAGGCGCCACCAAGCGGGAGTTTCGTAAAGTCGGACTTTTCCAGGATCGCGAACCAGCTGGTCGCCGAAGGCGGCTAGTTTAAAATAAAAAATAGATAACGTTTATTTCTACTTTTGTTCTGTTTTAAAAAACTAAGTTTTAAGATTGAAAACATTTCTTTTATTAATACATGATAAAATGTTTACATATATTAAAATCCAATTTTATAAAAGTATTTAATATTTTCTTGACCAACCTCTATTTTAAATAGTATTCTTCCTTTAGTTAAACCGAAGGCGGGATGCGGGACGCAGAATAATAATCTATATAATATTTTTCTAACGTGATCTAGTTACGATTATTTTTTTTAGAAACGATACGATGGTGACTTAATAAAATACGCGAGGATAAAAAATAATACATAAGCAATCCGCGGTTGTAATGAAATGCTCGTCCTCTGTTGGGCTAAGATGAAATTAAGACTACCACTGAACTTTGCCTCCGCAAATGGAAATAAAGCTTTAGTTAAAACCCGAATAAACTACTAAGTCAGAAACGCCAAAAGAAAAATATTTGCGATGCATACAGCTGTTTCGGTAGCCTTAAGCGTACCGTCTTCAGTGCAAAAAGAACCTTTTTGCACTGAAGAAGGTACGCTTAAGGCTACCGAAACAGCTGTATGCATTGAAAATATTTTTCTTTTGGCGTTTCTGACGTAGTAGTTTATTCGAGTTTTAATATTCCAACGCCAAGTCTCCTGTTATTATAAAGCTTTAGTTAATTTAGAAATTTATTCATCAACCATGAAAATTCATTTCAGAAAACTTTGAAGAGGAAGGCTGATATTTTATACCAACTATGTGAAAAATACCAGAGCCGGGAATCGAACCCGGGCCTTCCGCTTTACGAGCGGATGCTCAAACCATCGAGCTACCCTGGCTGATTACCAGCTAGGCATTTCTCACATAACATTCGTTGGCAAAGTCACCGAGTCTGTAAACACAGCTGTATCAAGTGACATTAATATTCATGGCACAACTCCAATAGACCACGAAATTTTATTTTAATTTAGAAAACCCGGCTCTGGTATTTTTCACATAGTTGGTATAAAATATCAGCCTTCCGCTCCAAAATTTTCTGAAATGAATTTTCATGGTTGATGAATAAATTTCTAAATTAAAATAAAATTTCGTGGTCTATTGGAGTTGTGCCATGAATATTAACGTCACTTGATACAGCTGTGTTTACAGACTCGGTGACTTTGCCAACGAATGTTATGTGAGAAATGCCTAGCTGGTAACCAGCCAGGGTAGCTCGATGGTTTGAGCATCCGCGCGTAAAGCGGAAGGCCCGGGTTCGATTCCCGGCTCTGGTATTTTTCACATAGCTGTATAAAATATCAGATTTCCACTCCAAAATTTTCTGAAATGAATTTTCATGGTTGATGAATAAATTTCTAAATTAAAAAAAAATTTCGTGGTCTATTGGAGTTGTGCCATGAATATTAATGTCACTTGATACAGCTGTGTTTACAGACTCGGTGACTTTGCCAACGAATGTTATGTGAGAAATGCCTAGCTGGTAATCAACCAGGGTAGCTCGATGGTTTGAGCATCCGCGCGTAAAGCGGAAGGCCCGGGTTCGATTCCCGGTTCTGGTATTTTTCACATAGTTGGTATAAAATATCAGCCTTCCACTCCAAAATTTTCTGAAATAAAGCTTTAGTTAGTAGAAATTCTGAATGGATTAGACGTTTACAAATTGGGAAAGAAGTATTGTCAAGAATGACTGTTTGTTGGAAACATTTCGCACCAGAGGATTTCACAAGTAATAATAATACGTTTAATTTTGTTTTAATTATAAAATATTTTAGATAAAGCTGATCGTTTCCTTCGCTAACGAGCAAAAGCAAAACGATCACATTTCATGGATGTCATGGAACAACTATAGTATTGGTCCACAAGTGCATTTAGTGATTTTTCTTTGGTGATTATGGCAAAATGCCGTTTTTGCAAATGGTTTCGATGGATTCCAATCGTAAACAAAAGCATATTGCATTGCAAAGAATTCAGAAAAGGATCGTTATCGTTCAAAACGGTGCCAAAGAAAAATCGCCAAGTCTAATTATGGACCAACTCTATAGTTGTACCTTTAATTTTTATTTATTTTAAATGTACCTTTGTTGTAAGATAGCATATAGATGCAGTTAAAATACAGTGGAATTATTAAATAATAAAACGCAATAATTTTCATTGCATCCTATTATACAATCGATTTCCCATGATGTAATGGCGGAGAAAGAACAAAAATAAATACACGTGGGCTATTATATTTACCACGGCCCTACTAGATCACTCTACGCCAAAGGCGCCAACGTTAAAGCGGCCATAACAAAACTGCAAATATCAATGCATGCCGCGGAATCCATCTGGGAAAGTAGATGGCGCTCGCTCCCAACCCTGAAAATCAGTTTGTAACGTTACATCGTGCTACGTTTATGCCAAGAAGCAAGAAATATTCATCCATGGTTCAACAATTAATTATTAAAAAAAGAAAAAAATAATTTATTATTTTTCCGTGAATTGGTTTAAAATTATTGCTACAATTATTTTTATGATTCAGATATTTTTGCGTATCTGATGACTGCATTTTAAATTTTAAATTAATTTAAATGCTCTGCAAGTTTGCTGTGGCGGCGCTGCATGCCAACCCTAACATTCAATGAATTTGATTCCGGAGAAATCGTCGATTGTTATGGCCGCTTTCACGACGTTGGCGCGTTGGCGTCGAGGAGTGATCTAGTAGGGCCGTGTATTTACTAACAACTTCAGTTGATAAATTGCCATCTATCGATCATTACAAACGCTGATATTTAAGCACGCGGACTCAGTTCAGTGATCATTTTATAGAAAAATGTATTTTTAAAAGTTGCATTTTTACATTCTTTGCAAACGTCATTTTAAATCTAGCAATATTTTAATGATATGAGTCCCATATAAATTTTTGTCGTAAATTGATTAAAAAATGCAACAGTAAAAGTATAATCAAAACAGGTACTAAGTTATTTTTAACACAAAATTAATTAATTAATTAATAAAAATGTATATCGCCAAAATGGTGACAAATATTTAAAAATCGCCATGGGGTCCTATACTAAATCTGTCTTGCCTCGCGAAGTATGAAAATTAGGTCATCAAACATGAATTTTATTTTTAAGCCTTTCGTGAATGAGATTGGTTTCATTATCATTAGCATTTCTCCACAATATTAATTTGTTTCTAATAATAATTTGGCTTTTGATGAATGGCCTAAGGCTTATGAGTTTCAAATTTTAAAGGTAAATAAGAAAAGTAATAAAGTGCGAAAGTTTCGCACGGGTTTGCTAGAAATAATAATAATGTGACAAGTTCCACGGGACGTGCAGTATTCATTCATTTTATATACATATATACAGTCGAACTTCGTTAACGTGAATTACTTTTAACAGGAACTGTTTCCACAAACCCAGTCAAATGAAGAACAATTTAGTTATATGAAAATTAGTTACTGATAGCATGAACTACTGATAACATGAACACATTTTTTACTCCCCTTGAGATTCACGTTAACGAGGTTCGACTGTATATACATATATATATGTTACCGTTGAAGTATATAATCCAGTTATTTCATAGAATAACTAGGTATTTAATGAAATAACTAGACAAGTCAGTTAAAGTATATAATAGACAAAAAATTTCATACTTTAGCTAGTTATTCTATGAAATAACTAATGACAGACCGTTAAAGTATAAAATAAACAATTTCAAAATTATTTTATAAATTAATTGATCATAAATTCATGTACGCAAAGCGTACAGACGTGCGTAATACTGCCTGCTGCAGCACAAAATTGTGCATACTTTTCAGATTCATGCATTTTGAGATAGGGGTATCCATTGATTTTTTTTTTCTTTGGTTTTCATGTACGCAAAGCGTACAGACGTTCGAAATACTGGCTGCTGCAGTACAAAATTGTGCATATGTTTCAGATTCATGCATCTTGAGATAGGGGTATCCAGTGATTTTTTTTTTTTTTTTTTTGTTTCCATGTACTCAAATTGTACAGACGTTCGAAATACTGACTGCTGCAGTATAAAATTGTGTATACGTTTCAGATTCACGCATCTTGAAATAAGGGTATCCAGTGATGTTCTTTTGGTTTTCATGTACACAAAGCGTACAGACGTTCGAAATACTGGCTGCTGCAGTACAAAATTGTGCATACGTTTCAGATTCATGCATATTGAGATAGGGGTATTCAGTGTTTTTTTTTTTATTTTGTTTTCATGTACGCAAAGCGTACAGACGTTCGAAATACTGGCTGCTGCAGTACAAAATTGTGCATACGTTTCAGATTCATGCATCTTGAGATAGGGGTATCCAGTGACTTTTTTTTTGGTTTTCATGTACGCAAAGCGTACAAACGTGAGTGATACTGGCTGCTGCAGTATAAAATTTTGCATATTTTTTTTAATTTCATGCATTTTAAGTAAACTTTTGTATCTCAAAATGCATGAATCTGAAACATATGCACAATTTTGTACTGCATCAGCCAGTATTTCGAACGTCTGTACGCTTTGCGCACATGAAAAAAAAGAAACATCACTGGATACCCTTATCTCAAGATGCATGAATCTGAAACATATGCACAATTTTGTACTGCAGCAGCCAGTATTTCGAACGTCTGTACGCTTTGCGCACATGAAAAAGAAAATCACTGGATACCCCTATCTCAAGATTCACGAATCTGAAACATATGCACAATTTTGTACTGCAGCAGCCAGTATTTCGAACGTCTGTGCGCTTTGCGTACATGAAAACAAAAAAAAAAAAAAAAAAAAAAAAAAAGACATCATTGGATACCCCTATCTCAAAATGCATGAATCTGAAAAGTATGCACAATTTTGTACTGCAGCAGCCATTATTTCGAACGTCTGTACGCTTTGCGTACCTGAAAAAAAAAATCACTGTGTGGACTCCTATCTCAAAATGCATGTGTCTGAAAAATATGCAAAATTTTGTGCTGCAGCACTGCTAAAATAACCGGTAAATGTGGTAAATATTGAATAATTAATCACATCCCCCAAAATTTAGCGGGGATTATGCATAATTATTTCATACTTTAACGATCAAGTAATCGTTATTCTATAGAATACCTAATTAAATCGTAGCATTCAATAATATTATATACTTTAACTGACTTGTCTAGTTATTTCATGAAATACCTAGTTATTCTATGAAATAACGGATTTCATGCTTTAACGGTAACATATATATATGTATATGTGTGTGTGTGTATAAATTCATAATATTCAATATATATATAATACACATTGCTTCTTTTAATTCAAGAGATTTTAATTTATACAAACAAGACTTTCATCTGATATTTAAATTTCAAAAAAGTTTGAAATTTTTAACAAATAAATATATAAATATTTAAAACATAAATAGAACTTTTTATATACCATGCTTTTAAATTTTCTGTTGAATCATATAAACGCTACCGAAGGCAGCGGACAGCGAGGACCCGAAACAATTGGCTAAAAGTATTTAAAAAATGCATTGTCATCGTGTTTTGAGCTATTCAAAAAGTTTTCAAATGTCTAGCTAGTCGGGAAGTTACATGATTGTTAAACTATATAACAAACGCTGCCAAAGGCAGCGGGGACCCAAAACAGTTGGCTAAAAGTATTAAAAAAACGCATTGTCACCATGTTCTGAACTATTTTGAAAGTTTCAAATGTCTAGCTAGTCGGGAAGTTATATGATTGGTGAAACATATGATAAACACTGCCGAAGGCAGCGGGGACCCGAAGCAGTTGGCTAAAAGTGTTAAAAAATGCATTGTCACCGTGTTCTGAGTTTTTCTAAGACTTTCAAATGTCTAGCTAGTCGGGAAGTTACATGATTGATGAATCATATAAACGCTGCCAAAGACAACGGGGGCCCGAGGCCCGAAACAGTTGGCTAAAAGTATTTTAAAAATGCATTGTCACCGTGTTCTGAGCTATTCTGAAAAATTCAAATGTCTAGTTAGTCAGGAAGTCACATGATTGTTGAACTACATTATAAACGCTGCCGAAAGCAGCGGTGACCCGAAACAGTTGGCTAAAAGTATTTAAAAAAATGCATAGTCACTGTATTCTGAATTTTTCAAATGTCTAGCTAGTCGGGAAGTTAGTTAAAAATAAATTTTCTTTTGAATCATATAAACGCTGCCGAGGGCAGCAGGGACCAGAAACAGTTGTCTAAAAATATTTAAAAAAGTGAATTGTCACCGTGTTCTGAGCTATTCTGAAAGTTTCAAATGTCTTGCTAGTCGGGAAGTTAATTAAAAATCGATTGCAAGAATTGTACTGGGCAAACCCACAAACAAGAATCGAAGTTAGTAAAAATATGGTAAAATCCAGTATGTTGTGGCCACCACAAGACTTTCTTCTATATTTTCCTTTACAAATTCACTCAGTAACAATTTAAAAAAAAAAAAAAAGATTTTTTTTTAGTTTTTTTTCGTTAAAAGTAAAAAAAATCGATAACTTTGTTTTAAATTATCACATATTTATAGTTCAACCATTCGTTTTAAAGGTATTTACAAGACCTTTCGAAAGATCCCATCTTGAAAATTCCCCCCCCCCCGGGGAGGTGCACTTCCTCCCAGGGGGGAGGAAGCGATGCTCCCACACACACAAAATATTTTTCCTAATTAATTACTACTATTATCAATAATTCATATTAATTTTACAATCACAGGTTAAGAATAACTCTTATTATGTACATTTATACGAAATTTTGTCCTATACTGCAATGTTAAAAATTTAGAAAAAATGCGATCACAGCGCCACCTGTTGTGTGATTGATCCCCAAATCTTATCAGCACCAGTTTATGTCAGGGGCCAACTAAAAACCAAGTTTGATTAAATTTCGTAAAAAAAAATTTACGATTTTTTTCAAAGTTTTTTTCGTTAAAAGTAAAAAAAAAAAATCGATAACTTTCTTTTAAATTATCACAGATTTATAGTTCAACCATTCGTTTTAATGGTATTGGTGAGGCTCCTACACATACAAAAAAATTTTCCCAGTTGACTATCTCTGTTATTATCACAGATTTATAGTTCAACCATTCGTTTTAATGGTATTGGCGAGCTCTTTTGAAAGATACCCATCATGAAAATTTACTCCCCTTGAGAGGGGACTCCCCCCCCCCCCCAGAGGGGGTGGCGAGGCTCCTACACATACAAAAAAATTTTCCCAGTTGACTATCTCTGTTATAAATAATTCTTGTAACTTTCATAATGATTACTAAAAAGTAATTCTTTTTATGCACATTTATACAAAATTTTGTCCTATTATCACCATGTTAAAAATTCAGAAAAAGCGGGATGGCAACGCAACCTGTAAAGCAATTTTTACCAAGAGTTGATAGGCACTAATTTATGTCAAGAGGCAACTATATACGAATTTGTATGAAATTCTGTGCAGTAGTTCCTGAGATACAGTTGTCACAAAATTTTGTCACACACACACACAGACAGACAGGCAGACATTTTCTAAAAAGGGTCAAATCGTGTTCTACAGCTCTCAAAACTTTTAAATCATCAAAAACCCGAGGTCGAAAATTTTTACGAATCCAATACTTTCTTCTATTGAATATAGAAGAAAGTAATAATTTAATAGCGAGATAGACCTCACATGTTTTTACTTATTTAATTTTAAATTTAAATTTCGTTTTTTTAATCTATACTAATATTATAAATGCGAAAGTTTGGATGGATGGATGTTTGTTATTCAATCACGCCACAACGGTTAAACGTATCTGGATGAAAATTGGTACAGAAATAGAAAATAGTCTGGAATAGATCATAGGCTACTATTTATACCGGAAATTTGATTAGAATTTTTCAAATTAATTAAAATATGAAAATAAACTGGTAATTGACTTAATATAAGCCACTAGCTTTTACCCGCGACTTCGTTCACGTAGAAATTTTTATGTGTATATGTGGGACACCTGATTCTTGGTCGTTATACAGTCGGGCGCGCATGTTGCATGTAAGATGGAGCTTTTCAATCCTATACCAGAGTGGCGACGCCTTGAGACATGCGTTTATTTCATCCGCCGGTGTGCCCTTCTCAATAACTCGTAGTGTCTGCCTAAAGTCGCCTGCGAGGAAAACGACAACGCCACCCATCAACCTATGGTTGCCGCGGATGTCCTGCAGGCTGCGGTTCAACGCCTCTATTGCATGCTTGTGCGATATTGTGCACTCGTCCCATTCTATTAACTTGCACTGCTGCAAAAGGACTCCCTGTTCGCCGTTTTTGGTGATATTGCATGTTGGGGTATCTTCGCTTGCAAGATTAAGCGGCAATTTGAAAATGGAATGTGTAGTCCGGCCACTGTTGAGCAAAGTTGCAGCAATGCCCGAGGAAGCTACATCCAGAGCTATATTGCGGTCCTTGCGGAGTTGGGCAAGCAGAAGATTCAGCACAAATGTCTTACCCGTACCCCCTGGTGCACCAAGAAAGAATAATCCCTCCTCTCCACTATTTACTCGGCACAAAATCGTTTCATAGACTTGACGCTGCTCAGGAAGTAAACGTGGTACCATTTCATTGACCTGCGTTTCTAAAACCAAGATATCGTAGTTTAGCTCCTTTGCAACATCGCTTGACAATTCCCCTCTTCTCTGAGGTGTGGGTAAGCCGAAATCAGCAAGACATTTTCCAGATATGGAAATCATTTTATCTTCAATCAATACTAAAGCTTCGTTAATGATTAGATCATTGTGAGTACCATCCAGCCTATATGCTATATTTTCTGATAAAGCGTCCTTGTATTTATCCCACAGCTGGAGCGGGTTTGATAGTTCGCAGATGCTGACTAAAATCGCAAACAGGTCCCTAACTTTGGCTGCTGAGCGACAAAGGACGGCCTCCACCCGTCCCACTGGTTGTCATTTTCTAATAGTCCACGAGCCTCACATGCTTCCCTAAACGTTACTCGCTCTTGACTGTCTACGGTTTTAAGCCTCTGGAAGCTTGTCCGGCCCCGCACCTGATTCAGCAACATTCGCAAGCAAAAACATTCAAAGTTGCTGACGTGCACAGTATATATCCGACCCAATGCGTCTCCTGCCTTCACACCTGGCCAGTTTTCAACCGGTGTTCCCTGTACACGACGCTTCCATTCCTTCCTAGATATATTCCACGTATAGTACCGTGGTACATCAGAGTAGAACAGGGTTTTGGCAAAGTTGTCATTTTCGCACAGTTCGAAGAATGCAGTCAGTGTCGTTTTCGGCGGTGTAGCCACTCTGTATAGGAAATTCTGCTCAGTGAAGTATACTCGCTCGCCATTGGGTAAGTGAATTGCCAGGTGAGTGACAGCGGGTTGTCTCTCATGCAGCGGTAAGCCCAAGATCCTCCATGCTGCTTATCGTTGCTGCTGACGTATCTACCTGCCCTAAATGTTTGCACTTCATCTCTGAGGGTAATACCGGCGTTATCTTGTTGGACACTAAAAACAGCTTGGTCATTTCCTTTGCAAATATAGTAGCAAATGCATTTAATCGCTTGCACAGAACTGCAATATATTCAACATTTAAATGTGCATTAAATATTTTAGACAACAGGAGCGAATACGGCACAATCCAACTATTGTCCATTTCAACTTCCACAGGACCACCACGAATTTTAATTTTAGTTAGTCCTACCACCATGATCGGGTGCTCTCCGCCTGTATAGGGGATATCCATTGTTATTTGTCTGTGTATCCTTCAGTAGTACCCGGTAGAGTTCTGCATCGGGTCGGGTCGACTAAAATGTTTTTCTTGCGGGTCGGGTTCGGGTCGGGTTGACTGATATATTTTTCGTGTAGGTCGGGTTCGGGTCGAGTTGACTGATCTTTTTTTACTGCGGGTGGGGTTAGGGTTCGGGTCGGGTTCAGTTTTCAGCCAGTCGGGTCGACTTAGAACAACTTTCAAAAAAATTTTTACCTTAATAAATAAAAATGTGTTTGCTATATAAATACCCATAAAGGATACATGCTTACTCAAATTATTATAGCAAAATAAACATCCGTATTGCACTGAAACAATTAACAAAATCAAATACATCATTATTATTTTTTAGAATAGAAGCTGTGAAAAGCAGGCTCCCTCTTGGAGAATAACCAGATGTGTGATTCATCTATTTTTATTACTCACATCCTTTTGAAATACACTGTGAACCTAAACTAATAATTAATATTTTTACTTTCTTCTATATGCAATAGAAGAAAGTATTGGATTCGTAAAAATTTTCGACCTCGGGTTTTTGATGGATTTACACGTTTTGAGAGCTGTAGAACACGATTTGACCCTTTTTAGAAAATGTCTGTCTGTCTGTCTGTGTGTGTGTGTGTGTGACAAAATTTTGTGGCAACTGTATCTCAGGAACTACTGCACAGAATTTCATACAAATTGGTGTGTAATTGCACCTTGACATAAATTAGTGCGTATCAACTTTTGGTAAAAATTGTCTTACAGTTTGCGTTGCCATCCCGCTTTTTCTAAATTTTTAACATGGTGATATAGGACAAAATTTTGCATAAATGTGCATAAAGCGAATTATTTTTTAGTAATCATTATGAAATTTAGAAGAATTATTTATAATAGAGATAGTCAATTGGGACATTTTTTTTTATATGTGTAGGAGCCTCGCCGGGGGGGGAAGTCCCCCCTCGAGGGGAGTAAATTTTCAAGATGAGTATCTTTCGATAGGTCTCGTCAATACCTTTAAAACGAATGGTTGAACTATAAATCTGTGATAATTCAAAACAAAATTATTGATTTTTTTTACTTTTAACAAAAAAAAAAAAAAAAAATAAATAAATAAATAAAAAATCGTATTTTTTTTTTTTTTTTATTACGAAATTTAACCAAACTTGGTATTTACTTGACCTCTGACATAAACTGGTGCTGATTAGATTTGAGGATCAATCGCTCAACAGGTGGCGCTGTCATCGTATTTTTTCTAAACTTTTAACATTGCAGTATAGGACAAAATTTCGTGTAAATGTACATAATGAGAGTTATTCTTAACCTGTGATTGTAAAATTAATATGAATTATTGATAATAGTAGTAGTTAATTAGGAAAAAAAATTGTGCATGTGGGGGCATCGCTTCCCCCCTGGGGGAGATAAATTTTCAAGATGGGTATCTTTCGAAAGGTCTCGTCAATACCTTTAAAACGAATGGTTTAACTATAAGTATGTGATAATTTAAAACAAAGTTATCGATTTTTTTTACTTTTAACGAAAAGAAAACTTGGAAAAAAATCGTTTTTTTTTTTTTTTTTTTTTTTTTTTTTAAATATTGTTATTGAGTGAATTTGTATAGGAAAATATAGAAGAAAGTCTTGTGGTGGCCACAACATACTAGTTTCTTTTGCAGAAGAAGTTATTGAAATGTAATGTATTTAGATTTAGATGAGAACAGATGTTTAGTAGGAGTCTGCAGAACTGTATATTTTTATATATATCTATATTTTTTGCGTGTGATAAGCATTAAAGAATAAATTACAAACGCTAAACTTGAAACTGAGCACTTGAAATACACATCATACTACATACAATCGGCAGTAAAATTTTTGAAGCGCCAGCAGTAATTGATGTTTAAAAGATGTGCACGTAATACTGTTTTATTAAGTAAATATTTGTTGAGTCATGATCATAGTCTTTATGCTGTTAATAAAAAAAGTAAATTGATGATAAAAATTAGCGATAAAAAAAAAAAAAAAAAAAAAAGAAAAGAAAAGAAAAGAAAGAAAGAAAGAAAGAAAGAAAGAAAGAAAAATGTGGATGTGTGCTTTAATAATTTTGCCGCCGACTGTAAATAGTTAAAATTTATTATAAATCTATCTCTTATATTTTAAAATATTTAACTTAGTACTAGTAATTGTATTTTCAATTCCTTTTAAAACGATTTACCAATTTATTTTATAACTTAAAAATGTTTGCATGATTTTTAGTTGAATTACTTATTTTCATTTATATTCGGATTTCGGGTCGGGTTCGGGTATAAAAAAAATCGGGTTCGGGTCGGGTGCGGTTCGTCAAAATTTACTGTCGCGGGTTTGGGTCGGGTTTCGGGTTGATTAAAAAAATTTTTCGGGTTCGGGTTGATTAAAAAAAATTTTTCGGGTTCAGGTCGGGTTTCGGGATGATTAAAATTTTCTTTTCGGTTTCGGGTTGATTTATAATCCAATTGTCGGGTTCGGTTCGGGTTTCGGGTTGATTAAATTTTTTTTTCGGGTTCGGGCATTGTTTCGGATTGATTTAAAATCCAATTGTCGGGTTCGGGTCGGGTTTTACTAGACCCGCGCAGGACTCTAATTAGTATAGTGTAGCTCGTGACATTTAACGTGGAAGATATTTTAATACCACAGTTTAACGAAATAGTGTTGTCAGGATGTTAATTTAAGTAGCCATCATGGGATTGGTGATCATGGGGTGATTCTTACATGTTGATTATTTTGTCATGAAGGTGAGGAATGGGACTTTGCGTTTAGTCAACACCTGCTTGAATAATTTGAGAAGGTGCTAGTTTAGTTTGGGGTTATGATGGAAGGTTTAATAAAAAGAATGGCTAGTAAAGGAAATAAAGGATGGAGTGTTTGTTTATATTTGAAATAACTTATATAGAAGATGGAACTGAAAATGCTTAGTCGCATTCCGCATACTGATAGAAATTCTGAACATTTATTTATTGTGGTTTTTATCAGGCAGGAATGATGTTTGAGTTTAATCAAGAATAAATCGATAAGAAAACATTTTTTTTTTTTTTTAAAGGTTTTTATTTTATTTTATTTTTATTTTTATCTGATTTTTTCTCGAGATTATTTTTAATTATTTAAAGGGAGTAAAGATATTAAAAATAGTTAATTATGGTCGTATGTTATAATTAAGTGTCTGAGAAAATAAATCATTTAATGCATTTTTTCTAAGCAAAATTTATAAATTAAAACAAGTGTTTCTAATTTTAGTAAACATATTCAAATTGACGGTTTGATAAGTATGATTGAAAAATATTAATTTTCTAGTCAATCTGGGATGTTCAATTTTTTCGGAAAATCAAAAGAGACAATTACTCGGTAGTTTAAAATTTGGGATGTCTTAAAGACCTTTTTTAAAGATTTGTTATTATTATTTAATTATTCCTAAGTTATATGGCTTTTAATATGAGTGTTATTTTAGTTCTCCATCATACTATAGGTATGGGGAACTTAGGTAATCGTGACAATTTTGACCTCGGGTTTTTTTTTTTTTTTTTAAACGTTTTCAGGTGTGAGGAATCCGAAAATGACAAAATTTGTATGGTGTCCGTCTGTAGAGTGTCTGTTAGTTTGTTAGTCCATTAGTAAGTTTGTTAGTCTGTGTACACGATATCTCAAGAACAAATAGTCGCAGGGACGTCAAATCAGTTTTAAAATATTACTTTTGACACTGGCAAGAACCCTATTCATTTGCAACATTCGAATTAAGAAATTTCGTAAGTTATTATAAATTTACGATTTTCTTAACATGGGAGAATAGGGCAAAATTTCGCTTAAATGTCCATTAAGTAGAAAATTTTTATTGTAAAGATATCAGGACAGTTTTAAAATATCAGTTTTGAATTCGGAATGAACATCATTAACTATAAACATGCTACTTTGAAAGTTTCGCAAGTTATCTGGAATTTACGAATTTCTTAACATGGCAGAATAAGGCAAAATTTCACATAAACGTCAATTTTGAGGGATATTTTCATCGCAAAGATGTCAGACCACTTTTAAAATATTATTTAGGACACTGGCATCAATATTATTGACTATGAATTTTCCAATATAAAAATTTCGTAAGTTATTGAAAATTTACGAATTTCTTAACATGGCAGAACAGGGCAAAATTGAGCATAAACGTCCATTTTGAGGATCATTAATATATCAGACAACTTCAAAATAACATTTATGATACTTGTTTGAACATGGTTGACTAAAAGTATTCTAATAGGAAAATTTTGTAAGTTATTCGTAATTTACGATTTTATCAACATAGCGAAATTGAACATTTTTCATATAAATAGGAATTTTGAGGATTATTGCATTAGAAATAGTAACATGCAAACTAAACAACAGAATTGACCCTGATAAAATAAATTAATAGATTAGAATAAGATAAATATAGCGAAGTGAACGGTGGATAGCCTATTAGGCGGGGATTTCATTCTGTCACTGTGTCAAGCTTTGGTCAAATTCATTTCTTTAACATGATTATAATATGTCTCGCACTAGAAATTTATGAGAACATAAATATGATGGGGATCTGAGCCAAAGAACTTCTGAACGATTATTATAGATTCTTTGTCTGAGCAGAGTCTACCTATGCTAACTAGTTTTACAGAAAATGTACGCGTTTCTTGATATTATTTGAAATATTCTATTTTCGTGTTTAAAAAATTCATTTAACAGAATCTTATGCTTATACAATTGGGACGTATAAAATTTGACTCCAACACAATTCCATATCAATGTTTTTTTTTTTTTTTTCAGAAATTCTAGTGTTAAATAAAATGAAGATTACTTTTCGAAAGCATTGGAACTCAAGAACATGAACTGCGTCCACTATGCAGGACACATGTACATATTGTATATACTGAAAGGATTAGAAAGACATTAGCCGTAATAAACGAGTATTAGGTTATAAAAATAATATATTACAAGAACCTATTACCAAGGGTAGTACACTGTAAAAAAATAACTATTACCAGCTGCAAGAAACTGTCTGTGATTGGAGAAAATAATTATTTTCTCCAATCACAAAGAGTTTCTTGCAGCTGGTAATAGTTATTTTTTACAGTGTATGGAACGAAGTAACCTATTACTGAAAAATAACTATCTATCCCATCTCTATCGCTAATCCGTATTTTGTTAAAATGTTTATATGGTTCGAAAGAGGATTAAATGACCTTTTTAAATATACCCGTTGTTAAGAAATGTAACAGTTACTCTGTGTTACAGGGCGATTCAAAAATGACGATCGAGAAAAAGAGAAATTTTGGACCCTTTTTAAAGCTTTTTTTTAAATGTAAAAATACCGTATTTTTGAAAAAAAAAAATTGTACCGTAAGAATCGGTAATAGATGCTCTTTCTCGTGGTACATGTGTATTTTCAATATCTGCAACCGCTAAGCTGGGATGACTTTACAAAAACGCGCGAAAATTTCTCTTTGTGTTTCTTCTTTTGAGGAACGGACTGAATTCTACTTGGAGGGAGGAAAATATGATTGGCTCGCTTTTTAATTAGACATTGGTCGACGTTTTAATTAATATCTCCGGAATTAATTAAAATTTTTATATTATTTTTTCACTATGCCCTCGGGTAAGCTTCTGAGCTCCCGTATGTCAAATTTTGTAGTTCTGCGTTCAATAGGGGCTGAAGGTATAGATGCTCAGACAAAGAGGCAGACAGACAGACAGACAGACATACAGCTTCCTTTAACATTATAGATAAATGTGCTTCTATGGAATTATATAATGAAATTGAGGGTAAACAAAATGAGGGTAAACAAAATAAAGATAAACAATTGAAGCTATTTAAATTTCATTCTAATATTAATTACGAACGTATCTCATGCAAAAACAATAATCACTTCCTATTCAAATGCTTTAAATTTAAAGAACTGAGTGTTAATGATAGAAAACAATTTGTTAGAAAGAATTCATTATGCAGTAATTGTTTCTCTAATAAACATTCTCTTGCTCAGTGTAACTCCACATATCCCTATCATTTTTGTAGCGCAAAATATCATTCTAGTACATGCGATAATAATATGAAAACTTATACCGCTTCGGCTTCATCTGCTAGTGATAATTTAGAAAATCGTAAAAAGCTGTTGGGCATATCTCAATTCCAAACAAATACTCTTACAAGTACTCTCCATTCTATACAAACATCTTTCGCTTTACTTCTACAGCTAGTACTTATGTTTATGATTCAATGGGTCGGATCAGAAACATGCGATAAAAATTTTATGCGATTCGGGTTTTGAAAGTTTTTTTATTACTGAATCATGTATGAACATTCTACGCTATGAGAGAAAAAATGCGAGATTTCCCATCAAAGGGTTGGCAATTTCAAAAATTGCAATAACTAAAGGTTAAACAGACATTAATTTAATTTCGATTCACGATTCCGATGTCAAATTATCTATGCGAGTTTTTATATTAGATAAATTAACAGCCCCATTGCCATCAGAGAAAATAAACAAAGAACATTTTTGCATTTAAAAATTATGCAACTGGCCGATTCTAAATTTGAAATTCCAAGTAAAATTGACATGATTTTGGGATCTGATTATTACTTTTTTTCTATTTTACTTCCTGGTCAAACAATTTGTACTGAAAATGGTTTAATTGCTCAAAATTCAATTTTTGGTTTCCTCGTATCCAGAAAATTACTGGAATCTCAGACAAAATCTAATTCAATTTCAAATTTACATATCTACGAAACTAATAGTGATAGTGAGTTAAAACGTTTTTGGGAATTGGAAGAAGTTTTTAATCCAAGTGAAAAATTACTTTCACCGGAAGAACAGTTTGAGGAGTCACATTTCCAGGAAAATTATTCAATTAATCCAGAAGGCCATTTTGTTGTAAAATAACCCTTTTATAAATCCAAATCCGAATTGTGTAATTCAAAGCCCGCTGCACTTTCTCGATTATATGCAATGGAGAGGAAATTCGAAATTCGAACAACAATATAAGGATTTTTTTTATGAATGCGAACAATTAGGACACATGGAGGTAATTACGCAGAATTTGCTAAATAGTTTTCAAAAAGAACAATACTTCCTGCCTCATCATGCAGTAATTAAACCTTCTAGCACTACCACTGAATTAAAAGTTGTGTTTGATGGTTCCTGTAAAACTTCTGATGGTAAATCATTAAATTCGATTTTGGGTATTGGCCTTAAATTACAACGAGACATTTTTGAGATCCTACCTAACTTTAGATTACCGGAAATAGTTTTTTCTGCAGACATAGAAAAGATGTACCGGCAAGTTTTAATTTCTAAGGACGATCAAGATTATCAAAAAATTATTTGGAGGTACAACCTCAATGACGAAATAAAGGAATATTGTTAGGTATTGATATACTTTTGCCTCACTAGAGGGCGCCAGAGGTCCCGTTGAGATGAGATTCGAAGAACATTTTTTTTGTTTACTCGCTCGCGGGACATTAGTTTTGGTTTTAGTTTGTCTTTAGTGGAGAGAGCAACACAATGAAATAGAATGCTCTCAGGCCACCTTTGGCCTAATTTATTTTTATGGAACCACCATTGTCATTACGAAATAGAAAACTGGTGGCTTAGTTATTAAAATATTACGAATAGAAAATTGTTTTCGTGAAATTTCGAATATGTAAATACTTTTTGTAAATAGTGTTATTTTCATCATGTAACTATTTTAGTTAATAAACTGTATATATTTTATCATCTTAAAGAAGAAGCTATTATTTCTAGAAAAACAAGTGTCCGTTATTAGTCTTCATTTTTTAACGTCGAAGAATTTTACAGGTAAGAAGAATATTAAAATATCAGTTTGAAGATTATTACCTTGAAAATTAAAATGATTAGAAATTATTAAATAAGACATTTGATTAAATGAAAATAGCCTGCAATCTTTATATTTCAAAGAGTCTAGAAGACTCGCTTAAGCCATTCAGAAGAATGGCGTTTTATAACATAATTTTATGGCGTTCGCAGACAGGAAGTATTGTCTATATTAAATACAGGAAATATCGTTTATATTAATATTGTTTATATTAACTGAAAAGAAAAGAATTATTTTCATTTGAAACAATAAATGGTTTAAAATTTATTTTATTATTATGTGAAATGTTTTTCAAAAGATATCTAAGATTGAAATTATTTAGAATAAGAATATTCCTTTTTCAAAGTAAATAAAATTAAAAATGTCTGATTGATTGAAATAAAACAAGATTTTTTATTCGTTCTATTATTTGTACATTTGAAACATAAATTTATCAAGGTCAAAATAAGATGGTTGTTTTTTATGATTGAAATAAATAAAACTAGAATATAAAGAAAGCAATTGAGTATTGAGTTGACCTTGAAAAAGAAGCATCATTTGATGAAGAAAATAATAAAAAGTATTTTTTCCATGTTAAATATTAGATGATGTCAAAATCTGATTGCAGTGAATTTTTATTGTTTTATTTTTTGTTTCGCAATGATAATGAAATAAAGTATTATTTTAGAATTTATGAATGAAAACAGAATGTGCAAGTGATAGAAGCTTCGATTCTAATTTATTTTTGGATTACATTTGGTGATTGTTATATTCAATAAATTTTTACAGTTAATAAATAAATAAAAATTATTATTCAGTTGGAAATAAATATTGCTATAAGAGTAAAATAAAAAATAATAAATGGTTATTTTCTTTTGTTTACATTTTATGAAAAGAAAATGGCTCTCAAATTAGAACTTTTTCCAAGTTGTTCTTTAAATAAAATCTTCTTGGTAAATAGAAAAGTGAATGCTTTTACATTTAAATTAAAAGGCATAAATAACGAATAATTGGCTAATTAACATAAAACTGTTCTGTTTTTGTTTAAAAATCAGAAATGGAAAATTAAAAAGGCGAAGAACTCCATTACGATCTTCCTTTACGATCTAAAACTTTAAATATTTTAAAAACTGAACTAGAGAAAGAAGATCTTGAGAAGGGTATACTTTTAGATAATTTAAATAAATTAGAGGGTTTAATGACAGAATTAAAAGCATTTGATAATGAGATATTGGACATTATGTCGGAAGATAGTAAATGCGATGAAGCTTTGATTATAAAAGAAGCCGAAGAAAGCGAAGCATACTGTGATGAATTTATCACAGTTAAAAGACTAATTAATGAAAAGTTAAATTCAAATGTAAATTTTAATTACACAAGTCAAAATAAAATAGGAAGCGAAACAAACTTGAAAACAAAGCGATATAAATTACCAAAATTAGCTATCAAGAAATTTGATTCAAAATTGATAAATTATTTGCCCTTTTGGGCCCAATTTAAGAAAATTCACGAGGATGAAGAATTAGACAACGATGACAAATTTCAGTACCTTTTACAGTGCGTAGAACCAGGAACTCGAGCCAGAGAATTACTCGAAAGTTACCCCGTAACATCAGAAAATTATTTAAAGGCAGTAAAGGCTTTTGAAGAACGCTATGGGGATAAAGATATCTTAATCGAAGTATATGTTCGGGAATTTTTGAAATTAATTACAGCTAATGTACAGACTAGGGGAAAGCAAAAATTTGTGTAATTTAGTGACCAAGATAGAAGCACACTTGAGATTGCTGGAAAGCATGGGTGTAAACATTGATCAGAACTCTGCGTGGCTGTACCCAATGGTAGAATCCTGTTTACCCGAAGATATTATTAGAACGTTTCAAAGACTTAATGTTGGGGCCAGGGAAGATTCTACTGAGTTAGATGACAAGGAAACCACACGGAAATCGAACTTGTCACTATTGCTGAATTTTTTGAAAAGGGAAGTGGCAGGTGAAGAAAGGTTACAATTAGCCAGGTCGGGTTTTGAAATTAATTCACCCAAGGAAAATGTTAAAAATAAATTCCACAAGAGAGATAACAGGGTCCCCACTGCTACAGGCTTATTCGCTGCAAAAGAATTAAGCTGTGTATTTTGCGGAAAAACGCATGAGAGTAAAGACTGCATAACAGCCAGATCGCTCTCCC
Organism: Salticus scenicus; assembly: GCA_963930645.1. NCBI lineage: Eukaryota > Metazoa > Arthropoda > Arachnida > Araneae > Salticidae > Salticus > Salticus scenicus. Next base: position 60,832,522 of record OZ005653.1, on the reverse strand, counting down.
TTGACGAAAAGAAAAATAAAGTAAAAGAAAAAAATTGCTGTTTGAAATGTTTACGTTTTGGACACCGGGCAAAAACGTGCAAGGTTTTTATTAAGTGCCACGTTTGTTCGAAACCACACACAGAACTATTTTGTCCAGAGATAAGGAAAGGGGGTGAAAATAGTAGAAGCAAACCTCCCGAAGTAATACAGAACACTGTCGCCAAACAATGCTCCCAGGAAATAGCCCTTATGACATTAGAAATAAATATAAAAGGGGAAAAAGGCCAAAAAAGAGTGCGTTGTCTTATGGACTGTGGTTCCCAGAAAAGTTACATATTAAAGAAAACTGCGAAAGAGCTCAAGCTCAAACCCATTGGAACAGAAGTAATTGCCCATACAGTTTTTGGGGGTACACAGATAGAAGCTAAACAGCATAATAAATTTAGAGTTACAGTGGGTGCATCGAATAATTGGGTCAGTTCCATACATCAGCTCGATCTTTTAGACCAAGAGAAAATTTGTGGTGAAATTCCTCGAATTCCAAAGGGAAATCTGTGCAGAGAACTCAAGAAAAATAAGCTGTGGTTGTCCGATATCGGCCCTGGTAGTACGGAAATAGAAATCCTGATCGGGAGTGACGTTTACGGTCAACTGTTAACGGGTCGAGTCAAGCAATTAGAAAATGGACTCACAGCGATAGAAACCAAACTTGGATGGACAGTTTGTGGAAAAACAGGGCTTCCATCTCAGGGTTGCTTGAATAGCGGTACAGCGGTATTGATGACAAATCTGTACATAAAAGATTGGAATGTTCCAGACTTGTGGCGACTCGAAACGATAGGAATCAACGACCCTGCACAAACCTTGTCCAAAAGAGAAGAAGAAGAGCAAGCCCACGATATGTTTCTTAGACAACTCACCAGAAATGAAGATGGTCGTTATCGAGTGGGCCTTCCATGGATTTCCAACAATGTCAATATTCCCTCAAATAGAAATGAAGCGGAAAGAAGATTATTCAGTACTACCCGAAGATTAAAGAAATTAAATAAATTTGAGGATTACGATCTAATTTTCAAGGAATGGCAAAGAGAAAATGTCATACAGGAAGTCCCTCAGACAGAACTGAAAGAAGTTAGGGAACACTACTTATGCCACCATCCAGTCATCAAGCCTGATAGTTCTACCACCTCCATCAGACCAGTTTTTGATGCATCATGCAAAGTCGGAAGAGCACCGTCACTGAATGATTGTCTCTTTAAAGGACGAAATTTATTAGAAGAGATTCCCGCAATATAGTTAAGATTCAGAGAAAAGACAATCGCTGTTGTATCTGAATAGCGGTACAGCGGTATTGATGACAAATCTGTACATAAAAGATTGGAATGTTCCAGACTTGTGGCGACTCGAAACGATAGGAATCAACGACCCTGCACAAACCTTGTCCAAAAGAGAAGAAGAAGAGCAAGCCCACGATATGTTTCTTAGACAACTCACCAGAAATGAAGATGGTCGTTATCGAGTGGGCCTTCCATGGATTTCCAACAATGTCAATATTCCCTCAAATAGAAATGAAGCGGAAAGAAGATTATTCAGTACTACCCGAAGATTAAAGAAATTAAATAAATTTGAGGATTACGATCTAATTTTCAAGGAATGGCAAAGAGAAAATGTCATACAGGAAGTCCCTCAGACAGAACTGAAAGAAGTTAGGGAACACTACTTATGCCACCATCCAGTCATCAAGCCTGATAGTTCTACCACCTCCATCAGACCAGTTTTTGATGCATCATGCAAAGTCGGAAGAGCACCGTCACTGAATGATTGTCTCTTTAAAGGACGAAATTTATTAGAAGAGATTCCCGCAATATAGTTAAGATTCAGAGAAAAGACAATCGCTGTTGTATCTGAATAGCGGTACAGCGGTATTGATGACAAATCTGTACATAAAAGATTGGAATGTTCCAGACTTGTGGCGACTCGAAACGATAGGAATCAACGACCCTGCACAAACCTTGTCCAAAAGAGAAGAAGAAGAGCAAGCCCACGATATGTTTCTTAGACAACTCACCAGAAATGAAGATGGTCGTTATCGAGTGGGCCTTCCATGGATTTCCAACAATGTCAATATTCCCTCAAATAGAAATGAAGCGGAAAGAAGATTATTCAGTACTACCCGAAGATTAAAGAAATTAAATAAATTTGAGGATTACGATCTAATTTTCAAGGAATGGCAAAGAGAAAATGTCATACAGGAAGTCCCTCAGACAGAACTGAAAGAAGTTAGGGAACACTACTTATGCCACCATCCAGTCATCAAGCCTGATAGTTCTACCACCTCCATCAGACCAGTTTTTGATGCATCATGCAAAGTCGGAAGAGCACCGTCACTGAATGATTGTCTCTTTAAAGGACCAAATTTATTAGAAGAGATTCCCGCAATATAGTTAAGATTCAGAGAAAAGACAATCGCTGTTGTATCCGACATTAGAAGAGCCTTCCTTCAGATCGAAATAAAAGAGGAAGATCGGCATTTTTTAAGGTTCCTGTGTTGGAAGAAGACGAATGAAATCAAAGTCTATCAGCATAATAGAGTGGTGTTTGGTATTACTTCCAGTCCATTTTTACTTGGCGCAGTTATCAGACAACATTTGAATGGGTGCCCAGAAGAACTTAAGGCAATTGCTCAGAAACTTCAGAAGTCATTCTATGTAGATAACTGCGTCACATCTGTAAACAACACGTCCGAATTGGAAGAATTTAAATCTAAGGCAACAGAAATCATGGCTGAAGCTAAAATGGACCTAAGATTGTGGCAATTCGGTCCTGTAAAAGAAATAGAAAAGTTGTCTTTAGAAAATGAAAAGGAAGACTTCTCAACTCCAATTCCAGTTTTAGGAATTAAATGGGACAGAACAGATGATAGCTTGATGGTCTGCAATAAATTTGACTTAGAAATAGTGAATCCATCAAAACGTCAAATTCTATCCATAACTCAAGGAATTTTCGATCCCATCGGTTTTCTAGCTCCAGCATTGTTACCAGCCAAGATAATAATTCAAGAATCTTGGTCCAGCAAATCAGCATGGGACACTCCGCTTCCAGAGAAAATTCAAAGAGACTTTCAGAAATGGTACAGCGAATTAAAACAGCTAACAGAATTGAAGATCCCGAGAAGAATAGGTTATGGAAATAAAGAAGATTGGACCCTACATATTTTCTGCGATGCAAGTCAAAGTGCCTATGCAACAGTAATTTTTCTACGGTGCGAAGAAGAAAAAAGAGTTTCAATTCAATTTTTGGGAGCAAAATCGCGGTTGGCTCCAAAAAAGGTTCTAACGATTCCTCGTCTTGAGCTGCTTGCCTGTGTGTTGGGATCCAGACTATCAAAGTATGTCGTAGAAGCTTTGGACATCCCTACAGTACCAACTTACTTTTGGACTGATTCTTCAACAGTTTTGGCCTGGATTAAAAGAAATGACCAGTGGGGTACCTTTGTGGGCAACAGAATCAGAGAAATATGCCAACTTACGAACCCTCAACAGTGGTACTTAGTTCCAGGAAGTCAAAATCCGGCAGACCTGCCTTCCCGTGGTTGTAGTCCTAAATACCTTCTGGAATCGGGATGGTGGGAGGGTCCTAAATGGCTAGCAGATGAAAAAAGTAACTGGCCCCAACCGAAGATTGTCCCTAATGAAGTCTTAGTTATGTCGGAAAGAAAGAAAACTGCAGTGTCATTATTTTCGAGTCAAAATGTAGATCCATTTATGAATTATGAAAGAACTTCGAAATTTAGTAAACTTGTAAATATTATTTGTTGGATAAGAAGATTTGCAACAAAATGTAGAAATAGAAATCATATTTTCCCAGCTGAACTTTCAGCAGAAGAAAAGGAAGAGGCGGAAAAATTTCTCTGTCACGCATACAGTTAGAAAGTTTTGGTGATGTGCGAGAAACAATAAAAGGACTTGTTGTTATGAAAGATCAAGACAATATTCTAAGAGTCAAAACAAAGTTGTTAGATCGAGAAGACACTTTTTCTTTCAAGTATCCTATATTGTTGCCATCAAAACATCATGTTGTAAGGTGCCTAATTAGAGACTGCCACTTGAAGAATTGCCATGCTGGACTTCAGACAGTTGGTTCGATCTTACGTGAACATTACTGGATTGTTTCTGCAAAGCGTAACATCCGAAGTGAATTGATAAAATGCACAAAGTGTAAAATTTTTTCTTCCAAACCATTTGTTACTCCTCCCATCCATTTACCTTTTGACAGAGTCAGAGACTCAAAATTTTTTGAAGTTGTTGGCATCGACTTATGTGGCCCTCTTTACCTGAAAAATAAATCCAAAGTATGGATAGTCATTTTTACCTGTGCAGTATATCGAGCCATACACTTGGAATTAGTGACGAATCTTTCAACAGAGGGATTCATACAAGCGCTAAGAAGATTTGTTGCCCGAAGAGGAAGAATTTCAACAATCTACAGTGACAATGGAACTAACTTTCGCGGTGCCAACAATCTCTTTAGATCTCTTGACTGGAATCAAATTCAAAAGACGGATGACATAGCTCCAATAAATTGGAAGTTCATCCCCCCAACCGCTGCTTGGTGAGAACTCTTGGTGAGAAACTCCTCCTACTGAGAACTCTTGGAAAATCTTCCCTCAATTTTGAAGATCTCTCTACTATCTTGTGTGAAGTTGAAGCCATAATGAACAGTCGACCTTTAACATACCTATCAGAAGAACCAGACAAGTTCATTCCTTTGACACCTTCTTGTTTTATGCAAGACATTCAAGAAATTGGTGTACCAGATCTGGATGCCATTGATGCTAAAAAACTGAGAGCACGATACAAGCACTGCCAAAGTGTTCGAAGGCAACTACAAAGTAGATTTCGAAAAGAGTATCTAGCGCAGTTGGTATAACGAAGTATACTCGGGGCAAACCTAACTTGAGTACACTATCAAAGCTACAGGAGCCAGTTTACTCCCTTTTCCCTGTATTCATACAAATAAGTGGTAGTAGGATTACTAGATTTGGCTGCTTATCCTTATTTTTTGTGGGGGGAAATTGCGCATTGTGTTTAAATTATTATTGAAGAAATTGGTGTTGAATTAAAAAAAAAAAAAAAATTACATGTTGATAAATACGTTAAGTTATTATTTCAAAGAATAGTATGTATGTGCGTTTATATAAGTACAGATACAATACTGAATGGACTCAAAATAACTTAATACAATTTTTTAAACTTATAAATTTACAATCATAATTTAATCTATCAAAATTTTAATTTAATTTTTTATATATTTTCAGATGTCTGAATTTAATGAAAAGATGTTTCTACTGATATTATTGTAGCTAATAATAATAATAAATAATAAATAAATAAATAAAAAGCATTCATTTAGTATTACACGTATTTTAAATTGTATGTATATAGCTACATTTAATGTTTTTGAAACAACTGTCATTAAAATTTAGAAAATATTTATGACGTCAGTTCATCTCTCTAGGATTGTGTACATGTTTTTCAATGCCTTGAAATTTATATATATGTTGCTCATGTCTACTGTGGCATTATTTCTATTGAAAACAATGCGATTATAATTATTGTCTTGTTAACAAGTTTTCACTAAAGAATTCGGGTACATTATGGTCGATAAGTTGTTTAAAGCCATTTTTAATTTTTTTTTATACATCACAAAGCATACTGAAAATAACATACATTATTTAGATACAAAAGACATGTTTCTCATTGAGTGTAGCATGATTAGTATTAATGACTGGTTTACAGGGCTATGCAAGAATATTCAGATGCGTCATGGGTAATAAACAAAATGGCCATGATATCCATTTCTTCCTCTCCCCCCCCCCCCCCCCCCCCATGTAACTTTTTTTTTTTTTTTTTTTTAGAATATTATATAATGCGTATGCAATTTCAAGCAATTTTCAATGCTACAAAAAGTATTTTATTTCTTTTTAAAAAGAAAGAATTTTTATGGTGCTATCACTTTGGTAAAATACATTGAAGGTGAACTAATTTTCATTGGAAATATGAAGTTGGAAAAGCTGTATAATACAGTAAAACCTTTCTGAAAGTCCTCCTCTGTTTATGAGCCAGCGCTTTCCAGTCCCCAATTTTTTCAAGAGGACTTCATACTAATTTACCTCTATTACAGGAGGGAAGAGGGACACACTTAGGTAGATTTCACAGTGGCCTCAATGACCTAGCCTGTATTCATACGAGTTTCGAAAAAAATCCTCAAGGATCACCAAATGGCTAAACCGACGATTGTGAATTTAGAACTAGGCACCTTCTATCTAACAGCTTTGGAAGCAGAAACTCTGAGAACTGAATGAATTATCTTTCTTTAACAGGTTGTTGGTTGTAGGGATTGACTATGCAAGGGTCCTAGGACTTTAGCTGGAATGGCCTCCGTGGGAGCATTTCTAAGGGGTCCTAGCCCGTATTTACGCGAGTTTCGAAGAAAACCACGGAAAACTCTAAACGGGTAGGTGGATGTGCGCAACCAAAGATCGAACCCGGCACTTCCCATCTACCACCTTTGAGCGCAGCACCGCTCGGCTGCTGGTGGGCTTTGTTTTACAGGTAACACCGCGTAATTCTCACTCCCCTAAAATAAAACGCAATGTTATCAGTCATATTTTTGTTATCTATAAATGCATGGTTATAAATCCATTTTATTTTATTTTACACTTTATTGTTATACAGATTTGTTTAATTTACTCGAAATATTTTTATACAAGAATAATAATAATAAAGTTTTAATTCACTAACCATTCCATATTATATGAGTTATTTCTTCTTAAGCTAAAATAATTATTTTTTATAAAAAGAAAAAAAAAAAAAAATTGAAACTAGAATTTGCAGAAGATTGAAATTTAGCAAATGATATATCTATTTTCCCGAGAGAAAAAATTATTGCTTAAAATTTGAGTTTTGTTGTATTAAAAATTTTGATAAAAGCGATGAAATCAGAAAAGTAGTCCAGGTAAATTGATTGATAAGGAATAAAGTACAAATAGCAGTGGATCAAATAATAAATGACCGATTTAGTGTTTAAATCTACACACACATACAAAAAAAAAAAAAAAAAAAAAAAAAAAAGAGAGAGAAAGAGAGAAAAGGTTTCAGAACATCGTTACTTTAAAGTATTATCTTTCAACAAATAGGCAATTTTTCAGTGAAAAATGAATGGCGGTGGTGTGTCCAAATGACAGTACGAGTGCCAAGTTATGGATGGAATGCCCTTTAACAGACGGGAGGGGTGGGATACCAGGATATCTAGTCCGTATTTAAATGAGTTTTGGAGAAAACTACGAAAAACACTGAACAGCAAAGCTGCCGAGTACGACCTGGGTTCGAACCCAGTACCACCTCTCTCTCAGTTTTAAGAGAAAAAAACCTCTCAATTCCAGGGAGAGAAGGAAATGAATGAGGGAGATGGGTGAGGGCGATTAAAAAAGAAAAAAGAGTGTACTGTGTTAAGGTTTTTAAATTTTTTTATCTAGAGTTGAAAATTGAAAATATAGGCTTTACTTATAATAGCTTAAAACGGCTTAATATATATATATTTAAAAAGCCTTGACTTGGCAAATTTAAAATATGTGCATATCATATATTTTTTTTCTATGGTGGTTTATTTGACTGACTATTCTTCGTTCTCTTTCTTATGAAATGGATTATATATTTATATATATTTCATTATAGGGTAAGTGCACCAGTGATTGACACTTTTAGCGCAATCTCGGATGTTTTTAATGTTCTAGTCATCGGAAAATATTTTTAGAAGTCTTAAGTTAGTACATATGGTATAAAAGACATTCAGAACCACATAAATGTTAAAATATATACAATTGATAACAATTATTATTTTTTTTTATGAATTTTTATTTGACACCCATTCAATGTTCCAATAATTGACACTGCCAGTTTTTCATTTTATCAGGAATTGACACCCTATGTTCGAGTGTTTGACACGGCTAGTTATTCATTTTACCAGTTATTAGGAATCTATAGTCCAGTTTTTGACATAAAATGATAAAATTTTTATATGTAAAATATATGATTTTATTATTTTTCTTATTATTAATTATTTCGGGATAGATTTCAATTACTGGAGCATGTCAATCACTGGAGCACCTACCCTACTCATTATTATTATTGTTGTTGTTGTTTAAGGGAGGAGAAACTGAAAAGGACAATTGAATAATTTGTGTTCTAAATTCTTAGTGTAATTAATCTTTCTATTTTTTTTATTTTCGCCTTTGATAAGGCTTTGTCCTCGAAAGGACTTATTTTTTAGTTCTGAAAGGAATTTTTTTTTGTGTTAGTTCTGAAAAGAACTTTTTTTGTGTTAGTTCTAAAAAGAACTTTTTTTGTGTTAGTTCTAAAAAGAACTTTTTTTAGCCTTGAAAAAAAAACTTTTTTTTTTCTTATTCGTCGTTTCCCATTCGTCTTTAGCTTTTATTCTGTCATTTCAGCTTTTATTCTGTTTATAGATGATCGGGAAATTCCTGTCAATTCAGAACACATCTCAGTAATTTCATTTTCCGATTTCAAAGGATTTTGTTCTCTGAGTTTAATAAAAACGTTTAAGATGATAACCTTAACAGAACTTTGCAAAGCTTTCCCCTTTCTCTGCGAGGTTGAAAAGTAAGCAGGGATCAAACTGAAGAAGATGCCATTGAAACGATAAGATAAGGGACTTGTGGAAGAGAAGAAAGAGGGTAAAAGAAAAGCAAGCGTGAATTCCGGTGTCCGAGAAAAGAATGACCCCACGAAAAAGTCCAGGGGTTGAGGGTTGCCGGAATTTCGCTCTTCCGAGTAAATCGCCAAACAAAAGAAACTTTTGATTGGATAAGTAGATTGTGACGTATAACTTATTATTTTTAAAAACAATTTCTTAATCATTAAAATATACATTTTAAGCTGAGTATATAGGTTTAACTAATATTTCTGAATCTAATACGGATATTTAATGTTAATTTCAATTTATTTTTAATAATATAAATAAGTATTTAAAAGGAACTATATATCACTTGCGGAACCACACAGGCTCAGACTTTGACAGTGTTCTCAAGTTAGGTTTGCCCCGAGTATAGACAGATATGTAAGCCTGTTAAACAAGGCGACATTGTGCTAGTAGAAATCAACAGTGTGAAAAGACTACATTGGCCAATAGGAAGAATAGTGAAAAATTTTCCCAGCCGAGATGGCCGTGCCAGGGTTGTGGAAGTGAAAATGCATTCTGGGACATTGATTAGACCACTTCAAAAACTCTATCCCTTAGAGATATCAGATGCTGAGGATCCAGTGATACAAGCAGCAAAAGAGACAATAAATTGAAAGTGGTCAAAAACTATAAAAAACTTTTCGAAAGACAATCACAATTGTTTTAAAATTGCATTGAACTTTAAAATATTTTATTTTTATTTTTCTTTATTTTCATTAGTTTGTAACTTAAATTTTTACTATTTGTAGTTTATAGCTTTAATTTTTCTTAGTATGTAGTTTTATAAGTTTAAATTTTCTTAATTAATTAACTGTTTAATTTTTTAGCTCTCACCTAAAAAATTAAAGGTGGGAGGATGTTAGGTATTGATATACTTTTGCCTCACTAGAGGGCGCCAGAGGTCCCGTTGAGATGAGATTCGAAGAACATTTTTTTTGTTTACTCGCTCGCGGGACATTAGTTTTGGTTTTAGTTTGTCTTTAGTGGAGAGAGCAACACAATGAAATAGAATGCTCTCAGGCCACCTTTGGCCTAATTTATTTTTATGGAACCACCATTGTCATTACGAAATAGAAAACTGGTGGCTTAGTTATTAAAATATTACGAATAGAAAATTGTTTTCGTGAAATTTCGAATATGTAAATACTTTTTGTAAATAGTGTTATTTTCATCATGTAACTATTTTAGTTAATAAACTGTATATATTTTATCATCTTAAAGAAGAAGCTATTATTTCTAGAAAAACAAGTGTCCGTTATTAGTCTTCATTTTTTAACGTCGAAGAATTTTACAGGTAAGAAGAATATTAAAATATCAGTTTGAAGATTATTACCTTGAAAATTAAAATGATTAGAAATTATTAAATAAGACATTTGATTAAATGAAAATAGCCTGCAATCTTTATATTTCAAAGAGTCTAGAAGACTCGCTTAAGCCATTCAGAAGAATGGCGTTTTATAACAAATATAAATTGAAAACAGTTACATATGGCCTTGCTTCAGCGTTCTTTTTGGCCACTAGGTGCATTAAGCAAATCGCTCTGGATTATAATCAAAATACAAACGTCTCGCGTACTTTGTTAAAAGATATATACATGGATGACTTGATATCTGGTTCAAGCTCGGTTAATAGCGCAATATTACTTGCTAAAGAAATTTCTAATGTCTTGCAGGAACATGGGTTTCATTTAAGAAAGTGGAATTCCAATTCAAATGAATTTATTACGGAATTTCGAGAAAATTGCACCACAGATACAGACTTTGAAATAATACCAAACAATGATGAAAGTTTTACAGTTCTAGGGCTTTTCTGGAACACTTCAGCAGATACATTTATTTTGAAAACCGCACTTAACTTAAACCACCACTAACAAAAAGACGCATTTTGTCTGAATCGGCTCGCATTTTTGATCCCTTAGGGTTAATTTTGCCTTGTACAATAGTGGTGAAATTTTTTTATCAAAAGCTCTGGTTAACGAAAGGAGACTGCGATTCTCCTATTCCACAGCAATTTGAAGAAGAGTTAATAAAATATGAGAATTCGTTCAATAAAATTAGCCAAATTCCTATTCCTAGATGCAGCATGCTTTCATCCGATAGTACATTTCAATTACATGGTTTCAGCGATGCGTCAACGCATGCTTACGCCACTGGAATTTATTGTCAACAGACTCATAATAACAAATCAAAGGTCTCACTCTTAGTTGCCAAAACTAAGGCAGCTCCTACCAAACAAATCTCCGTTCCCAAATTGGAACTTTGTGGTGCTTATCAACTATCTAATTTATTTTGTTCAGTCATAAAAATATTAGAAAATTATAATTTTGACATTTACTCATGGACAGACTCAACAGTTGTTCTTTCTTGGTTATCCGTACAACCACGTAAGGGGAAAACTTTTGTTGCAAATAGAACTTCACAAATAGATGTTCTTCGCACAAAACATTGGAGACACGTTCCATTCAAAGAAAACCCCGCTGATATCGCTTATCGGAGTATTAATCCTAAATGTTTGCCTGAATGCAACTTGTGGTGGAATGGCCCAAGTTGGCTGCTTTTGGATCCAACACATTGGCCAAACGACGCACCTAAGTCTCAAGAAAACGGGGATCAAATTTCGGCTGAAAAAAAAAAGCTGATCCCATTTTGTCTTTCCATATTGATACATCTAATGATCTTTATGATCATCTATTCAAAAAATTTTCTTCACTTTTTAAAATCAACCGCATTTTGGCATATTGCATAAGATTCATTAATAACTGCAAATCATCAAGTACAGTTCATATCTCAAGAAATGATTCTTGTTCCCCTCTTACATGTAGGGAAACTAAACACGCCGAAGAGAACATCATTCGATGGGTACAAAAGAAATACTTTCACGAGGATTTAAAACGCATCAAGAACCAAGATATTTTGTCTAAAAACAAGTCAGTTACACTCTCTACATACATTCATTACCAGAACTGTCTGTTACGGGTGGAAGGTCGCTTACAAAATGCTCAGTTATCATTTAGCGAAAAGCATCCGGTAATATTGCCGTCTAAACACAAATTGAGAGAACTTATTATACAAGGGAAACACATTGCACACTTGCATTCAGGGCCATCATTGTTGTCCCACATTATAAAACAAGCATATTGGATCATCGGTGAAAAATGATTAACCAATAGGCAGGGCCCGACTAAGAAATTTTTGTGCCCGGGGCACTTTAAGTTTTTCGTGCCCCCTAAGAAGAGCCAGATTTCATCCCTGTATCTCCCCCCCCCAAAAAAAATCATCCCCAGTTAGCCTAATAACATATTTTATTTTAAAATGTTATTCATTTGTGTGAAACACAGTTAAATTAGGAGGGGAAAAGAGGAAGATTTAGACTATAAATTCTATAAATTTTAACCATTAGTAAAATTTTGTGCCCCTCAGAAATTTCGTGCCCAGGGCACGAGCCCCAGGTGCCCGTGCGATAGTCAGGCCCTGCCAATAGGCTTGTCAATAAATGCGTGAAATGTTTCCGTTTCAAAGCTACTACACCCCAGCTCATGGGATACTTACCACCACATCGAGTAAATCTCGAGCGACCTTTCTTTGCATGTGGTGGGGACTATGCTGGTCCAATGTCTATAAAATTTAACAAAGGTCGTGGCTCTAAAACAACAAAAGGATACACAGCTTTATTCATTTGCCTCGCTACAAAAGCATAACACATCAATGCTGTTAGTGATTTGACAACTGACGCATTTATAGATGCTTTACGACGCTTCAGTGCAAGACGTGGGTCGCCTAGTCATATTTACAGCAATAATGCTACCAATTTTGTTGGTGCTAAAAGGAAACTCGATGAAATAAACAAATGTTGTCTTTACCAAGAAACGAATACGTAGCACAATATTTAACACAGGCCTCAATAGAGTGGCACTTTATTCTTCCCGCATTACCTCATTTCAGAGGAATTGGGAAGCTGCAATACGCTCCGCTAAATATCACATCAAACGAGAATCGGTGATACACGGTTGACATTTGAAGAATTGACCACATTACTGACACAGATTGAATCCTTATTAAATTCACGCTCCCTCTTTAAAATTACTGATTCTGATATAGACTCTATTAATGTTCTCACTCCATCACATTTTCTTACAGGTGATGTGATGATTTCACCTGCAGATGGCCCACTGTCTTGTAGCAAAAATCTCAAGAACCGATGGGAACTCGTTCAAAAAATGAGACGTGATTTAAATAGAGCGTGGAAAAAAGATTATCTTAGTTCCTTACAACCACAAAAGAAATGGTAGAATCTTGCAACAAATGTCAAAGAAGGATAATTGGTACTCATCATGGACGACATCTGCTCCCCACTATCCTGGCCAATTGGTCGAGTTAAAAAGGTTCACATCGGTAGCGATGGACTCGTGAGAGTAGTGTCTATTAAAACTAAAGACTCCGTTTTAAAAAAACTATAAACGAAACTACCGTACTTCCTTTGAATCAGGACTAACGCCCTGATAGGGTGGGAGTCATGTTCGATTCCCAACATACAGTTACATTTGATTCCCAACATGTTCGAACTCCGCAATCTCTCCCACTCTCAACTTAACTCTTTCTGTTCAACAAGCACGGACATCTCAACTGTACTCGAACAAAAAACCGCGCAACGAACGGCTAAGTAAGTTATGATTTCATCTGTACGGTAGCTTGCATGCTGCCTTTGACATTAATCGCAATAACATATTTACTTACATTATATTGTTTTATGTTAATTATTCACTCGCAATGTTTCATCGCACTTTCTGTTTCAATCCATATTTAAATCTGTGTAAAGTTAACATGATTTCTGTTTGTGAAAAAAAAATGAGTATTTTATTCTGCTCTTCACAACACTCTACACCAACGATATATATATATTAGAGTGCTGATTCAATGGATGAAGGATTAGCTTTCCGTGGTTCAAGATGAATCACGTGACATGCTCCAATAGGTTGCTGTGTTTGGCCCTTTATCGCTATTTTGGCATTTAAAATCTCAGTTCGAGAAATTATCATTATTATTAGGTAACATGATAGTCCTATGACCGAAATAAATTGTTTTTAAAATAATTTTACACATATTTCACATTTTAATAAATAATAAAATACCTTTTTTTTCATCGTTTCCCAACAAGTTTAAAAGTGTTTATAAAAGAAAATTTAAACTTTTAAAGAGCTAAATTTAACAACAAATAATAACTTTTCAACTATTTTTAAGCATTTTGTCGGTTAAAGTTCAACTACACGAAATAAAAAAGAAGTAAAATCAAAATCAAAATGATTTAGAACAAAACAATATTAAACTGCATAAGTAAACAAAAACATTGGCTTTTATGACTGCGAAGAACAATCTCCAAACCGTTGCCATAGAAATTTACTAAAAATAAGCTGTTACCAAGGGAACCACCGAATACGCAGGTGCAAGGAGAGTATGTCACATGACTCATCTTGGACCTTCTCAAGGGTTAACATTTATCACTCTACTTTATATATCTCGTTGCTCTACACCGCAAGTCCCTAAATGACGGAAGCAATTTAAAAACTCCACACTTCTAATTAATTTATTTTCACTTTTCCCAGAATTAATTTAAATCATCATGTGAAAACAAAAATGATCTATCATAATGCCTTAAAGTGAAAATAAATAAATAAGGTAAAAAATAAACAATGTTTCAATCCGCGATTGTAATGATCGATAGATGGCGCTTTCTCAACACTGCAGTTGTTAGTAAACATTATAGACACGTGTCTTCCATTAGTGTTCTTTGTTATTCTACTTAATATTCGTACTATAATTTCTCCGCCATTACATCATGGAAAATTGATTGCTTTTGGAAAAAATACTTCAGTTTATTCAAAGTTCGATCGAAAGTAGATTTTTAACTGAAGCTGAACAAATATTAGTTTCAAATCATCTGATTAATTCTTTACTTCCATTAGCCGAAGCAACTGAAATTTTAAATTTGTCATTTGGAAATAAATGGAAGCTCAATTCTGGATTTCTTGATCCTTTGGAGTTAGATTGTAGCACACAACAGTATGTGTTATCTTTTTTACCGTATTTATTCATTTTTATTCAATAAATATATGTGAAACTAAATATCTGCAAGCAATGGCGGCTGTATGGAATTCGAATTAAACCATGTTTATTGTAATTTCACCTTAGCCCACCAGAGGGCGAGCATTTCATTACAATCGCGGATAAATGAACTTCAAAGAAAAAAAAAAAAAATAGTAATAACTCGTATATTACAGAGGCGAACAATATCTTCTCGCAGAATTTCAAAATAAATTTCTTAAGTCCATAGAAAAACAATATGACACTAATGATAAACATAAATTTAGTATTGTCTGGACTTTTCTCCACCGAAATTGGAAAATATTGACATCTAAGTTCATAGAACATCTTAGAAACTGCTCGACTCCGATAGAACATAATTAAAAAAAAAAAGAAAAAGAAAAAAGGTCAACGCAGCTTATCGCGTAACAGTTTTTGGAGGCAGACCAATGAGGCATTAAAAATGTTAAGCGCTGCTTCACTGGCGCCGATTTCGTTTTACCACTCGCTGTGATGCTATCGTGTGTCAACAAAAGAAACGATGAAAAGAAATTGGAAACAAAATATGAATATTATATTAAAAGATGGGGTAGGTAAAAAGGGTTATCGTTTGCTTTGTTAGTCAAATATTCAATAAAATTCTTCCACTGACTTACGCAAATTAAATTAAAATGATGAAATATTTGATTTTCATGTTTTTCCTACTCGTTTGATTTTTCATTTGAGATATTCTACCCCCTTCTTCTCTTGTTGACAAAAGAAAAAGAAAAGTTTACTGAGAGCAGAAAAGATTTTACTGACGAAAAAAGGAAAAATAAAAGGAAAGATTTATTCAAAGATTATTGAAATAAATCATACAATTAAGGTGACTACCCTGCTAATTTACATATTAAGTAATTTCCTGCAATTTTAAAGAGTTAAATGTAGTGTTTTAATATTTGATATATAAACATATTTCGGGGGGGGGGCGGCGCCAAATCGCCATTTCACATCAACAATAACTTTCTCTCAGGTCTCTTCGACCAGTGCTTCAACCCAGGTTAAACCAGAATAAAAGATTTCAAAATGCAAACGCAAGAAAATGTTTAAAGTGGAGAAAGATTAAAAAAAAAAAAAAAATCAAGAAAACGTTAAAATTGGCATTTTTCTGCAAATGATAAGTATAATCAGTTACTAATATTGGTGCGTCCGTTTTGCTTAATAATCTTTAAATTAAAATTTTCATCTGTAAAATGCTTACTAATTATCAACTCTACAGATCAGTGGTCTACTGTATACATATTCGAAACTTATACATTCTGAATCATCAATTTACTTTCTACTATGTTTTATCAAAATTATTATTTAAGGGCCCGCTTTACTCACTGTGGCCAGAAACCGAATCTAATGTTATTCTATGGGAAATTTTTTTTACTTATAACTCATTAAGTAATGCATATTTTAAAATTCTGTTTTCACATTCAGAAAATTCCCAACTGTTAGACTGACACACCTTTTTAAAAAATGTATTTTTTTTTTCTATCTTTCTTTCTTTTTTTTTTTTTTTTTTTTTAAGCTGTAAAATACAAATTTTCAATATGTGAAATTTTTCATTTTAAAATTTCAAAATAAAATAGTAAAAATTAAACAAATGCGATTTTTAAAGAGGTGCATCAGTTTAACAATCGGGAATTTTCTGAATGTAAAAACAGAATTTAAATATGTATTAGTTAATGAGTTATAAGCAAAGAAAATTTCCCACATTGGCTCGGGCTTCCGCTGACGGTAAGTGAAGAGGGCCGTTAAGTTAGATAATTCGTCTTTATTTTTGTGCATTATTTCTTATATATTACATTTTAATATAATTAACAAAGGAATTGTGGAAAAAAAATGGCTACTAAGTTAAAAGAATCGACCACTGGCTATTTTTATTTTGCGAAAAAAACGGTAACTAAGTTGTAAGTGTGCACTCGACACTGGCGATTAACTGAAAATTAAAATTTTCAGGTCTGGAGTAGAAGCCTGCCTGCCCAGACCGAAATTTTGAAGTCCAGGCATAGCCGAGCTCGTACGGAAGAATTCCGTATCCGGCCCGTCCTGGACAATACCCGATAAAATCAGGCCAGATCCGGGAAGGTCCGATCAAAAAGGAATAAATAAAAGTTGCATTTATTTCTGAGCAAAAAATATGAAGAAAATTTTTTTTTTATTACAAACGAACAAAAAGTCAAACCGAAAATATTAGTATTCATCAAACAATGTAGAAATGTATTAAAAATGATTACTGCTACTAAAAATCTACTTTCATACACTTATTTCACACACTACATCTTTCCATTTATATCCGGTAATAAATCCGAATCCTTTTGTGTGGTAAACAAAACATTAATGCTAATCCAATTATTTATAATGGAAATCATGTGTTTGCGCATCTGAGAAAGGTGTTAATATAACTTATATAAATGATGCTTATAGTATTTAGTGCACTGGAAAGGAGCGGAGAATGCTTAAAAAAATCTTTCGTAGTCCCTAGACTTTATAGACCGCAAGACATAAAGCATTATAGACAGTAATGTATCTAATTTCTCTTGTTTATGTGCGCAAACTAGTAACTACATGCATACAATTTTGAATAGGAAGAAACTAGTGTGACTTTAAATAACATATATCGATTTCGAGCCATGCTAAAACTACTTGGGGAAATCAGAGCGTGAACTGACAGACAGTCAAGTTGAAGTTAGAAACACTTTTTAACAAAACAAAATTTCGTGTGACATACTAGCCTAAAAATTATGTAAAATAAATTACTAATGAAACGCGTCTTTTATCACTTTTTCCGTTAATTAACGAGAAAAGTGAAAAAAAAAAAAAAAAAAAAAAAAAAATTCCGGACCGACTTGCTCCGAAAAAAAAAAAAAAAAAAGAAAACCTCACCTGGTCTGGCTCGATGATACAAGAAAATGCTAAGTCCGAGCCCGAGATCAAATTGAAATTGAGAAATTCGGCCTGAACCCGGCCTGTACAGACCATTTAGTCTAGAGTCTAGAACTAATTATTTTGCTATTTGAGCTAAATTTTTTGGTAGCAATGATATATATATATATATATATATATATATATATATATATAGAAATTTATGGTAGTAAATATATGGTGGGGAACTGAGCAGAACCCAAATATGCCAAATAGTTTATATAAAGGTTAATACATAAATTGTGCTATTTGACCCTGAGAGAAACGTTTTGTTAAATAACAAAAATTTGGTACAATAATTTTTTTTTTTTTTTAAATTTTAAATATATTCAAATATAATTTTAGTTCCCCGTCATACTATAGGTATGGGGAACTTAGATAATCGTGAAAATTTTCGACATCGGTTTTTTTGACTTTTTTACACGTTTTCAGGTGTACGGAATCCGAAAATGACAAAATTTGTATGGTGTCTGTTTGTAGGGTGTCTGTTAGTTTGTTAGTCCGTTAGTGAGTTTGTTAGTCTGTGTACACGATATCTCAAGAACAAATAGTCGCAGAGAAGTCAGATCAGTTTTAAAATATTACTTTGGACTTTGGCAAGAACTCTATTCATTTGCAGCATTCGAATTAAAAAACTTCGAAAGTTATTATAAATTTACGATTTTCTTAACATGGGAGAATAGGGCAAAATTTCAGTTAAACGTCCATTAAGTAGAAATTTTTCACTGTAAAGATATCAGGACAGTTTTAAAATATCAGTTTTGATTTCGGAATGAAGATCATTAACTATAAAAATACTACTTTGAAAGTTTCGCAAGTTATTTGGAATTTGTGAATTTCTTAACTGGCAGAATAGGGCAAAATTTCACATAAACTTCAATTTTGAGGGATATTTTCATCGTAAAGATGTCAGACCATTTTTGAAATATTATTTAGGACACTAGTATGAATATTATTGAGTATGAATTTTCCAATATAAAAATTTCGTAAGTTATTGGAAATTTACGAATTTCTTAACATGGTAGAATAGAGCAAAATTTCACATAAACATCAATCTTGAGGGATATTTTCACCGTAAAGATGTTAAACCACTTTTGAAATATTATTTAGGATACTGGCATGAATATCACAGACTATGATTTTTTCCAATTTAAAAATTTCGTAAGCTATTTGGAATTTACGATTTATTTAACATGACAGAATAGGGTAAAATTGAGCATAAACGTCCATTTTGAGGATCATAAATATATCAGACAACTTCAAAATAACATTTATGATATTTGTTTGAACATGATTGACTACAAATATTCTAATAGGAAAATTTCGAAGTTCTTCGTAATTTAAGATCTTACCAACATAGCTAAATTGAAAATTTTTCATATAAAATAGAAATTCTGAGGATTATTGTATTGGAAATACTAGCATGAAAACTAAACAACGGAATTGCCCCTGATAAAATAAATTACGAAGCAGGACACTTTGGTCCCGCCATTTTGGTCCTACCGTTTTGGTCCCGAGATATTTTTGGTCCCTGGCCATTTTGGTCCCGAGACATTTTGGTCCCTCTAATTTTTTGCTATTTTTTAAATATATGTCAGTTTTTTAATATGATAGCCTATTTGTTGGTACGGGAAAACTGAAGTGCTCTTAGAATATCTTTAATTAAGGTATATCTTATAGATGAATACATACATTTTCGACATTATGATTGCTCCCTAGCCATTGAGATTCGGAGAATTTTGTTCTGATTTTTTACGAACATTTTTAATATATTTAAACTTTTTTTAATGTAATTGCACTTTTCTTTTTTTTTTTTTTTTCATTTGATTTTGATTTAACTTACTTTAATAGTAAATTGATTTTTAATTTACTATTAGTGACAAAATTTTGTGATTTTAAATGTATTGTTAATAACAACAGTAATTTCTTATTAAAAAAGAATCCCCATTTGAATATATTTATTGATAAAGTCTGAATTAATTTAAAAATAATAAAATACAAAAAAATTTTTGTTAAAAAAAAGGGAAAAAGAAGAAAAGAAAACCTTAGAATATTAAATATAATTTGATTTTAGTGACAGAATGCTGTTTCTTTCAAAGAATTAATTATTGACCTGTTCCCATCATATGCCTCTTCTTCATAAGCATAAGTTTGTGATCATTTATGAAGTTTTTGAATTTACATATGAAGTTATTCATATATATATGTGTGTGTGTGTGTGTGTGAGAGAGAGAGATGTTTTATTCGATTTGGTTGTGATTTAATTTTTATCATTAATCTAAGAGGAATTTGTTTCAAAATCTGTGTTATATTAATAATAATAATAAAATGCATGTTTGTTTGTCTATGATATTTAATTATGTTAACCATGTACGAGTATATATGTATGTAAATTACTTTTCTTTCAATTACAAAGATTTTATTTTAAAAATGAAAAAATGTAAGTAGCCCAATATTTAATCAACTGTGCGCATTGCAAGCATCAAAGTTTGTAAAATGTTGGTGCACAATATTTTACCTTTTTAGTTTAATCTTATGTTTAAATAAATATATATATAAAAACAATGCCCACATTGAAATCTCTGAAGCACTTGGAATTCGTTTCACACCTGTTTCTCTAACAGACAGTAAAAAGGAATTTCACTGTTTTGTTTCGGCGCATTTGAAAAAAGAAAATGGGGGGGGGGGGGAGCTTTTAATCGAAATTTTCTTAAACAATATTGTAAGGGATTATAAGGGAAGAAAAATGCTTTTCCAATTCTGTGTGATGTATAACTGTTTTCTGTGTTTGACAGACAAATGTGTCCGGATTGACATTTGTCAAACACAGATTGATTCATGTGGCACTGACATTCATTTTGACATTGATTCATGTTTAGCAGAACTGTACAAATTAAATCCCGAGATCATTATTTAGGTTCCTCATATCTTCTTTTATAATTAAACTCTAACATTTAGAGGATGTTAGTATAAAGTATCGATTTCCTATAAATTTTGTATTCGAACACTCTAAATTTGAATGTGATATTTAAGAGCCACATTACAGTGTTTTATTTTAAAAACCTTGTGTTTTATTTAAGCTAACATTTTCTGGACTTTGACAAATTAACAATGCTTATATCTTCGCTGATATCTAATATGTCCTATAGTTGCATCATTTTCAACAAAGGTTGTATATATTTAAACATCCAATGTAAAAACTATTATTAGTTCTCTTTTGCCCGTAGTTCCCTCATGTATTTGCTGTCCTTTTTTCTTTATCGTACAAAGAAAAAATCTAAATCTCAGAATTTTAAACATTTTTTCAGTTTTATTTGTTTCTACAACTTTGTGTTGCAAAATAATATTAATAATAATAATGATGATGATGATAATAGTTTTAACTTTTCCTACCCCCTTGTTTTCAAGTCAAATGACAAGAATTCGAAATATGAAAAAAGAATTTTGGCTTTTTTTCTGTAATACTTTGATTATTCCTGATATCGGGACTAAAATGGCGGGACCAAAACGGCAAGACCAAAATTTCCTCGGGACCAAAGTGGCGGGACCAATTCGGCAGGACTAAAGTGGCGGGACCAAAACGGCGGGACCAAAGTGTCATGTACCCAATAATTAATAGATTATAAGATAAATATATCGAAAAGAATGCATCCTTAACATCACTTTTCATTAAGTGTTCTTTCCTAAAATTATTGAAATGTTTCATTTTTTCCAAAGCTTACTTTGAGAGAAAAAATGAATATTTATTACTTAAAAATTATTGTTATGCTAAAGTTACATAAAATTCGGTTGATAATATGATAACGAACAAGCCATCCAAATTTTATGCTCATATGTTTATTTGTTTAAAAAATATGTGCGAAAGAAGAAAACGAGAAAACAGGTTGTTGCTTTAATTTTGTCCACCAGTTTAGTTAAAAATACAAATAAACCATATGCCAAGTTTCAAAAATATTGAATGAGTTATTCTTAATAAAATAAAATAAAATAAAATAAAATAATAATAGTAATAATCAAAATCAAGTAAAATTCGCGCGTCTATATGTATATCACCCCTTAATATTAGAAAAATAAACAAAGAAAGTTAAACGTCAAGTCATATATTTCCTACCCCTTTAGTAAAGAAACAGAAAATTCCTATTTCTAACGGGCGTTAGTTACATCTGTGATTGTCGATGGATATTTTTCTTATCCGTTCATCTCCTTTCAACAGCGGCAGGCATTCTTCTAGTCTGTGAAATTCTTAACAACTGCATGATCATTTGTAGTCCTAGCATCTTTTATAAAATACCAAACGATATTTTGCTTTCGTACGTTAGTAATAAATAAATAAATAAATAAAAATTAATTATAAATTATTTTAGAAGTTCAGTTTTTATTTCTTATTTATTTCAAACTAATGGGAATTTTTTTTTTCGAATAAAGCTTCCCAAATTTACTCTAAAATAATACTAATGTAGTTGTCGTTATCCGATTATTCATTAGTATACAGACTATATACTGGTTAATCTTCGTGTATGTCTGTTACCATCGTAACGTAAAAACAAATCATTGCAGGCAATTCAAACAGTGTATTGTTACAACGTATTAAGTCTTTTACCCTGCCTCAATAGCCCTGTTGCAGTGAAAATAGTTTTACAGGCAAAGAGAAAATAAAGAGGCAGTTCATTCGCTTTCAGTGAGTTTAGCCTTGGCGACAAACTTGGCGACTTTGCAACGATTTTGCTCACTTAGCGACCGAATTGAGCGAAAAATAATAGCTTAGGGTTCCCGAAGTTTCGAAGCTGTATTGTACTATGAACGAAAGCCAAGTTCTAGAACTTTCATGGGTTTCTAGATTGAAATACCACCAAAAAATATAAATAGGAGTGAGTTGATATCTGCAGTCACTGCGATTCAGAGTTGTTCAGAGGCCTATGTTGAGCGATTGCACTTAGGAGATTCTGCTCTTACCGACTGAACTTTACTCGTCAGCTAGCAAAAATTTCTGCTCTGATGTATTTGATGTTATTTGCTGAATTCCAGTGGAACAAGTGACTGTTTTCTTCGACTGTAATTCGTCGAATAATAACTTTTTCGGTACAAGAGATAGCTTCACTGGACTGCTATTTAAATATTTGGTGAAATAACGGTACTATTGGACTGTTCCGGCAATATCCGTTATAATCACAATTTTGTTCTACTGATTCGAGAAGTTATGTTGAAAAAAGAGCATTCATCGACTAGAACATGCCTGTTTCTTTAAGAATTACTTTTTCACACAAGAAAATCGACTAATTTTTCGTAGCAGTATTTTGAAATTCATATAAGGTTGCTACTTGAAAAAGATCAATAAATTTCAAAGAGTGGTACGAATGGGAGTTGTCTGAATAATTTGGAATAAAGTTAATAATAGCTTTGCATTCTATATAAATGAAGCCTACATTACATATAATTATATGTTAAGTAAAGCTGTGTTAAACATAGTTCGAATTTTTTTTAAAACATAAGTTTATATACAGTATACTTATTATCTTACTCCTTATTTTGCAACCTGTCTTTAAAGTATTTAAGTGAAGGGTAAGTCGTGTGAATGCCACACCAGATCATTTTTTTTTTATGTTTACAGAAACAAATTTCATCACAAAGCTTTGGAACATATAATGCGTATAAAATAACAATAATTTTATTTAAAACGAATGACTAACTTTATTTGAATACGATTAAAGAAAGAAAAATAAATTTAAAGGAGAACTTTTTTCAAGCAGAAAAATGAAACTTCTCTCCACTAACCACTATAGATATCGCAGAAAAATGTATTCATGCTTAAATGGAAAAATCACAGATGACATTTTTCACATTTACATCCATGTCAATCACGTGATCTTTGAGAATTCCTTGGCGCCTCCGACGTTCCGTATTGTAATGTTTTGAGAATTTATTTTTCAAAATTGCTTTTCTTTCGATTATTTGAGTAGTACTTTATATGTTTCTGGTTGTTTACTCTTAAATTAATTTTTTGTTACTTTTTAGAATCGGGTTTACCGCGGTCAAAATGTCAAAGGCAAGGTCGCTGGGCATTTATGATTAAAAGAATATTTTGAATATATGTATTTAGATTGTGGCATCATCTTTTTGTTTTGTTTCGGTTATTTTTTAAGAATAGAAAGGTAAACGAACGCGTATTTCTTAAGATATAAAACATAAAGCAATACTAGCAACATTTTTTTTTTTAAGTATATATAAAGTTTTTTCGTGTTCTCACGCCTATTATAAGATTTTGGTTAATATGTTTCGCTAAATTAATTGAAGATTTTATTAAAACAATATTTTTCATCAAATTTTTTCTGGAAATGCATATTTCAGTTTTTACACAATATTAGTATGTATATAAACGCTACTTCCTATATTTCATTAACAACAAGTTAACAAGCTACTTTTACTAATATACATAATTGCAAAAATATGGAAAAGACTAAATAATAATGATATAAACCTAAATAAAATAAAACAACAATACAAAGTTAAATTTCGACGTAATTAAAACTGTTTTAATTTAAGGTAAAGTTGAGTGGTAAAGGCATTATTTTATTTTATTAATTTTATTTTAAGCTATTTAAAGTCCTATTCTAAGTCTTTAAAATGTTAATTTAAATCTATTTAAACTTTATTTAAAGTTTTGGGACTAACCCACAATCCACAGATGGTGTCACTAATGAAATATTTCTATTAAGGTAATTACGTCAAAGTTTCATGATATTTCGACTGTTCGTTGCCGAGATGTTAACTCTACTTTTATAATATTTTCTGGCTATAATATTTCTGTTTATAATATTTACAAGTCTGAATTTCGTGTATTGATTAAACATTGTTTTCTGATGGACAAAAATACTGTTGATTTATTGCAACACTTTTTAAACCATTGCTGAGTTTCAACAGTATTTTTGCCCATCGAAAAAAAAAAAAAAAAAAAAAAACAATGTTTAATAAACACACGAAATTCAGCTTTCTTTATCGTTTTAAAAATATCCAAGTTAGAATCAATAAAACTTAAAATATCTTGGTAACCAACGGTTGAAACATCATGAAACTTTAACGTATATCTTTTGAAGGTAAATACTGGCTAGGACCCCTTAGAAAGACCACCACGGAGGGAATTCCCCCATAGGCCTAAGACCCTAGAGTATTCCGTCGGCCTTAAACCATACAACCAACCAAGTAACCTTTTGAAGGTTAGTACTACCTTACCCACATGGGAAAATTGCATTTGCGACGGCATTTGTAGATAAGTCCCGGGACTTTTTGACCGATGTGTTAAAAAGTACAAAACTAGCTTTAACTATAAAATAGTCCATCAAACTATTGGTAGAATTGAAATAATGCTAATTAAATTCGTCAGTAGAAAATTTTCAGTTGTACTTTTTATCTCTAGAAATACTGAAATTATATTAATGGAACTAGATAAGTATTATATAAGTACATAGATATGGATCTGTGAAGTCACTCTAAAACAACACTAAAGGCCATATATATATATGTATATACACACACACAAGCGTACGGAATTAACAACTTCTTTTCTTCTTTTAGGAATAATTTTTAAATCAATGATTTTAGGAATAAAATTTGGATTAACAAATTATTTACAGAATTTTATATAACTTGCAAAAAAGTAATAATTTTTAAAATAATATTAATTTAATTTTACTCAAAAGTACGCTTTGAAAATTTTTAAATATTTTTGGAAAATTGAAAAAGAAAATTAAATGAAATGTTTTTACAGATGCATCACAGATAGACGAAGATACTATTTATGACTCTAAATGTTAAAATTTGAACTGGACTTTTACTTTCTTTATATAGTCACTTTTCTTTTTCTTCCTTCTTCTTTTCCTTTTTGTATGTGAATATATATATATATATATATATATATTAATGTACAGACAAATTTAGAAATTGGATGAGATTTTTTTTTTTTTTTTTTTTTAATATAAAATTATTTATCCAGATTTGTATTATTTTTGCGATAGTTTTCAAATTAATAAATAAATATACATATTTCCAAAAGTCCGTTATAAAAGGAAGAGACAGTGAATACAGGGGGAAAAAAATTTCTGTTCTAATTGACTTTTGAAGACATATGTATCTTGACATTTACGTATATCATATGTAATGCATCCTTAACACCCTCTCACACTTAGCTTTTTAAATTTATTTTAAATGTTTCGTTTCTTCCAAAGTTCATTTTTTTTTTTTAAGAAAATTGAATTAATATCCGTTTAAAAACGATCACTTATGTTAAAATTATATGAAATTCGGTCAGATATTTGATAATGAACCTGCTATCAAAACTGTATATTCATATGACCATTTCTGTAAAAATTACGCCCAAAAGAAGAAAACGAAAAAAAAAAAAAATGCCGTTGTTCTAAGTTTGCAAACCTTGTATTATACAAATATAAAAATAAATATTGAATGCTATCAGTATTCAAGAAATTGTATGCATTTAGTTATAAGCGAGTTGTCAAGGGTTACTTGCAATTTTCATCCTCCCTTTAAAAGATATTTTTCTTTTTTTTTTTTGGGTAATCAGGTCAGATAGTTATAAAAAAAAAAAAAAGGAATTCAAATAAAAAAGGAAAAGCAGAGAAATGTTTACT
Source organism: Salticus scenicus (assembly GCA_963930645.1). Lineage (NCBI taxonomy): Eukaryota > Metazoa > Arthropoda > Arachnida > Araneae > Salticidae > Salticus > Salticus scenicus. The sequence continues at coordinate 60,806,113 of OZ005653.1, read as the reverse complement.
TTCTAAAGGAAAAAATTAGCAAACATTTCATTTGGTTAGATGATCGCACAGATCAGTCAATAATTGCTTCTGCATCTTACTTATACAGCGGTGGATGTAATATGCAAGATAGCAAGTTCTCTTCCACGACGAATTTCGCAATCACGTTTTTAAATCTTTAGAAGAGAGAAGGTCCCCTCACACTATATTAGGTTAACTTGTACCTTAGTTTATTAATAATTTTTAATAATAAAATGCCTTAGATTAAATTACATGCATAAAAATGTACTGTAGCAGATATTCCTAAACTTTGTTTAATCATCTCAATCAATCAACCATTTGAGTGTACAGAATTTTTAAAAATTTGGTATTTGGCATTTGACAGCTTTGAGACCTAAAGTTGCAACAATGACTTTCGTTTCGAGTGATCCATAAAACATCAGTTTACAATTATAATGCACGATATTTTGGTTACATATGAGGACTTCATAAACAGTCATGCCTTGCCCGGAATTTTTGAAATATATCAAAAATTTGCTATTTTAAGTTTGCACCTCTCCTAAAAAAATTCTGATTTATACTACACTCATGTCCATAAATTAAGGATAATGCTGGCTGAGGCAAATAAAGGTTCAGAAGCAAAACAAACATGACTTATTTATAAAGTCCATTTATTAAACAAAAGATCAAGAACAAAAAAAGGTGGTTTATGTAGGATACTATTTATAAAAACTACGATTTTTGCTCCCTGAAGCAATTACAAAAAATATCTTCCTTACAAAAGCTTAACATTGCATGGTTGGTATGATGGTTAATACATTGTATGTCTCTCAGATGATGAAATACAGTCCTTACAATGCCTAGGAATGCTGAGTTTTAAATTATCGATCTGATCTTGGGGAAGATTACTCGACTCAGTAAGCAATGCTCTCCGAAGTTCCGGTATACATGTAAGAGGTGGTTGACGGACTACAATTCGTCGGAAAAGCATGTCCTACACATGCTCTATCGGATTCTAGTCAGGTGAGAATGCTGGCCATTCCATGTGCGTGATAGTTTCAGATTGTAGGCATCCGTGTACAACGTCTGCACGGTGAGGACGTGCATTATATCCATAAACACAAATTCTGGGCTCATGGCACCCCTAAACAAATGTACAAGTTTTTCCCGAATGATGTCCCGATAAATTAGGCCTATCATTATTCCGATTTGAACATGCAAGATCTGTTCTGGTGCCCATTATGATCCCCCCCCCCCCCCCAAACGAGCACTCCTGCCCGTAACGGTGTCGTTCAATGATGTTGTTTTGGTGGTAACGGATACCTGACGTTCTACATATGAAAGTCTGACGTAAATCACACTGAAAGCTATACCTGGACTCATCAGAAAACATCACACAAGCTCACTGTGCCGCTGTCCACATTGCATGTTCTCTACTCCAAGTTAACCCTGGCACAGAGCATTGCCGTGAGTGGAACACATCTAACATGCCTTTGAACATATAGACCAATATCTCCCAAACGTCTATACACGGTTTGTCTTGAAACTGTGGCACTCGTGGCTGCAGACAGCTGACGAGACAGGTCTGATTCTGAGCTTTATCTGCTTATTTTGGCAGTTACTGCCAAATACCGATGCTCATTCGCCATTGTAACTCTGAGCCGACCAGTACTGTAACGCGTCGACTAGCATTTCCATCGTTTTGGAATCGTTGCCAAAGCCTAGATATGACACTTTGGGCGATTCTAAGTTCCCCCGATACTTCTATCTGAGTACGCCCACATTCTAGTCAGCCGATAATTCTACCACGTAAAAAATTATCTGCATGCGTCCTCTGTGTCATAACCAATCGGTTGTGGCACTGAGCGGCACACAAAACGCTTGTGAAGAATTTCCCTTCTTTGCTCCCATTCCTTATCTACCCCCTTCTTACACATTGGTCACTGTAACATCATATCGGCGTCATCTGATAGCTTCCTATAATTTGCATATTAGTCTTAAAGATGTGTGTGGTATTTCTACACGTGAAATTTTTGCATTAAAGTTTGATTTCAGTGTGAATCTGAATTATCCTTAATTTATGGACATGAGTGTAAAAATCTTTGCTGTTAACAGGCTATGAAGTTGAATTCAGAGATTCTAGTATAAGTCGTACCATAACACAGTCCAGGTTCAAACTACTCTAAAAGATGGTTGATAAAGTAAAACAGAGTTAAGTGACATTGCATAATATAATTTTATTTTGGAGAGATTTGATAGAGCTATTCAACATTTTTTTAGTGGTAGTACATATAGTATGTGAGTTTCGAGAATGCAAAGGCTGGAGGTGAGAGAGAGGGTTCAAGGGTACGTATTTACTGAACCAAGATCTAGGAGCGAAGACAGTCAACATCCAACAGCAGAATAGCGTCAAGTTTTTCGAAAATAGCACCAAATTCATAGTCAAACATATTCCATTGTCTCTCGAATAAAATAATGTAAATATTTTGAATTTAGAGAGTCCGTTATAAATATTTACGCCAATCACTTATGTCAATTGTTTTCGCCAGAAAATCATCTGCTTCCAAATAGACATAGTCTACATCCTGTCATTAAGAATATATAAATTACCCCTTAAGGATATTTCAACAGATATTTATTGCACAATTTAGTTATAGTAAATAAACTTACGCATTTTAAAAGAAAAAATTGTAATTTATAGAATAAGCAACAGTTAAGGGGACTCTCTATACCTATCGTCTTTGAAAGCCGAAGCCAGTGTTATTCTATGAGAAATTTTGCCCCGTTATATATCATTAACTAAAACATATTTTTAAATTTCGTTTTCACATTCAGAAACTTCACAACTATTAAACAATTTATCGCTTTCTAAAAATTGATATTTTTTATTTTTAAGATTTCATTTTTAAGCTCGACAATGAAAAATTTTTCATTGTGAAAATTCGCATTTTACAACCTCAAAATAAAATAGTATTAAAAATTTTTAAAAATAATTTTTAGAAAGCGATAAATTTCTTAATAGTTGTGAAGTTTCTGAATGTGAAAACGTAATTTAAAAATATATATTAGTTAATAAATTATAATGGGGCGAAATTCTCCATAGAATAACATTGGGTCTGGCTTCTGGGGACGATAAGTGGAAAGGCCTCTTAATACATGAAAATAATTTATTTTATTTTATTTTATAAAACGATTTAGCTTTGGAAGATTAGAATTCTGAAAGACCGTTATTTAATAAAAATGCATTTAGATTACTAGGAATAATTTATTCTTTTAAAGAATAAGCTTCGATTATTAAAAGATTTATTTAATAGATTAACTGATAAAATATTATTATAATTAAGGTAATTATTTATAGGGAGACAAATGTGTTTAAAAGATAATTTAGGATTTTGTTACATATTTTAATAGAAATTTTATTTATAAAAAATATAATATTTAATTATTAAATTTATTTGAGAATGAAATAAAACCAAAATATATGAAGATACTCCTTCACACAGACATCAGGAAAAACATATAAAAACTGCAATGGAATAGTCTTAGAGAAAGTGTAAGGTTTTCCATGGAAGAGTTGGGTTAGAGTAAGTGTGTAAGAGAAAGTTGAAAGTCGATCTAATTTAGCTTGGCGTTTGGTTCTAGTTGAAATATGGGAAATGTTAAAAGAAGTTACGAAGTTTTTGGCTTTCAGCTGGGTGTTGGTATTATGCGGATATTTTTTTTTTTTTTTTTTTTTTTTTTAAGGAGGATGTGGATTGTTTCTCCAGTTTATTCTTTAAAACGAAATTTCCGAAATTAGGGAAGGGTATTTTTGGATCGATCCTGTGGACCTTGCTATTAGTTCGTGGTTTTCAGTTCGTGAATTTCAATTATGATTTGTAAAGTCATTAAGTTTCATTTCTAAAAATGAAAATAGAGTAACTACGCTTCTTATGTTAAGTTAGAAATTGAGATTATCAGCTAACTGCAAGTTCGGTAAGAGACTAATTTTACAGATTCTTAATGATAAAGTACTCTTCAAGTCTGGTTGGAAGGAAGTGTGAAAGTCCACCTTCCCCTTTGTTTTAAGTGCAAAATAAAAAAAGTTAAATTTTACCTGACTTTCACTTAACTACTAAAAATATCATATGCATTATGTAGATATTTTTAGTAGTTAAAATGGGACAAGCAAATAGGGTTGAAAACCAGCCATTATACAAAGTGATGGAAATTAAGACGTTTTATATTTATATGTTAACACAATAGCACAAATTAATTTTCATTTGTTTTTAATTTATGGAATTTATATACAATTTTTATTTCAAAGGAATTATTGTTTAATAAAACTTAAATAATTTGTATCTCGATGATTTAAATCAGCAGAATTTTTTAAACAGATTGAGAAAAAGGGTCATTTTTTAATATCCATTCATTTTATGCAAATATGCAATGAAATCTGTCATGTGCTACTTACCTTTAAAACATTTTTTTTTTTAATTCAGTGGGCGTGTTTCTCCGATGTGTTGACCAATTATATATATATATATATATATGTATCTTAAAAGTTATTACTTAAGGAAGTTACTTGTACAAAGGCGAGTGGCGAGTTGCTACGGTCAGAATTTTTAGGAATTGTGAACCAGCTGGTCGCCGAAGGAGGATATTAAAATATATATATATAGATACAAGAATAAAAGTTAGAAAAACATAAGCAAGAGGTATAATTATCTGTGTGATCGCCATCATCTATAATGTTTTTACTGCAATTAGATGTACACTCCTTCTCATATTTATAAGGACACTTTATGTTTTGAAATAACTAATGTAAAAATAATTATGAACAAGATTATACTAAGTGCAATTAATATATTTAGTATTCTAAAAAACAAAACTGCATATTTTTTTTAATATGAAACAAAATCAATAAAAAACTAGTATGTTGTGGCCACCACAAGACTTTCTTCTATATTTTCCTATACATATTCAATCAGTAACAATATTTAAAAAAAAAAAAAGATTTTTTTTCCCTTTTTTTTTTTTTTTTTTTTTTTTTGTGAAAATTAATACATATTCAATCACTAACAATATTTAAAAAAAACAAAAAAAAAAAAAAAAAAAAATAGAATTTTTTTCTAAGTTTTTTTTTTTTTTTTTTTTTGGTTAAAAGTAAAAAAAATCGATAACTTTGTTTTAAATTATCACAGATTTATAGTTCAACCATTCGTTTTAAAGGTATTGACGAGACCTTTCGAATGATACCCATCTTCAAAATTTGCCCCCCCCGGGGGGTACTTCCCCCCCAGGGGGGGAAGCGATGCCCCCCCATGCACAAATTTTTTTTCCTAGTTACGTACTACTATTATCAATAATTCATATTAATTTTACAAACACAAGTGTAAAATAACTCTTATTATGCACATTTATACGAATTTTTGTCCTATGCTGCCATGTTAAAAATTTAGATAAAATGCTATCACAGCGCCACCTGTTGAGCTATTGATCCCCAAATATAATCAGCAACAGTTTATGTCGGGGACCAACTAAATACCAAGTTTGGTAAAATTTCGTAAAAAAAAAAAAAAAAAAAAAAAAAAAAATACGATTATTTTTCTAAGTTTTTTTTTTGTTAAAAGTAAAAAAAATCGATAACTTTGTTTTAAATTATCACAGATTTATGGTTCAACCATTCGTTTTAAAGGTATTGACGAGATCTTTCGAATGATACCCATCTTCAAAATTTAACCCCCCCCCAGGGGGGGAACCGATGCCCCCCCATGCACAATTTTTTTTCCCTAGTTAACTACTATTATCATCAATAATTCAAATTCATTTTACAATCACAAGTTTAAAATAACTCTCATTATGCCCATTTATACGGAATTTTGTCCTATGCTGCCATGCTAAAAATTTGCATAAAATGCGATTACAGCGCCACCTGTTGAGCTATTGATCCCCAAATCTAATGGGCACCAGTTCATGTCAGGGTGCAACTAAATACCAAGTTTGGTTAAATTTCATTCATATGTTCGTGAGATACAGCGTCCACAAAAAAATGATACAGACAGACAGACAGACAGACACACAGACAGACATTTTCTAAAAACTATCAATTCGTGTTCAGGAAATCTCAAAACGTGTAGATCCGTCAAAAAACGGAGGTCGAAAATTTTCGCGAATCCAATACTTTCTCTATATTACATATAGAAGAAAGTAATAATACAAAATATTTTTTTCTCCACGTTTTTAGATGTTCATAATTATAGGGACAATCAAGATTTTTTCGTTTTATTTAACTTACTAGCGGATAAATTACAGTTGACACGCGAATTTGTTAACTACTGGGCTAGATTAATTCATATATAAACCTTCAATTTTTCTTGGACGGACATTACTGATAATTCCTCGAAAAAAAAGAACGTTCATGTAGTGAAGTATGATAAATGTGTTTTTTAAGTGGAAGTATAATTTCAATCCGCCAAATTTCTAATGAAATTCAAAGATCTAAAAAACCTGAAGGAAATGTGATCAAACGTTGAACTGCTGGTTCGATAGGAGTGAGATCTTATGCAAAATAAGAGTTGTTTTACAGAGATTGAAGACTCATAATTCCTCTTACTGTTCTACTCATAATGACTGCTGCTGAATTTGCTCGTAATTTATAACGAAAGGTTGGGGTCCACATTTATGCATGTTTAAAATAATTAATAATATGTTAAAATGAATAAAAAAAACCTGTGATAATCAATAAGCATTTAATGAGGGAAAGACCGTCTGTGTTCAAGTTGAATAAAGACAATATTAAATGGTAAAATGTTGCAATTTCGGATGAAAAACATTTTATTCTTGATTAACAAAATAATTTTAACAGTTACTGGCACGATCTAAAGACAGCGAAAGACAGAGCAGATTTTTTTAAAGGCAGATATGAATCGGGCATTTTAAAGGTGGATCTATCGTGCTCTGGGGAGCTATTTCTAATGAAGGCAAAATGAATTTAGTAATTTTTTCTATTATTATGAACATCAAGACAATATCCGCAAATTTTAAACGTGGAATTCTCAGATTTTTGTTAGATTTTGAGGGGGTAATAATATATTTTTTTAACAAGACTTACATTTTTGCTCTACTTCTAGAGCAATAGGAAATAGTTTGAAGAAAGAAACTTTTGTATTATTGCCTTTCCCGTGGCCTAAAAGTTGAAAAAACCTTAACTTATCATATTAGAAAAGTGCATGCAAGTGGAAAGCAATTTTAAATAGTTTAAATGTATTCAGACTATCATCTATGCTGTATGAAATGGTATTGAAACTGAATATAAAAAAGAAAAAGAAAAAATGTATATATATATATATACCAGAGAGAACGTCTGACTGTTTCACCCTAAAAAGAGACTCCATAAAATATTAATTTAAAGAATAACTGAAAAAAAAATTACTAAGATTCGAGCTGTCCTTATAATTGTGAACACCTAAAAATCATCTTTTTGATCGTATTTAAAGTTTTTTAAGATAGAAAAAGGATAAAACTTTTAAAATACAGTCTATTAATGAAATTCAAATTAATAACAAATATATTTTTTTAAATAATAGTGTTCAGTGTTTAGTTAATATAGAAAAACGGGTGTCCTTATAATTATGAGAACCAGTGTATTTTCTATGTGAATGAATAATTTCTTGAATGTTAAGGTTATACTTTCGTTCATATTTTAACCCTTCTCTTAATTCTAATTGTAAGCGAATGCTATTTTACCTATTTCTAAATTGGATAAAAATAATAGCGAAAATATACTGAGTAAAGCACAAAATCTCTTAAATTTTCTTTAATGCATCTTACGATTTGATTGCTTCTTCACCAAAAATGCAAGTTTCAATGCTGTAATAGATAGAATATGTATTATTTGAGAAATAAAACAGACGATTTAAACTGACAATTATTTATTTCCATATCTTACAAACGATGGTTAAATGCACTACATTTTCAAACATTTTACATTTCCATTTTCTGTATTCAAAATTGCATAGTCACTTTCATACTCCTTATTTTTATTTTTTACATATAAAATACTTTGTTCCGTACTCAAATCTCACCGTTGCGTTTATGAAAGTTTAGCATTTTCTGATTTACATCATTTGACCTTTAAACGACTCTATCAATATATGCAGGTATAAATAAAAATTATAGCTAACAGTTTTCTTTAATGGAGAAGGTTTTATACAAAATCTTATAGTCCCATTTGATATTTATAAATTGAACTATGTTAGGTTTGATCAATAAAATATGTATTCAGCTAACAATTTTTATGGTTTTTGATATATTTTTTACAGATATGAAATCGTTAAATTGCGTTTTCTCGGTTTTCATCTTTTCATTTTTTCATGATCTTCAATATGCTTGTTAAACTTCTATAGATATTTAAGGAAAGATAAAAGGAGGCATACCATTGTAACAATCGCAGCTATCGTAGATCACAAGTCGGATCGTACACTCCGCAGCAAAAGTATCCGAGCACTAGTAATAATCCCCGTCTTAAAAAAGTACACTTAAATAATGCCGCTTTTTAAAATAAATCCTTGTTGAGTCATGCTCTTAGTCTGTCTAATACCATGATTCGACAAGGATTTGTTTAACAAAGCAGTATTAAGTGTACTTTTTTTAGACAAGGATTATTGCTAGTGCTCGGATACTTTCGCTGCGGAATGTACGATCCGACTTGTGATCTACGATAGCTGCAATTTTTACAATAGTATGCCTCTCTTAATATTTTTTGGACTTTTAATAGAACCCATTTAAAAGACTTAGGAATGGATTTTATAATATCTTTGAAAGAAAAAAGCATTAAAAAGAAAAATATAACAAAAAAATCATGCTTTTCTGAAAATATTTACACATTTCTGCGCTTTTTATTTTTTTCTCAAAAACTAATTAATAATTTCAAAATCCGTCCCTAATTCTTTTAAGTAGGTTCTATTAAACATCCAAGAAATACTGAAACTTTTCTTAAATATCTGTAGAAGTTTTAGCATTTTAAAAATTATGAAATCATGAAAAAATGCAAACTGAGAAAATGCATCACAAAGCATGAGAATTTTCGCCTGAATATATATTTTGTTGAATAGATCTAATATTTTATTTATTACCTACTATATAAATTTAAATAAGCCTTTATATGAAATCTGCTTCAGTGGTACCAAATTAAAAATGTTAGGTCCTCTTAATCATAACAATATATGTAAACGCCTGACTTGGATTTGCCACTGAAATTATGCATTACATATCCTATATTTTTTTTTAATCTGTTATTAATGTTACTTTTTAAACTTTTTGTTTTTAGGTGTTAAATTAATTATTTTTCATTCTTCAAATCAAATTCATGGTCATAAAATTATCGAACAGGGGGAAAAAATGAGGGAGGGGTTGGTGTTTCTAGAAAACGGTGGGTGAGTGGGCAAAATGGGAGTCATATTCGGATTCAGGAGGTCATTTTACATAAGAATCAGCAAGAATGGTATCACCCCCCCCCCCCCACACACACACACTTTTTTTTTTTTTTTTTTTCAGAGCAATGTAATTAGATCACAGTTACAACTAAACATAGTCTTTAGAATCAACATTCAGGAGAATATTCAAGAAAGCGTCTTTGTATGATATTGCTTTTACATTTAGTAATCAATATATAAATTATATTACAATTATAATATTACGAGTCGGCTTTCGTCCGCCTAGTAATTGATATTTCCAAACTATTCCACAATTATTTCTGAATTCGCTGCTTGCATATTATCCCAGCAAGCCATATTCACTAAATCATGACAGTGACCAAATCTCGTGATAAACAGCCAATAATAAAAAGAATATTTAAAATTTAACAGTGATTTTTATTAAAATTACGGAACTTGAGTTATGAAATGTAATTTAAATATAATTATCTGTAAAAAACAAACTTAGCGCAAATTCATTAACATCGTCGATAGTTTACTTGCCGAAGGTATAATAGTACCTAACCGAAATACTTCAAACTTATCACCTCTTTTTCTCATTCCAATTTAATTTGTTTATCATCGATTTACACGATTTTTAATAATTACAATTTCTTTTATACTCTGTAACAAATCTGCTGAAACTTACGTAACATAAATTGCATACATGTTTATTTTAATCATGTTTATTATTAATCATGTTTATTTTAACCTTCTTTCTTTCTTTCTTCTTTTTTAACTACCTTTTCTTTTATTTATTATCACGGATAAAATTTTATTTAATTATATTTTTACAATACTGAAGTTGTGACATCATTTTTTCTTTCAAATTAAACTCGGAAAAAAAAAAAAGTTTTGAAAACATGCACAATAATAATAATAATATATTTTTTAATATATTGTTCCAGCAACAATAACACCAGTATCCGCGTTTGTAATGATCGATAGATGGCACTTTCTCAACTGCAGTTGTTAGTAAATTATAATAGCCACGTGCATTTATTATTGTTCTTTTTGTTGTTCTATCATTGTTTCAGCGTGAAAGCTATCAGTGGTGTGATAATTTCACCTTAGCCCACCAGAGGGCGAGCATTTTATTACAATCGCGGATCGAGCATTAGTTTCCAGAAAACTTTTACTATAAAGAATATATTATGATTTATCCAATATTTGTATTCAGCATTAACAATTCCACCCTGTTAAAAGATAAAATGCATGTTTGACCAATTTAATGTAGCTCCAGGATATAGTACATGAATTTAACTAAAACAGAACTATTTGCACATTTTTTTTTTTTTTTTTTTTTTTTTTTTTTTAATGCGCTTATGCTCAGCGGTTCTTCATGTTTTGTTTGTCATAGTAAAAAGTTTTAAAGTTAAATCTGAAATGCTTTTCGAAAGTTTATTTATCTATTTACTAGCAAACCCGTGCGAAATTTTTGTGCTTTTTTTCTTTTCTTTTTACCTTTAAAACATGAAACTCATAAATCTTACACCGATTTCACCACCCAATTAAAATTTTAAATTATCAGAAGCCAAATTATTATTAGAACTAAATTAATATTGTGGGATGAAACGCTAATGATTTTAAAATCAAAATTATCCAAAGAAAAGTTTCAAAATAAAATGCATGTGTGACGACTCAATTTTTCTACTTCCCCAGGTAGGATAGCTTTAGTACTCAACTGCATATTCATTATTTTTATTTATTCATATTAGCGTTATTATTATTATTTTTTAAACCCTGGTACCTATTTTATTTATTATTATTGCGTTTATTAGTCAATTTATGACATAGTTCCTATTCTGTTTATGTCTTTAAATCACTGCTAAGTTTAAAATGACGCTTACAAAGATTGTAAAAATGCAACTTTTTTAAAAATATATTTTTTTTATATATAAAATGGCAAATTTCTCATTGACTCATCAGACAAATGTCGTCATTTTTCTGATTACATCATTCAACTGGGTCCGCGTGCTTAAATATTGCTTATATAACAATATTATTTCTTATCCTCGCATATTTTATTAATTACGTCACTATCATATCGATCGGTGATTGAATGATCTGTTTTCTAGAAAGATCTGTACGATAAGGGGCCATTCCCAAATGCAAATTTGTATCATAAAAAACGTTTCCTTTTCCTTTTCGAACAATTAATTTTTCTTTTTTTTATATAGGTATGTAGTACATACCTATGAAAAAAGAAAAATAAATCACAAATATTGTATTAAGTTTCGTTGTGTAACATAGATTCTTTCTGACACAAATTTTCATTTGTGATGACAACTTAGAGTAAAAACCCTTTTAGAAAACAGCTGAAAAACATTTAATTCAATCACCGATATCTCTATGAATGTTCATGATATTGATCTGGATTTTTTTTTTAATAAAGTGCTCTGTACCGTAGAGTATTAAACTATATCAAAGTTTTTTTCCTACAGTCCGCGCATGCGCAGTAATAAATTATTTACTACAACTGTCCATATCTCTTTAAATAATAAATGTATTTCTTTTAAACTACAGTCTAATGGTTTAGGCATATGTTGTCATGTTTTCTGAAAGTTTCATGAAATTTCGGAAAAATACCTCTAGAGTTATGAAGTAAAAACTTGCTTAAAATTTTTGCATTTTTTAATAAAATATTTATAACTTTTTAAATATTCGAGTTAGCTTCACAAAACTCCACACGTATAAAATATAACATTTATAACCACATCTAAAATTTACAGATGAATGGACGAACTTCCAGATACAGGGTAATCACAAATGTTTTTTTTTTTATTTTATTGGATTTATTGTTCGCCTCCTAAAGGCCTTCGTGACAAAGTCTTCTGCTGGAGAATATGAGGTTGGTTGGGTTTTACGTCGCACTAGTGCTGCGCAGATGGGCAATTGGCGACGGTCTGGGACTCACCCCTAGAGGTGGTCCGGAGACATGCCGTCCCAATTTTGATCCTCCACGGTAGGGATGACTCCCCCGCTTCGGTGACCCCCAGAGGTATAATTTTTGATGGGAACATGGAGGACATGGCGGCCACGACAGATTTTACGTGCACCAGCCACCATTAGTGTACACGACGGTCTTTGGCCGACTCGAGTACCGAACCCGCAATCTTCCAATTACGAGGCCGGTGCTCTACCGACTGGGCTACCGCGGCCCGGAGAATATGAGGAAAGACATGTTTTTCTTATACCCAAAATTTGAGGCCAACACATTAAGTATTTTTCGAGATAGTTGACAAAACGTAAAAAAAAAAAAAAAAAATTAAAGTATTTCCACTATTTTGTCCAACACCTGTTCGATACAATTGTTAAGATAATAACAATAATAACTATTTTGCTAAATTTCAAATATAAATTACTTTATACAACAATCTATATAATATTTCGCTAACGTGGACCAGTTACAATTATTTTTTGTCGAAACGGTACGATAGGGGTGAAATTAGTAAAATACGCGAGGATAAAAAATAATGTTTAAAAGTGAACAATATTTAAGCGCGCGGTCTCAGCTCAATGAACTAATAAGAAAAATGACAACATTTGTATGTTGACATTATTTAATGGAAAAATGTAATTTTAGTTGCTTCTTCAGAATCTTTGCAAGCGTCATTTGAAACACCAATATTTTAAAGATATATACAGAATATGAATTATTATCATAAACTGACTAAAAAACGCAATCATAAAAAGTATAATCAAAATAGTTTTTTTTTTTTTTTTAAACAAAAAATTATTCCAAAATAAGTAAAATGTTATCGCCCTCTTGGCGATAAAAATTTAAAAGGCGTCATTGGGGGTTCTGCCTGCGGAAGTATGAAAACTGGGTCATCAACTATGAATTTTATTTCGAAACTTATTTTCTTTGAATGATTCTGGTTTCACTATTGCACAATATTTATTTGGTTATAATAATATTTTGGCTTCTGGTAAATAAAAAATTTAATTAGGTGGTGAAATTGGTATCATATTTATAAGTTTCAAATTTTAAAGGTAAATCGGAAAAGAAATAAAGTGCGAAATTTTCGCACGGGTTTGCTAATTAAACATATTTCTAAAGATTCGTACATTTTCAAATATTCTGCACACAAGAGAAAAAAAAAAAAAAAAAAAAAAAAGAAGCACCACTGAGTAATTGGAGTTAAGGGTAACTACTATAGTGGAAGGATATGCATTTATTTTATCATATCTCGCGTTCTAGTTGGAATTTTATAGAAAACATGGTAGAAAAATGCGTAGAAAAAATATCTGAAATGTAATGCATTAAAAACTTTTAAAATGAAGTAAGTTAGATAGGTCTTCCAATTTCTTAAATGGAACTAAAGTAATAATATATTGAACAAGATAAACTAAATACGCTATTAAAAACTCATAAATATTTTAAGCAAAAATTGTTTAATTAAACCGTATTTAAACACTTTTTTACACGAAATAAACAAAACATATCTCCTACGACTTTTCTTCTTTAAGATTGAATCTCTCCTAATTTCACATTTGAAAACTCTTTAGATGTAAATCAGAAAATTCTCTTTGTAGTAAATATTCATTATGCAAATACATCTAAAAGTACAATGGCTATCAAAATAAATGTTACTTTCTAAATCAAAATCAGCAAAAAAAGGAATCTAAAATATATCTTTAAAAAGTATGCCTCTAAAAATGTTCTTGCAACATTAAGTGACTTGGGTAAAAAGTTTACAATCTATTCATATTTTCTGAAAAATGGAATGTACACAGTAACACTAAAAAGCAGCTGTAAATATCTGCTTATTATCACATTTGCATACAAACTTTAAAGACAACTAATATAAATCTGTCAATCAACATTTTATAATTTTCTTCACTGTTTCACAATAAATCAGTGTTTGCTGCGTAAAAAATATTCATATATCAATAGCAAAGAAAAGCCTATATTTGACAAAAATCTGCGTATAAATGAATATATATATATATATATAGCTTGTTTAACATGCATTTTCCAAAGTTCGTTATTGTACAGTATATTTCAGAACAAACATTGATCAATACAATTTAAATAAAATTTGTCATTTTTAAAAATTGTTTCTTCAATGAATAGCAAATATGTTTGTTTATTTGAATTTTCATATTTGTTTATTTTCATTGAAAATGTGGTTGTTGGTTTAAAATGAATATACTTAGTTTTTAGATTTAATTGGAGTTATTAAATTGAAAAATAAATAATTATAATATAAAAAAATGCTGTTTATATACCATATTTTTAAATTTTCTGTTGAATTATAGCTATATAACTATATTAGCACTTTATCAATGTGTATAAATTTTTTAAAGTGATAATGACGTCAATTTTTGGAAATGCATAATTTAATTTTTTACAATTTTTTAATGTTCCCGTTTAATTAAATGTATTTATTTTTATGTCGAAAGAAAACAAACTCGTAATTTTTTTTTGACAACAATTATATTATAGCTAATATTTAAATGGCTAATTTTAAAGCTACTAGCAGGTTATTATTTTCATATTTTAATTAATTAAAAGAAAACTAATCAAAAATTCAAAAATCGGGCTTCGAGGTATTACTTGTCATCGTGTTCTGAGCTATTCTAAAAGTTTCAGATGTTTAGCTAGTCTTGAAGTTAGTTAAAAATCGATTGCAAGATTTGTACTATGGACAAAAAAAAAAAAAAAAAAAAGAAAGCGAGTTAATAAAAACATGATAATAGAGTAAAGTCAATAAATAAATAACAAATGAAAAACCATATTCTTAAACGTGACATTTTTATTCATGCGTATAATTGATTAAATAAAAAACATATTTTTATTGCAATACTGTAATTTTTATAAACACTAATTGTTAATAAGATTTAGAAGTTAATGACTTTAACATTCTTGTGTTAAAAACGACAAAAATAGATATATTCTTATATTAGTAAAAAAGACAAAGGTGGTTATTATTATTCTAATGACAACAACAATAATAATAATAATAATAATAATAAAAGAAGGTTAGATGATATAAATAATTTAAAAGTAATAATAAAAATTTACTGTCATGTATATTTTGCATCATATTTTAATAAACTGAAGATTTCCAAATGTATAAATAATTAATATATAATTTTTAATTAATAGCGTAAATTTCCTTATTTAAAATTAAAGAAATTTTTTTTACTTCAAATTGCTTATTTGTTATAGACATACAAATATTTGAGTGAAATTACAATGTTTGTTTATCTATAGAAATTCTCACAAGTTTTTAAAGTAAAAAATGTTCATATAGTAATCTGAAAATATTAAAATATCCAGAACTTTATTTTGTTCAGGAAATTATGCATTTGAACAAACAATAACAGAAAAATGAAACTGAGAATTTAACCATTTTTTACAGTTCATGGCCAAAAAATGATTTATTTAAAATTAGTCCTATTATGAAAAGAAGGAAGACAAATTTAGAAATTTGTCGAAATTTCTTCCTCTTAAAATGCAAATAAGATCATTTCAATTTATGTAATAGAATGTTAATGGCAATATTTTTTAAAAATACACGATATATAGGATGAAAAAAACAAAACAAGATCTCTTGAGAGACCACAGATGAACTAGCGCCAAAATGTATATTATACTAATAAAATTTTTTAAGTCTAAATGTTACAGTTTAAACATCATAAGTAAAAATAGGAACTGTTTCAAATGGAATAAATTCCAAGCTGTGCATTACTGGCAAAACATCAAACATCACAATAATTAAAAAAAATGTCAGCTCTACAGTAAGGCAGCATGTTTATTCTAAAGCCACAGCAATGGAACATTATGTTCAGAGCCATATCAAGAATCTCTGGCTTTACGTAGCGTGCCTTATGAGCGAGCCATCCAGAGGCCCAATATAGGGATTCAAGTAATGAAGACGATTTTCATAATTTTCTGAAAAAAAAAAAAAGAATATTTAGTCTTGGTTTTACATAATACTAAAATAGCACAACATGATTGAAACAAAATGGCTAATTGTTAAATTGTCTTTTAGTAAACTGTTAGAAATGTATTCTTTGTCATCAGTTACCTAAGGAAACATTTGCTAGCAAAGGGTAGGTTTCTTTCTTACACATCAGTAAATAGGCCAGAAATAGCTTAACGAAATGATTTTTGTGTTTATGCAATAATATGTTAAAACTAAAGTGACCTCCGGAAGGTAAAGGATGATTTCTTCGAATCCCCGATAATAAGCTAACTATTTGTGCTACTTGGGTGATTCTAAAACACAACAAATTAATATATGAATAAATATATGTATTATTTTATATAAACAAAGCGATTTGTTTAACCGTATAAAAATTTCAAGGGTATTTAGGTTATTCAAAGGCAATTCGAAATCACATAGCATTGCAAGTCGGAAATGCCTTTACACTAGTTAGGTCAGAAGAAGAACAGAAAACAAGAACAAACAAAGTATCACCTTAGTGTAATATATAGCATTTTAATGACGAGCACGCCACAGAATGTGCTCGACTACAAATTAGGCCACAAGCATTTACACAGGCTTCATACTGGCACTGAATGGAATCGCTAACATTTTGGAAGACCGTCAATCTACCGTCAACGAATCGAACTACCACGAACGGTTCAATTCGGTTAACTGTTGCCGGACTCCATTGGTGTAAATAAATTGGAGGTGGCTTCAACATGCTGGTATCGTAATACGCAACGCAACAATTATTTTTAGCAGATTCGTTTTGCAGCCATATAGTGCGCTCTACTGCATGAAAAAAGAATTTTCATCCATACAGTGGGCAGCAAAATTATTGAAGCACTAGCAATAATTCCTACTTAAAAAATGGGCACCTAATACTGTTTTGTAAGTAAATATTCGTCGAGTCATGATCTTAGTCTTATACTGTTTATAATAATAATAATAATAATAATAATAATAAGTTGATGATAAAAATTAGCGATCAAACTAATATATATATATATATATATATATATATATATATATACATATATGAAAAGTGTGGATATGTGCTTCAATAATTTTGCTGCCGACTGCACTATATTATTGTGGAAATCCAAATCGTCTTTGGATAACTTACCCGTCTCAGAAGTTTGAGCCCGCTTAAGTGAATCATCCCGTGCAAGACAGTATATTATCATCATATAATATGTAGTCTTTTCTGATAGGAATAAAGTATAAAGAAAATTTAAGTTCGAAATTAATTCTTTTTTTTAAACTTTGCAATCGACAGTAAAACTTCATGAATTTTTACGCAATAACATACGCGGTCATCATTCAGTCATTATCTTACCATCATAACATGTTATCTCCAGTTAATCAATAATTTACTTTTATCTAAATTATTTATATTTTTGAAGGTCAATTATGAATCGGATCAGAGATAGAACAATGAAATTATCAGCTAGATGCAGATACCAATTTCCAGTAAGCTCATTGTAAATACGTTTTATTCGTAGGATGATTTTTATAAGGAGAAGAATTAGTTATTGAAATTTAAAACATATAACATGCAAAACTGATTTGCAAAGTCTTTTCAAATATTAAAAAGTGCATACTTGATATGAATTATGAACACGCATGATGTTATATTCTCTCTTCTTCTCCATATAAAAAAATCTCAGAAGATTCGGATATCGACTATGATTAAACATAAAAATAAATACAAACAATGTGTGTGTATTAGAGTCGACAAGTAATCTTATTTAAGAAATTTTATTTTAGTGTAGAAAAAATGTGAGGGTTTGAGATTGAGGGTAGTCTCTCTACGGCCGTTTTTGCCCAATAATGCTCATTAAAGAGAGAGCTACGGTTTAAAATGAATTCCGAACCTTTAAGAATATCTCTGCCTGAACAGAGACGGTGCTATAATCTTTGCAAAATGAGCTCACTTTTCTTAATTCCTTTCCTTATATCCGTATGTCTTCTACTATTATAAAGTCGTTTTTTCAGTTATAAATTTCTTGGCAATAGTTGACCTGCTGGCACTTGGCAATTGATTTAATGCACGAAAGAAAAAGTATAATTTAAGAACACAATTATTTAATATTAAGTAACTTCAGAACACAATTATTTGAAGTTTAGAAATAAGTTCTTTCTCAGTACAAAACACAAAAACGGCAAAAGATTATTGACTAATATGGTGGACATTATATCCCTAACAGCACAGTTAGGCTTAACTTATCCACAGTACATCTTAAGGACGTTTCTGGGATGCCTTTTCATCCAGAAGACATCTTGAAGATATCCTGGGGAGGCGATGTGCTGTCTGGGATAAATACGTTTTGTAAATTACTGTCATAGAATTATGAAAATATGCTTAATATACATTAAAGTATAATATTAAATACATTAAAATTCGTCGAAAATTATATATATAAAAAAATAATAATTGCTTCTGCTGATTAATTTTTATTTTTTCTTTCAATTTTACGTTATTAAACAATATATATTCTAAATGTATTTGGGTATTACTTGGATTCATTGAAAAGCTTTTATAGATGTATTTTAAAGCTGAAATTTGAGGCAATTTTTATAATGATATAAAGCCAAGATAAATGTACAGTCGGTAACAAAAGTATCCGAACACTAGCAAAAATTCCTATGTAAAAGAGTAGAGTTAATACTGTTTTGTTAAATAAATCCTTGTCGAATCATGTTCTTAGACTATTAATTAGCGGAAAAGATTTTAAAATGTTAAAAAATTTTAAACTTTTTTTTTTTTTTTTTTTTTTTTAATTTTTTAATAAGTATCAATATATTTCATATTGTTATATTTCAATGCACATGTGTACAAAAATTTTATCACTCCAGGCCAATAATTTACGAAAAAGATCGATAACGTCCACCATCCTTCTAATTTTTCTATTTTAGTAAATGCGATAGCTGGTATTTTGTGAAGGTTGTCAATGAATGAGACATTGCACATGGAAAAATAAATTCTTTCTTAAATCAACAATAAAATGCAC
The DNA here is from genome assembly GCA_963930645.1 of Salticus scenicus. Taxonomy (NCBI): domain Eukaryota; kingdom Metazoa; phylum Arthropoda; class Arachnida; order Araneae; family Salticidae; genus Salticus; species Salticus scenicus. The sequence continues at coordinate 60,786,724 of OZ005653.1, read as the reverse complement.
AGAACATATAAGAATTATTATTTCATAACTTCGATTGAAAGTAACATGTTTAGTTATAAAGGCGATTTCATTTCCACAAGTGCCCGAGCTAGAATTCGAAGGAAAGGTTCTCACTGGTAAAACGCACCAAAATTCCACCAAGTGACAGCTGACCGTGAACTTTCTCCCGGTATTTATTTGGTCAACTGAAAGTTTAAAATATTAATGTGTTTTACAATTAATGACGTAAAAAACACAAATTATTTAACTCTTTATCCATTGCCGGTACTTTAAATTACCATTATTTTAAAAAGCTTATAATATCGAATTTATGGAAGAAATGGCAAAGATAATTTAAGGAATAAGACATATATACCTCACTACAAGGTACAGTCGGTAACAAAAGTGTCCGAACACTAGCAAAAATTTCTGTCTAAAAAAACTACACTTCATACGGTTCTGTTAAATAAATCCTTATCGAATCATGTTCTTAGACTGATTAAGAACGGGATTTGACAAGGATTTATTTAACAAAACTGTATAAAGTGTATATTTTTACATAGGAATTTTTGCTAGTTTTTGGACACTTTTGTTACCGACTGTACTAGCCGATACATGCAACCGTTTTTATTTCAGAAAGGTTTTTATAGAGTGCTTTCGCTGTTTTGTTTGGCATTTTTCAAGATTTGCACGTGTGTTATAATTAATTCTTATATTACTTCAAAAATCGCCCACCAGTTTTAGACAAAATGTAACTAACATAAAAAAGTTATTATTATTATTATTATTATTATTATTATTATTATTATTATTATTATTATTATTTACACTCTTTTAAGGTCGAAATCTCCTTTTAGACCTCTATGTATCAGTGGTACAGAAAAGTACCACCTCACTAAGTCCTCATTAATTACTAAGATGAGGTGATATGCATCATTTCCTCAAAATTCTTATGTACTTGCTCTCGTCTGGAACGGTAAGTTTATGAATTTTATCGTCTGAAATTTCGTTTAAAAGTGATAGCAGCCGCAAGACCGTTAAAAGGGCCAGATAAAATAGAAGTAAAGGTCCGATTTTTTCAGAATCGGTACCATTAGATTGGGAGAATTTTTCTGAATCCAGGAATACAATTCGCTAATCGATGTGATAATTAGAATTTTTTTTTAACTACCTAAACTAATATTTCTAATGGCAACAATTGATTTCTCAATGTATTATCCCGGAAAAATGTCTAGGAAAATAGATTATACAAAATTCTTTGGTGTTGAAATTTTCACGTGACGTAAATAAATACATCTAAGTAAAAAATTAACTTTTAATCCATTAATCTATTGTTATCGCCAACAAAGTATGCTTGGCGATATTTTGTAATGTTATAAAACTATCGATGCGAAATTAGAAGATGAGTTTATATACGAGTTATAATGAGTTTGAATTTGACTCTATTTTATTTTATTTATTTATTTTTTTTATGCCAAAATATATTCAAAGTATTTAAAAAAGAAAAAAAAAAATGCAATTTACCTTAATACATAAATACCTCCACCTTAATGCAATAAAATTTGCAAAATCATAACTTGGAAAAGATTTATATGATACGATACATTAAGAATTTGGATTTTAGAAGTTTTTTTTTTTTTTTTTTTTTTTTTTTTTAATAGCTTTTTATTGCGTGTATCTTTAAACAATAAAAATAAAAATGATTTTTCTGAGTGTGAAAACAGGATTTAATAATTTGGCGATATATATATATTTTTTTCTGCCAAGGATGACCGATATCAAATCTATTCCGCTGCAACATATTAGTATCTTATATCATATACTTTATTTAGACATTTGAAAACAAATTTGACTTCAAATTATGATAGAATATTTATCATTTTTCTTTTAATTAGTATATTAGTTGGATATTTATTGTGTAAATATCATCCTTTGTATTGAAATGAAATGTTTGTGTTTTCAATCGAATATGGAAGTTTGCCAATTTTTTTCTAGTGTTTTGAAATTAAAAATTCAAATTTTGTCAATTTTACAACAAAAACAAAAACATTAAATTCATTTTTTTACTTATTTTTATTTCATATTATTTCACGCGCACTTTTTATTTCCTAATTCAAAATTATTAAAAAAAAACTTTTTCGATATCGCTTGTAACGATACTGATTATTATTAATTTTCTTTTCTTTTTTTTCAATAATAATTATTAAAAAAAAAAAAAAAAAAAAAAAAAGATTTTGATGAAATTCTGACAAAAGCAGAATTTAGTTTAGGACGGAGGACTATTAGTTTTTTTTTTTTTTTTTTCTTTTTTCGAATTATAACAACGCTTTCAAATTATTCAATTATATTTTCGATAAATTTTAGATTTCGATAAATGTCCAACTATCGAAAAATGATTTCGACAAATGTCCAACTATCGAAAACGACAACGCAAAAATCCCAGATTGAGACTAATAGGCCCTCAGTCCTAATAATACACTTAAGTAACTAAAAATATGTGTCTCAGATACAATTTTTGCCTATTCCATAATGTGGTAGATAAAGAGTTAACTTAATTAACTTTTCTTTCATCAGGGTCTGATTGAATTCTAATCACATGGAAAGGAGACATTTATTTAATCGAAGTTATAAAGTAATGATTGTTAATTGTTATCCAGCAACACACTGGAGTTAATATATATGTATATTAATTCAGTTGTAGAACTGCATCACTAATTACAGAACAGATAAATAATTTCATCTTTCAAGTTAGCGAATAATCGTCTTCTATATGTCAATTAGTTAACTCAGTTGGTAAAGCTTTGGGGCACTATGTCAATGACCCAAGTTCGAATCCTGACCAGATCGTATTTCGTTTTTGTGGAAATTGATTCGGTCTTTCCGTCTAAAAATACAAATATGTTTAGTTGAAATGTGTTATGCTTTCTCTCAAAAAAAGATGCGGTTTTCTCCGAAGGGAAAAAAAGTACGATTTCGTAATGTCCTGCATTAAAATTCATAAAAGAAGAAAGAGGGGGTGAACCTATGCTTAACTCTAGATTTCTTTTAAACAAATATTCAATTCTGTTAAAACTAAAACTAAAGGTACTAAAGAAAGATGATCTTATCAAGTCGAATAATTGTTTAATTAACTTTTTTAATTGAATGTAATTATAGATTATGAATTTAATTTAAATTTTGCATAATGAACTGAAGGAATTGTCAGGCATTTTCTTTTTTAGGTATCTTTTTAAAATTAAGAAATAGCTAATTGCTTTCTTTTGAAGTTATATATATATATATATATATATATATATATAAGAAAAATCTGCACAGAAAAGATATTATTAGTGATTTATTAGACTGAATATTCCCTTCTCCTTCTCTGCCCTCCACGATAAAACAAAATCACATGACTCACTTAAAAGGGAGAACTGCGTGGGTGGACGCTTGATATGAGTTTCCCCAAAAGACATTTCTCCAAAGAGTTCCGAGAATTTAGAAAGAATGGATGGCAACTTAGAGCAGTGGACCTGGGTAAGTCTTTATTTCGAGACTTAGTATATTATATATTAAACACTGAAATAAATATTTCATTGACAAAAATATACAAGTTTGATCAAAATCTAATTTTACTTGTAATTATTCATATTTAATAGTTTTTAAATTTTATGTTTAACGTGAAATATATTCAACATATTTCACTTAGAAAATTTCTTTAAGAAATGAGGAAATTTGAATCGAAAATATTCAGTTATTAAGTTATTATGATTGGGCTTACTTATAAATGTAGTAGTTTATTCAAAAGAATACATATTTTTTGATTAAAAATCAACTTACTCATAAAAATTTAGAGAAATTTAATGTATTCTAAGTTGTAATTGATTGTGTCACTTTAAATGATCGTCAAACCTAGAGCCAGATGTCAAATTGGACTTTTGAAATGCGACGCCCCGTCATTTATTAGCTGTCGCTTTTCTGGTTTAGAACAATATATACATACACACAATGACATATATATATATGTGTATGTATATATCTGTACTGATAAGTATAAAGGATTTAAGTCCATATTCTTGATTTTTCAGGAGACGAAAAATAAAGTTAAACTAACTAAAAACTAATCAGCAGAATCGATTAGGAAAAAGGAATTATGTTGGTTTATACGCTTTATACCATTCAGTGATTGTCAATCTTCATTTATTAAAGGGAAAAAATTGAATTAAATATTTTATACCAAAGATTAATGCTAAATTTCTGACTTGAATTTTTTTTACCAATGGATTTTCTCAAAGACTAAATGACATGGATTTAAATCCTTTATACCAATCGATAGAGAATTTTTTTCTGGGTCTGACTATGTACTTAACTCAAAATCGACATTTTTGGACTTAAATCCTTTATATTTATCAGTACAGATATATTGCACATTCTATTTATATTTCAATTCATTTAAAATGTATGTATATATATATATATATATATATATATATATATATCTTAATATATATAAATCTCGTGTCACAATGTTTGTCCTGAATGGACTCCTAAACCACTTAACCGATTATAATAAAATTCGCACACCATGTGCAGTTCGATCCAACTTGAGAGATAGGATAGTTTAAATCTCAAATTATAGTCGCAATTTTAATTTATTGCTAATTATTTGTCTGTTATTATTTGACAGTCACAATTATCTGTTAACTCCAAATGATTCTAACAGATGTCGATACCTTTCGACTGGGTTGAAATGAAAGCTGAAATATATTTGGTGCTGCCATCTACACAAAGAATCTTCAACTTTTTAACCTATTAATAAATTTCGTATAATTCAATTATTTCCACTTTTTAAATTTTTGGTGTTAGCATAGCCGGCCACGTGTTACTTAGACTGAAGTGTAAATTGAATTCATATTATAATGAAGATAATACAGTGAAATTAATCCTGTTTTTTACTTATTTGTGCTTCATTGATCAAAACTTTATAATTTAATCTGTATATATATATAAATTACGTGTCACGATGTTTGTCCGGGGTAAACTCCTAAACTAAGGAACTGATTTTGATGAAATTTTGCACACTGTGTGCAGTTTGATCCAACTTGAGAGATAGGATAGTTTTTATCTCAATTTATTGTCACAATATTGTTTTATTGCAATTATTTGTTAATTATAGACCTTTATTAAAGTTGCTCCAAAATATCTGTGAGTTCCATTAATTTAATTGTTGCCAAAAAAAAAAAAAAAAAAAAAAAAAAAATACGAGTTCATTTTCTTTCGACATAAAAATAAATACATTTAATCAAACGTGAACGTTAAAAAATTATAAAAAGTTAAATTATGCATCTCACGAAAATTGACGTCATAATCAATTTAAAGATTTTATACACATTGATAAAGTGCTAATGTAGTTCTATCATAGATATAGTAATATATATAGATCTCTCATCCCCATGTTATCGTAGAAAGATTTTTGATGCCGAAAAAAGATAAAAAATAAAAGCTTTGGAAACAGCCATTAAGTGGTATTGAAAAAAAAAAAAAAAAAAAAAAAAGAAAAAGAAAAGAAAGAAAGAAATATGAATTTGAAACTGTATCTGGAGTCTTCCATTCCCCTTTAGCAAATAAATTATTCATAAATTTTATTTGCTAAAATATTAGTATGTATTCCCGTGTGTATTCACTCGGGGAAAGACGGCCATATTTTGGTAAAAACGTCGTCTTTTCCCAAATGAAAAGGAATAACTTTTTTCTCCCCAATGATCACTCTATTCTATATATGCTATACTATATCTATGAGTTCTATACGCAAGCGAAGTGTGACTCACTGACCGTCTGTGCAGCCAAGAAAAAGATTTCCTATGTTAATTGCCCACTGGATTTTTTGTAAGAAATTATTAAAAATCGAGGAAATTTATTTCCCGATTTTAATCCTTATATTTGGGTATAGATATGTATTAGTTATCGCGGGTGTTAGATTGAATTATTTTGCTGTCAAATTGACAAAATTTTAATTTTAAATTTTTAAACTCTGTCGCCCTTGGCTTTTTTTTTATTATTATTATTATTTGGCGATCAAAAGCGTAACACGAAAATATACATGCCAGATGTATGCATTGTACGAAATGTAATATGTATTATTCATTGTACGTATGTATGACATGTAATATGTATTGTACGAAATATTGTTTCATATTATTCATTACTCTTTTAATATAAGTTGTTAAAATAACCATGATTTTTGAAAGGAATTAAATATTTTCGACAGATAATTTGGCGATATTCTTTTTTTTTCGCCAAGGATGACAGAAATGAAATCTATTCCGCTGCAAAATATTAGTATCTTACATCAGATATTTTATTTAGACATTTGAAAACAAATTTGACTTCAAACTATGATAGAATATTTATCATTTTCCTTTTAATTTGTATATTATTAGTATATTAAAATTTAAAAGCATGGTATATAAAAAGTTTTTTTTTTTTTTTTAAATCTTATAATTATTCTTATCTTAATCCTCAATGTTTCCCATCTTTATTGACTTGAATTTACTATTAAAATTTTAACATACTCAAAAACTTCTCATCACTTCGTTAAAATACACTAAACTTTTCCAAAATCTTTTTGTATTTAAAATGATACATGTATTTACTTTAAATGTCCAATATTTCATAAGATTTCCAATTTTAAAGTTTTAAAATATTTATCAAATTTACTTATTTTTCTGGTTTAGCCTTATTGTTTTCCTTTTTATAACTACAGCTGTTGCCCTCTTTAAAATATTTAAAATGATGAGGTCATTTAATAGTAAAATTATCCATTATAGCATATATTATATTTCACTCCTCCATAAAAATTGATTTTAAAATCGTCTGTTTCTTTTATACTTTTATTTTAATAGAATTTTAATAGAATTTAATTTATATATTAGTCATTTTAGCAATTTTATCCAAAGTAGCATTAGAAATAATATATATCACTTCTCCATTAAAATTTATAGGACCCTACAATAAAATTAATTTGTGCTTAATATCAACACTACGAAAATTTTTATCAATCGCTTCCAAATTTTGACCTAAGTTTCAAATCTCAACCCTGTGGGTTTTTACATCGGCTACAACGTTTTCGTCTTTGTTCGTAAATAATAATTTAACTGTACTAAATAGTTTACAGCCGTATAATTCAACGTATAACTTAGTCACAGCAACGCGTGGCCGGGTCTGCTAGTATATATATATATATATATATATATAGTATTATATTGACATTAAAGAAAACTTTAATATTTGATTTTCTCAAAAAATATATTCGTAAGAAAATTGGGCAATATTGCTATGTTAAAAAATTTTAAACACGATGAGGGCTTTTCAAATTTAAAGCCGAATGACGAATTTAATTTTAAAACATGGCAGCTCAATTATTTAATATAATTAGTTTTATAGCCAAAATCTGAAAAATAAAAAATAAAATAACAATAATAATAATCAAGCTTTTAGATTTATATTTAAATTAATTTTTAAGATTTCCAAATAAAAAAAGAGTTAAATGTGTGTATATATATATATAAGATATTTTTAAAGTTGTGTTTGATTTTTTAGAAGAGATTGAAAACATTTCCTTCATATTTTCAGGGATTTCTTTCTTTTTATTTGTTAAATAATAAATGCAATTTATTTTTTAATGTTTAAGTTGTTTTAATTATACGTTTCTTAATATCTTGTATTATAATATTTAACAAGGAACATAAATATAATATGAGTTTATTAAAATATTTCAAAACTCATCTTTCGATGATAAACTATCATGACTAAAATACTAGAAGCGAAGACTTTTCTTTTAATTAAAACTAATAAAAACACAGTTTATTTGTTTTGTTATTTTTTTTTAACTGCACATTTTTTCACAAAAATAAAATAATAAATAATTTTATAAGTTATATAAATTATTTATTATTTTAAAACTAATAAATATATAACTTATTAGTTTTAGAATATAATATCTAAAACTAATACACTACTGCTCAAAAGTTTAGCAAGATTAGGTATTTAAAGAACTGGGTCTTCCTCATGTTTTTCTGAGAAGACTGATTTAAGACAACATTTAGGGGGCTGATAACAAATTGAGCAAAATCAATAATGTTTGTGGTCACCCTGTATCGTTAACAGAACGAAATGATTTGTAACTTTAGGATATGTTAATATAGACCTAGTACAATTTGTGAATGAATTTGTGTGACGATAGCCTGTTAAAAAATCTGGTGTGAAACAACCACACGACTTCCATTATCCGCTATTACATGAATTATATGCATTTTTGAGAGATAATGTGATCAGAAAACACAAAAGTGACCTAAAGAGAAAATCGTTAGAGCCGTTTTTGAGATACCAACTTTTACAAAAATCAATTACTAACCGGAAAAAAAATAATTACATACAAAAGCATATTTAAACGTGAGTTAAAATGGCGAGTTTGAAAAAAATCCGTACAACCGTTTTTAAAGGAACGCCTTGCGAAGCCTGAACTTGAACTATTTATACAGGACGCCTATCAATTTTCCTGAACTAACCAACTATATCATTCGAAAGGACATCTAATAGAGTGTTTATATAGCAAGTTTGAAGAAAATCGTTAGAGCCGTTTTTGAGATACGGACTTACGGTCCCACTTCCGGTTTCCGATGTCCTACTTCCGGTTAAACTCAATTACTAACAGGAAAACAATAATTACATACAAAAGCATATTTAAAAGTGAGTTAAAATGGCGAGTTTGAAAAAAATCCGTACAACCGTTTTTGAAGGAACGCCTTTGCGAGGCCTGAAATTGAGCTATTTATACAGGCCGCCTATCAATTTTCCTGAACTAACCAACTATGTCATTCGAAAGGACATCTAATAGAGTGTTTATACAGCAAGTTTGAAGAAAATCGTTAGAGCCGTTTTTGAGATACGGACTTACGGTCCCACTTCCGGTTTCCGATGTCCCACTTCCGGTTTTTCAATTTTCACCAAAATTTGGAAATTTCATCTGTACACCAGACGTATTTCAATTCTAAAGTTTCGTAGATCTATCTTTATTAGTTTCTGAGCTATAATAGCCAGAAGATTCTCCACATACATACATACATACATACATACACACATACATACACACTGACCAATTGCCAAAAACCACTTTTTTGGACTCAGGGGACCTTAAAACGTGTAAATCAGGTGAAAACCCGATATCGAATTTTCAGACCGAATACAATACTTCCATTACCTACGGTAGTAGGGTAATGGAAGTAAAAACGGAGATACAACCATTTATTTTAAAACTCTAAAAAAAATCAGCATGTTTTTTATTTATAATATACAGAGTTTTAAACGAAAATTATTCCCATCTTGAGATAATTTGAAAAAACACTTTTAAAACAATATATACTGCAATCGATATACAATTATCTTAAATATTTCATGAAATATGAGCATTTTTATGAAAAACGTTTTCACTGGGCATATGTAAAGGATAGAAACATTTTTATTACATAGGTTGAAAACTAGATACAGTGGGCAACTTTTAAAGTTCATTTGAATAGACCAAAAATTAAGCAAATTGTCAGCAAAAGAACGAGATAAATTTTAGTTATTTTCCAAGAGTTGAAATTTCATAAGGGGTTTTTCACATGCCGCGTAATTAATTTGAAGATTCAATTATTTCAAGCACGCTCTAAAAGTACTTTTGGTGGGTCTATATTAACATATCCTAAAAGTTAGAGATCATTTCGCTCATTTAATGATACAGGGTGATTACAAACATTTTTGAGTTTGCTCAATTTGTTACCGGCCCCTAAATGTTGTCTTAACACATTACCCGCTGGTATTGAGTTCACGCAACACCAGAAATAATCGCATTTAACAGTTAACTAAAAAAAGGTTTTTTATATTAAGTATTGTTTTTAAGTAAAAAAAAGGATAGATATTTATTTTATTACCAAAAAAAAAAAAAAAAAAAAAATGATCTGAAAAAAAGTTTTAAGTTTAAAAATGGATTTCAAACTTGAAACACATTTCAAGTGAAAAGTTTTGAAAATCTTCATATTTGAATGGGTTTACATAACTTGGCGGTTAATGAGTTAACCCGATCTTCACTGAAAAACATGAGGAAGACCCAGTTCTTTAAATACTCAATGTTTGAAAACATTTCATCGATAGGTAAGTTTTTGAATTGAAATAAACTGATCCTTTACAAATCTTGCTAAACTTTTGAGCAGGAGTGTATGTTATGTTTTGATTAGTTTTATATATTATGTTCTAAAATATAAATTTAGATTACTTTCCTATAATATGTTTGGCGATAAATATGATTAGTGTTTGGCGCAGAATGTACTACTTTGGACTTTGTTCCATAAAAAGCCAATAACTAATCTATTATATGAATGGGTTTTAATTGGATAATTTTCGATATTATTAGCTATTTGCAAATGGAAAATCACAAGTAATTTTTTTTCAGAAAAATACCCATTTAAGACTAAAAATTGCATTTGAATTTAAAGATTATGTGATGTTTGAAATATTTTATCTTTCTAAAATCACATATTTGTATAAATATATAAGGAACATAATTTTTCTTTTTAGAAATACTCAGAATTTTATCAGATGGTGTTATGGGTATAATAAAGTCTAATTCAAAATGTATGAAGTCAAAAGTTAATTCCCTTTGAATATCTTTTCTGGCGTGAAATTTGGTTTAATGCCTTACCGGCTCAGTTTATTGGCAGGGGAACAAGAGTTTCTTTCGTTGTCACTTTTTGTAAAATATGGAAAGTATTAAGTATAAACCTAATTATTAGGAGAAACACAATATTAATAAAAGAAAAATAGTTTACCGAATTTAACGAAAAGTTATTAAAAAATATCTTTAATTTTGATGACTTTCCTAACATCGTGTAGGAAATACAATTTCACTTACACATGAAAATTTAATTTTTTACAAAATTTCTCTTAAGAAGCTAGGGGATCGACTTATACGCAAGTGTATAAGGTATTAATTTCAATAAAAAATTGTTTTTTTTAAAATACGATTCGATGATTAAGATACGTACTTTCATGAACTATAGCAGATTATTTGCACGAAAATATAAATCAAGTCGAATATCGATGATAGATTTTTTTTCAACAGACATTCTTTACGTTTATGAAATTTGCATCTGTATTTCTGCACTGAAAATGAATGCACACACACACACACACACAAAAAAAAAAAAAAAAAAAAAAAAAAAAGTCCTAACTAAAAAGGATGTAATAAATTTTATGAGAAATATTCGTAAAAATTTTGAAGTTATCTTTTCCTTATAACCTGAAATGTAAAATTTTCTAATTCTCCACGGAACAGAAGATTATGTATTTATGTATAATATCCGTAACCTTTGAGTCTGTAAATAGGTAATTTCTTTAAACCGAATTAAAGCTGATAAAAAAAAAAAAAAAAAAAAAAAAAAAAATATATTGTGTCACTAAAACTTTATTTTGGGAAATTAACACGTTAATTTAGAATATATGACAAAACATATAAAATCTAGAAATTCACGAATAATCAGTTATGATTTTACCAAAATGATTATGGTGTAGACAAACGTTTTATTAGATTGTTATGATCTATCAAGTTTTATTATTGTTATGCTCTATCAAGCTATCCGCGATTGTAATGAAATGCTCGCCCTCTGGTGGGCTAAGGTGAAATTACAATAAACATGGTTTAATTCGAATTCCATACAGCGGCCATTGCTTGCCGATATTTAGTTTCACATATATTTATTGAATAAAAATTAATAAATACGGTAAAAAAGATAACACATACTTTTGTGTGCCACAGTGTAACTCCAAAGGATCAAGAAATCCAGAATTGAGCTTCCATTCATTTCCAAATGACAAATTTAAAATTTCAGTTGCTTCGGCTAATGGAAGTAAAGAATTAATCAGATGATTTGAAATTAATATTTGTTCAACTTCAGTTAAAAATCTACTTCCGATCGAACTTTGAATAAACTGAAGTATTTTTTCCAAAAGCAATCAATTTTCCATAATGTAATGGCGGAGAAATTATAGTACGAATATTAAGTAGAATAACTAATGGAACACACGTGGCTAATGTTTACTAACAACTGCAGTGTTCACAAAGCGCCGTCTATCGATCATTACAAACGCGGATTATTGTGATCTATTCGTCTTTGATAAAAAGAAGTTTTGATAATAAATTAAAAGCTACTGTGCATAGTAGCTAATATTTCTTTCGTTTTTCTATCTTTCTTTTCTTTCAATTCATTTTTTAAATTCTTTTTCATACTTTTAAATTCATTTCAAAGAAACAGAAAAATTCTTCATCCTTGTTTTTCCACCATAGTCTGATATTTATGTAGAAAATAAATAAATGAATAAATAAACACGTTTTAAAATTTTTGTTCTTACCCCATGTTTCGGCTAGCATCCACACCTACATTCAGTCACTAAGGGATATCTGACTTTAAGCCAATCGCAATTCAGCCTCTGTGTCCAATCTTGACAATGCCAGCGCAATAGTACCTTATCGGCTGATTTGTGAGGTTTACACATCATTCCTCTTGGGAAAGAACATGTTGGCCGAGGAGCACAAGTGCCTTCTAAAAACCATCGTGGCCAAAAACGAGGACCTAAATCTCGCCACTTCTGAAGCAACGGACAGTGACTTTGCAGCCAGAGCAAATCGCGAAATCTGAAAATAATAAATAAATTTAAAATGATGAAATATAAAATTTTGAAACAACTATAAAAGTAAAGAGAACCTGTGTCTTCATCAGAATAATTTTATTTATTTATTTTTTTCTACAGCAAAACTACTTCTACTTTTACAGTTCTGACATTAATATTTCTGTTTCATTTAATCACCACCAATTCATAAAATTAATAATTAATATCAAATAAAAAATTTAAGCAAAGAAATAAAAACACTAACCTCCTTCTCATCTTGTTTCCAAGTTTTAAATTTATCTTTTTACCTTCTGCCAGTTTTACATGTTGTAACTGTAACCGTTTTATTTGTTTCGGAGGGTTGCCTTGAGGAACTAAGTGGCCAGCTGCTGTACGCCTCAATGCTAATTTTACTGTGCCGTTCGGAAACATGGTATATGCGGCTGGCTGTACTTCACTCATTATTTCTGAATCGAATGATATTCCTAAAATTCTCCTGAGTTTGACAGAATCAATATCTTGGGGTTGAGGGTCATACATCTTGCCTTCAGGTTCTACGAGGTCAAGAACAGGTAAGATCTTTGAAGCAACGGGTCGTCTACCACTCTTATTGCAATTGCAAAATGTTAAGAATATGATAAAAACAGTGTATATCGATCTCGTGTAATGGTCCATCTAAAATGTAAAGAAATTATAAATGAAAATAGAAAAAAAAAAAAAAAAAAAAAAAAAAAAAAAAACATATATTGGCAGATTAATAATAATAATAAAATGGTAAATTTGGAATTTATTTCCCTACAAAACAAAGTGCCAAAACAATGAAATATAAAATATAGTATTGTAAGTTGTAACATAAGTAAGTATTAAATAATAATAATAATAATAATAATAATAATTAATCAATTTGAGGTGTAAACTCTTGTTATTATTTTTTATATTATGCATAGCTTATCATTTTGAATGTCATATCTTGTAATTTTATATTCCGTTTTCCAAATCATAATTGACTCATTTAATTATATATTTTCCTATTATTTTAATTTATTCACCTTTATTAGGACTTGGGAATTCCTGTCATTAAAAATAAACAATTCTCCTTTATATATTTATATATTTATATGTATATATTGATACAAATATTCCTGTTAAAAAATGAATATTTCAAAATAAAAATTAAATAACACTATTAATCAGGGATTTGATTGTCGACGTAACTATAAAAGAAAAATCAAACTTTTTGTTGAAATTTTATGTGGTAGACTTTAACCTGATTGGTGTTTATAATAATTAGTCGAGAATAGTCTAGTTTTATAAAGATGATTTTTCCAGTTCCACTAGACACAAAACTTCACTATCTTCGCTTGAATATAGGAATTTTAAATACTTTTAGAAGAAGTCGCATAATATATTTTACAAGTAATAGGCAGAATTCCGTCCACAATTTATAAAAACTTATGAATGCCATACTTTGTTAAACTTTTAGTTTTTTAACACATTACAACACAGTTGAAAAGTGTTAATCACTTTGATTTGTCTGTCTGTCCGTGCTTCAATTTATTTAAATACATTGAAAAAGATACATGTTATTCAAGTTCATTATGCACTTAAAAAAAAGATTAAAAAAAAAAAACTCTGTTAAAAAATAGAAAAATCTGTAACTTTCTTACGGAAAATTTCTGTTTTCTGAAACTACAGAAATTTAGGTCTCAATCTGTCAAAAGAAGCATTTTTTCTGTAACCAGATAAAATATTTAACCAACCATTGATACAGATTTTATCTGGTTACATTTTTTTTTTCTCCTGTAAAATTTAGTATCAAAGCAGAATCGAAGTATTAAAGCAGGATTGATAAGTGACAGCACAAAACGAGCTTCCATGGCTGTGAGTGAATTCGTCGCCTGCTCTGTGACGGACTCTGGTTCGATCCTGGCACTAAATTAAGTTGAACGGACATTTTTTCCCCTTTTAAATATAAAAGAAGTTAAACCAAAGTAATAACTAAACCAAACATTAAAAACTGATTTTAATTACAGCTACAGCTTTCAAAAAATAAATTCAAGCGGTGCATACTGTTCTAACAACAGATTGCATTACACAAACTAACAAACAAATAAGATAAAACATATATTTATGTTATTTCTTCTCTCTTTTGTATTAATAATCATTTATGAAAGTAGTAATACCAGTGATGTAAACAATTTTTTAACTATTCATTTTCTTGTATGGACACTTTGCTATATTCATACGAAAAATCATATGTAATTATTGTTTATAACCTTGACAGATACTATGCAAGTGTAATAGTATTAATAGATTATATTAATAAATGAACAAATATATGAATATGTTTATTTTTCGCAAGAAAATTCGAGAAAAGAAAATCTCACGCTTCGTATATTTTATAAAACATTTCTATTTAGTCCTTACCTATTATGTTGTTTAACATTTACTGTATTTTATATTCAGTGCATTTCAGAATAAGTGTTAAAATTGTATAACACATCTGAAAATACACTTTAAACCAGGGTTTTAAAAGGTTTTTTTTTTTTTTTTTTTTTTTTTTCTTAATTTGGTTTGAATGGGTTTTTTGGATTTAATTTTTTTTAATTGGGTTTTTTATATTAAACATAAAATAACACTATTGGGTTTGAGTTTTAACTATATTTCAAAAGAGAACAGTTAGAGACTAAAAAAAAAAAAAAAAAAAAACTTATTACAAAATAATAGTAATTAATTAAAATTAATTAAAATTTAAATGACCTTCATATTCTTAATGTTTGGTTTTGTCTAAACTGTAAAACAAATTCTTATTTCGTTCTATTCAGTATTTTATCACAATTTGGAATTTATTTATTTTTTTATTATTAAGTTATTTTGTGTAAAATTAGAACTAGTAACAAAAGAAAAACATTTTACCCCTTCCATGTACGATTTCCATATTACAAATAATTATGCATTTTTATATGGTTAAAGTAAAAAAAGTATGCATTTTTTTTTTTTGGTTAATATTGATACTGAAATATATTATTCATATTTGAAAACTTAATAAAGGAATACACTTGCGTTTTACACTTACATGTCAGAAGTCGATCCAGGTTTTAATTTTTGGGGCTCATTTTTACGAAATTTTTATTTATTTTTGTGGAAAAAAAAAAAAAAAATATATATATATATATATGTATGTATGTATATATAATGTTACACCTTTCATTTTATTAGTCGTTCTATATAAATGTTTATTATCAAGTTAATAGTGTTTCATTGAACCAAGTTATAGGTAACCATTAAAAATAATTCTGAAAACATGGAAAAATTTTATAAAAAGATCGTTTATATAAAACTAAATCTTTTAAAAAATCTGTTTTAATGAATTTGAAGTTTGTAAGGGAAAACAAAAGAACCCATTTTTTGCCTGTATCGAAACTTACAAGGTCAATATATTATATTTGTTAGTTAATATTTGTTGTTAAATTCTTAGACTTTTAGGCAGAGTGTTACTTTTCTTTAGTACGGAGGACTATTAGTCTCAATCTACGGATTTTTACAATACCAGTTTTACAATAGTTGGCCATTTATCAAAATCGAAAATTTATCGAAAATATAATTGAATAATTTGAAAGCGATGTTATAATTTGAAAAAAAGAGAGAGAGAGAAAAAAAAAAAAAACCTAATAGTCCTCCATACTAAACTAAATTCTGTTTTTTTTTTTTTTTTTTGTTAGAAAAAGAAAATTAATAATAATCAGTATTGAAGAAAACAGTATCGATTTTTTTTTTTTTTTTGAGGGGGGGGAGGGGGGAGGGTGAGAAGGTCAAAATGTTTATATTTTATCTATAAATTTCTGTTGATTCAATGGGGAAAAAAAAAAAAAAAAAAAAGATCTGTTTGCGATATGAAAAGCATTCAACGAGGGTGGGAAAGCCAATTTTGAAATTACTTAAACCTGAATGGTCCAGGCCTTGCCAAAATTTTATTTATTTATTTTTCAATTTGATACAGTGCAACAAATTTCGTGTTAATTTACACAATGAGCATTATGCCAAAATACCCTGTAACTAAAATGGCAGAAAATAATTTTCCTGTTTTTTTTAATAATGTATTATTATTATTATTACGAATTTTATTACTGCTTTTTTCGTAATGTATCATTATAATTAGAAATATTTTAATGTAAACAGGCAAATAGTTCGCATTTCATACATTTATGTGTTATGTAAACGGTTTCAAACTTTTTTCAAAATCTGGCTAGTTATCACGGAATTATTTTGCACGCAAAATTATACATCGACAAAAATTTCACTCTAGCAGTTTTATAAAAAATAAAATAAAATAAAATGAAAGACACAAAAATATTCTATACCGAAAAAAAGGCTGTGTTTGACATCTATAAAATAAATTGTGAATCTAGTAAAAATAGTTCCATGTCATCCTTATAAATTCTAATTCCCTTTGGTGGTGAGTTCTAAGAGCCCCTATATTAGAATTCTACAGCGATTTCCTGTATTATCGTGGTCAAACTTTTTAAAAATCTCTGAAAATAAATGCTAATGCAAGAGACTAGTTTTAATACCTATAATTTTTGTTTATGACTAAATTCTAGAAAACCAAACGAAAATTTCTCGCAGTATAAAGGACTTATAATATTTATAATATTTGTAATATTATTTCAGTATCTAGAAAAGTACAGTCTAGAAATTCTCGATAATTTCGTATATTCAATTTATTTGTTTACCTTATATGCATGTCTCGGAAATCGAGATTTCTAGTTTTTTTTTTTCACATCATGACTTACAAATACAAAAATGGCTTGCAACTTTGTTCATTTATTCTCATCTTTCTTTATTCAAAACTCTTCCGTTCAAAAGAGATATTGTTGATAGATGGTTGAAATGAAAGGAAATTTTCTAACAAAGATGGAAAATAATTACATAATTTCAAGCTGGCATAATACAATATACTATGTTATGTAGATATATAAATAATAATTATATATATAATATAATAATTATATGTATAATTATTATATTACATATATATTTATTATATGTATAATAATGTCAAGTAAGAAAATATAAGTAAAAAAATAATAAATTTTTTTTACAAAAATGAAAAATGTTATTAGATTTGAAAAACCCAATAAAACCCGCCCGGGTTTTTTGGGTATGTGGGCGGGTCTGAAATCCTGCTTCAAACAAGGGTTTCCAAAAACTACAATTTTATTTTTTAATGCCACTAATTTTGCAAAATATCAGTCTATTATATTACTTACAACTTTTCTGGTTTTTATATAAAGCGACTGTTTTATTATAAAAATTATAATGTACAAATATAAAATTCTACTTTATACGTGGCAACCTTGCTTCAAGGAATTTTGACATGCATCCCATTACGTATTCGAATATTTTTGCGTGGCATTTCTCCCAATAGTAATCCTGGCATTTCTATTCCTGAATCATTTCTGTTCATCATATTATATTCTAGGAAATACGTTTTATACACCTGAATAATGAATGTTAATTTTGATGATTTGTATACTATAAAGATATTAAAACTAGTAGGCATGGGTGGACTCTGCTCAGTTACCCATCATGCATTTATTTTCATAAATTTGTACTACAGGGTTTTGTATTACAGTTATGTCATGATAAAAGAAATTAATTTCGCCGATTGCTCGGCATGGTCGCACACTGAAATTTCCCGCTTTGTAGACTAACACACTAACAGACAACCTACAGACGGACACCATATCATTTTTTTTATTTTCGGATTTGTCACACCTCAAAACGTGTAAGAAAATCAAAAAATTGAGGTGGAAAATTTCATGAATATCTACTTGATGGGGAACTAATACGCTTTAAAGACCTACCTTTCATAAGCCGTAATGTATTTGAATTTTTTGGGTCTCTGTACGCGAATCATTGTGATATTTATGGTATTTTGAATAGGTATATCATGTTATATTGAACTTAAATAATGTTTATCAATTTCAAGAGATTTTAAAATTATTTTCAGAAATGCAGACAGGTGAGCCGAATTCGAAAATACTTTTAAACTTTGTTGGAAAATGTAATAAAATAAATATAAATAAAGAACATTTTTAGGGTTTTTACGAACTTATTCCAGGAGTTCCCGCGCTATTTTTGAATAGTTCATTTAAAATTAATCTCGGCTTTCCATGTATTATGATGAATTATAATGATGTGTTATGATTGAATGATAGTATATTTGCTATACCATCATGCATACATGAGTAGGCGTTATTAAAAAATATGTCAAATGCCTTTTAAAAATGTCAAATGAGTTGAGTTTCATAAACACGACTCATACGTTCCTGTGTAGGCGTTTGTCAGAACTCGTGGCTCAAAAATTTTATTAAATACCATGCTAGATTTTATACATGTAAACAAGGTTAGTATTTGAAGCTTATTATTAGTAAGGTGCATTTTTTATGAATAGATGATTATTGATCTTGAAGACTGATATATAATGTAATATAAGCAACCTAAGTATTAAATCCTGAAATATTAAATATATATATATATATATATTTAAATTATGTATTAAGAAATTAGTATATACTCGATTGACGTATTCTACACCTTAAAATAAATAACCTTATTTAATCGCAGTTTCTTTTGTTTTTTTATTTCCGAACATAAGTACTATTGTAATCATGTCAAAAATCCGACTTTGAGATTTTGGTGTTTCTATACGTTTTGAGGTCCTCTGAGTTCACTTTTTCTATTTTTACGATGATGTATGTATGTGTCTGTGTGTGTATGTATGTGAGTGAACACGACAGTGTCTAAACACTTTGTTCAAATAAGCTGAAATTTGGTACGTATGTTGTATGTCACCATAGCACGAACCCTATTTATTTTGATGAATCTAGCACTTACAGTTTTTTTTTTATAGGGATACAAAGAAAAAATCTTTATCATTATGGCTTATGGGGCCAAATTTTTCAAAGTGCGATAGCGTCTAAGCGCCTTATTCGTCAGAGCTAAAAATGTATGCACATGTTATAAATCCCCGTTGTACGAAGTGTATAGAGTTTGGTGAATCTAGCATTTATAATTTTTTACAATGTTGTACACAAAGGGGACACAAAGAAAAATTCTTTATCATTATGGTCTTTGGCCTCAAATATTTTAAAGTACGATAGCGTTTAATCACCTTAGTCGATTCAGCTGAAAATTTATACACATGTTATAGATTACCGTAGCACGAATTGTATAGATTTTAGTGAATCTAGCCTTTGTATATTTTTACAGGGACGCAAGTAAATATTCTATATCACTATGATCTATGGTCTAAAATTATATGTAGTGCAATAGTGTAAAATTAAACAATGGGGAAGAATACTCAAATATCCTATTATATTTTTCACTTTTGCTTATCTAACTACTTGTCTTGCTTTAATTTATTTACACAGCCGTTCATTGCTTAATGTTCGGAAAGTCGAGTGGAGTCCCTCCAGATTTTTAATTACTATTATTTAATTTGTGCAGCTTATCCTGTTGTATTTTGTGGTGAAGTTTAGCTTTGGAATGGTCTCCCTTTGTAACAGTTTCTTTCTATTAGTTTTTAGAACGTTATAGAATATTTCTTTTCCGATTTTTTAATATAATTTTCTTCTTTTACATAATTAAACACTTTGACTTATTTAGATGCGTCTGATGGCGTAAGATTTTACGCTCTCGCCTTCAGCTCCCACACTGTTAAAAATTTCTGTAAATTTAATGTAAATATTTATCCAGAGTCTCTGTAAATTAACAGTAATTCTTAGTTAAAAGTGAATAATCGATATTCTCAATCTTTATTCTGTATTTTTGCCTAATTTTATTATTTTATTTTTTAATAAAAATTAAAAATGCCTGTTTCTACTTTAGAAAAAGCATTCGAAGTCCGAAATATATTCTCAACAATAATTAATTAAATTAATATTAGTTATTGAAATGAACGTATAAAATAAGTTTTTTAACATCTCCGTTTACTTTTCTCTGCAATTTTACATAAGACTTAAGATAATAGATTACACAGTTTTCTGTTGAAAATTTTAACAGTGCAGATGACGGGTTCGAGTCAGCGTTTAGGCATAGATGTTCTTAGTCGCTCAAAAAATTCCCTTTAAGCCATAAATCCTGGTCTTATAAGCCTTAATATGTAAAAAATGACCGAAGAGCGATAACCTTCAACCCGATTTCAAAAAGAATTTTTTCTTTTTTTTTTTCTTTTAAATGCAATTTTTGTATTATATTTCTTACGTATAACGATGGAATTTATTAACTTATAACGATGCAATGGTAACTATACATAAAATGATACATTAGCGTTAAGCTCAATCTGCATAGATGATGTACATCGATCTTCATTACTTTATGCCATGCATTTATTATTCATTTATTTATTTTTAGAAGCATTTTATATGAAATTGGTTTTGTCATCGCGTCTTCGTGTCACGCTAATAAACAAGGCGCTTCCATTTTAAAGTAAATATGTGTTATTTTTGTCGCTCCTTGACTTAGTTGGTTAGAGCGTCGCGTTAATAAGGCGGTGGTCGAGAGTTCGATCCCTAAAGGTCCGGCGTGTTAATTTTTGCAGAAAATTAGTAGAAAAGGTGTCAATTGATAAAAGAAAAATTTTCGTTGACTACACAGTATCCTAAGAATTCTTGAAGATTTTATTTAAAAAATCCTAAAAAATTTTTATTAATTTTTTTTTAAAGCTTCTTTTAGTTACTAAAGCGCACAAAATAAAAATGTAACATAAAAAAAAAAAAAAAAAAAAAATAAATAAATAAATAAATAAAAAATAAATATGCCGGATGTTTTTATTATGTAGCCTTAAAACGCATTAATATATATATATATATATATATATATATATATATTCTTACAAGGACATGCTATAAAAAAATATAAAAAAGTTTCAACAATAAGAAAATTGTTGAAAAAAAAATTATAAATCTTTAAAGAAAAATATAAATATTTCACTATTTCATTTTGAAAGAGATGAAAAATTTTAAATATTCAAAATACTTTAAAAAAGCATTCGAGGATAATATTCTTTTTGTATAAGTATTTGTTGGAACATGCATGTTCTATGACTTTTCTTTACTGTTCTTTGATTTTTGGTTAGTCCTGGTTTCGATTCTCCAAAGGCCGATGTGTTAATTTCTGCAGATAATTAATAGAAAAGGTGTCAGTTGATAAGAACATCTTTCAAAGTTTACACAGTATCCTTTGATTCAGTTTTTTAGAAGGTTTTTTTTATAATTAAAAAGTAGAAAATAAAACTTTAAGTAAAAAAAAAAAAAAAAAAAAAACATTTTTTAACAGTAGAAACTTTTTATTGTGGAGCCCTGAAAAGCGTAAAATAAAAAAATATTTCTGCAAAGACATGCTATAAATAAATGAAAGTTTCAACACTAAGAAAATTTTAGAAAAAAAATACAGATATTTCTCTTTTGTCAGAGATGAAACTTTTTAAATATTCAAAATATTTTAAAAAGCTTTCGAGACCTTTGAAATTTATGGCTTAACAAATACTTATGTAGAAACTAATGACTAAGAATATGTTGGTCTCGATAGCTTTTTAAAACATTTTGAATATTTAAAAAGTTTCATCTCTGACAAAAGTGAAATATCTATATTTTTCTCTAGCGTTGAAACTTTGATTTATTTATAGCATGTCTTTGCAAGAATAAATTATTATTTTATGCTTTTCAGGGCTCCACAATAAAAAGCTTCTGCTGTTAAAAAAAGGTTTTTTTTACTTAATTTTTTATTTTATAGTAGTATCTTCGAAAAAATAATACAAAGATATATATAAAATGTGGTATTAAAATAGTCACTGATGAGAATCCTGTATGTAAAGAAATTATTGCAATAATAAAAATATGTGACTACGAGATTTTCATATACCTATGCGTTTTGGGTGCACTAAATCCAGTGTGCTATTTGGTGTTGTATTTATATGTTTGTATGGGAGCAAATACGATATCGTCCAAATTCTTCATTCGACTGAGCTCAAATTCTAGACCTGGATGTTTTAGAGCAAATTAATAAGGCCGATTAACTGTTTTTAAATTAACCTAATCTCCTAAGTTGAACGCTTTATTTCTTTATATATATATATATATATATATATATATATATATATATATATATATATATATAAGTTATTCCTTAGCACTCTTACCAAATTTCTTTTTAAAAGTTATATAAATATTTTTCAGAATAAATTTCCAGTGTCAGTTGTTTGCTTCAATAGGACAGAACTTACGCGTGTTCATAAAATTAATTTCAAAGGAAAAATATCGTGCGCGGGGAAAACTAATACAAATATGTTCATAAAAATTATTTCAAATGAAAAATAATGCGCAAAGGGAAAAACTATACAAAATATTTTAAAAGTGACAAATTATTAAACTAAAAGAATAATGCACATGAACACAATAAAACATGTGTATAAAAAAAAATTAATTAGCAATAAACATTTAATCATTAATTGGTGATGGAAAATGGGAAAGGGGGGGGGGGTAAAAAGTAGTTCATGAGAGAGAAATATTAAACACAATTCTACTTCTCTATGGGTTCTAGAATATCATATAGTAAGTTTAAAATTAATATTGATATTTTTATTGTGGATGGATAAATATTAAAAAATGAAAGTTTTCCGGCAGAATGTTTGAACGGCGATGGTTAGAAATGAAAAAAAAAAAAAAAAAAGGGGGGGGGGAGGAAGCAGGACAAAAAAAATTACATGAGTACATGAGTGAAAAATATTGAATAATTCTGTTCTTTTATAAGTTATAGAATCTAATAAAGCACGCTTAAAATGAATACTGACATTTATATTTCAGATGGAGAAAGATTGAGAATCTAATGTATTTCGTGGAGCGTTTGAACACCGATCGTTATGGGAGTTTGATTTAAAAAAAAAAAAAAAAAAAAAAAAAACGCGGAATTAACGGAGATTACATAAAAGCGGAAAATCGCGGATCCGCGGAAAAATCTTATGCCTGAAACATAATCTTTAAAATTCTTGTACTTGAAGTATAAGGCATTCTCGAGTCGAAACTCGGAGTGCAATCTAAATATATTAAAATAGGTATTTAGCACGTTAATAATAGTTTTGGATTTTTGGATTCTAATAAGAAATGTATCCAAATAATATCAGTTAGTATCAATAATCGTTAGAATACATCTATTTTGTCGAATTGAATTTAGTAATTGTCCTACGATATTAATAAATACAGTCAGCAGCAAAAGTATCCGAGAACTAGCCAAGAATTCTGATATAAAAAAAAGTACACTTAATACAGTTTTGTTAAATAATCCTTGTCGAATCATATCCTTAGACTAAGAACATGACTCGAAAAGGATTTATTTAACAAAGCAGTATTAAGTGTACTGTTTTAAGAAAGGGATTATTGCTAGTCCTCGGATTCTTTTGCTGCCGATTGTATTTTCTCGTCTACTCCGTAATCCTTATTCATTATACTTTTATCGATATTTCTTGCGTACTTTAAAAAGTTTATTATTCGGGCAACGTGCGCAGAAATCTTAGATTTCTTAAAAAATACTCCTAAATATATATATATATATATATATATATAATTATTTTATAAGTTTTTAAAATGTGAAATAGGGTTTATGGGCGCTAACTATAACTGTGCATTTTAGTTGTTGCGGTATTATAAATAGTATGTTAGTGTAAGTGTTGGGCTTTTGTTTTAGTATTAAAATGTCCTTTTTACTTAACTTATATTTATTTCATTTTAATTTTATTTAATGCTAATTTAATTTTTTAAATTTAAATTTTATTGAAATTAGAATTTGGATTTTGTCCTCGCGTTTTCGTGTCACGCTAAAAAACAAGGCGTCTCCACTTTAAAGTAAATGTAAGGAAATCGTTCTGTCGCTCGTTGGCATAGTTGGTTAGAGCGTCAAGTTGATAATGCGATTGCCGTGAGGTCGATCCTCGAAGAGCCCACGCGTTTATTTTTGCAGATAATTAATAGAAAAGGTGTTAATTGATAAAAGAAAATTTTTCATTACCTACAGGGTATCATAAAAATTTTTGAAGAGTTTTTCTAAGAAGATTTTTTTTTGTTGCCAAAAAGCACAATATAAACATTTAAATAATTAGACGCTTTTTATTGACACTGGATTTTTGTCATCGTGTCTTGGCGTCACGTTCAAAAGCAAGGCACCTCCACTTTAACTCGTAAACGCCCAGCGTCCTCATTTGAAGACAGCTAATAAAATAGCGCGTATATCTTTTGTAGTTTCTTAGAATGATTTCTGCTGAGATGCTAGACTAACAGAAGAGTTGTTTGAAATTAATGTATTTAATTCTCAATAGTCCACATTAGTTTAGATTCGAAATATTCATGAAAATATATTTAGCAATATTAATTCGGGCGTTAACGGGTTAATGTAAATATAAGCAACTGTTTATGTCACTCGTTAGATTAGTTGGTCAGAGAGTCATGCTGATAACGTAAAGGTCGAGGGTTCGTTCGAAGATCGATGAGTTGTGTTTTTTGCAGATAATTAATAGAAAAAATGTCAATTGATAAAATAAAATCTTTCATTATCTGCACAGTATTGTAAGAAATTGTGATTAGTTAAAAAAAAAAATTTTTTTTTAGTTGCTAAAACGCAAAAAAATAAAAATAAAATTTTAAGAAAAAAAAAAAAAAACTATCCGTGCTTTAACTGCCGCAAATATCTGTAGATTCCTATGGCATGTTCTTTAATGAAAATTATGTAAGTAGTTTTTTTTTTTTTTTTTTTTTTTTAAATATCGCTTCGGAAAGGCAAATATGCCTCGCAGCAAATTTGCTGTCTCTCGCCCCACGGAGAAAATTCGATCTGTTACTCAAAATGTTACTGAAAATTACTCAAAATAAGAATAATTTGAAGTATCAAACAAAAAATTAATGCACTATTTTCTTATTGCTTGCTATGGCTAATAGTCATTAAAATTTTATAACAGCAATAAACTACAACTGTCAAATATTCTGTTTAGAGATATATTTTTCTGATGTATATTTTTCTGATGTACATTTTTTTTTTTTTTTTTTTTTTTTTTTTTAAAGACTTTAAAAGAAGCTCTAAACAGTATTTCTTTATATGTATCTCCAAGCTATGGGAGCACTGCTATCTTGCGGGTTTTTTTTTTTTTTTTTTTTTTTTTTTTTTTTTTTTTTTTCATGTTACATTATCTTCAGTTCCGTTATGATTTAAGTGTACAGTCGGTAACAAAAGTGTCCGAACACTAGCAAAAATTCCTATGTAAAAAAAGTACACTTCAAACGGTTTTGTTAAAACAATCTTCGTCGAATCCTGTTCTTAGTCAGTGTAAAAACATGATTCGATAAGGATTTATTTAACAAAACCGTATGAAGTGTACTTTATTTACATAGAAATTTTTGCTAGGGTTCGGACACTTTTGTTACCGTCTGTATTTATTGTTCCCCCAGATTTTCAAAATGTCCGCCCTCCCCTTCCCCCCATCCACACACACACACACACATACACCGTCCTAAGTTAATAGTCTGAAATGAATGATTATAAATAGCAGTAGTGATTTCTGTACAGTGACGCACAAAAGAATTTGTAGGGGAAACTAGGCCAAGTTGGTATAGATTTTACTTCTTGATTTTGTTTATTTATTTATTTTTTGTGTGTGCGTGAAATGCTTTGAAAAAAAAATCTGATCAGTGAGTCGGAAAGCTTATGTATCTCCTAAGGATGGGAGCACTGCTACTTTACGGATGTTTTCAAGTTATGACATATTCAATTCCATTCTAACCTAAGTGCATTTGTCCACGCCCCCCCCCCCTTTCAGATTTCCAAAATGTCCATACACCACGCCACCCTCCTCCTAATGTTAATAATTTGAAATGAACACCGACTATAAATATCAGTGTCTGATTGTATATAGTGTCACACAAAAGAACTTGTAAGGGAGACCGGAGCTAGTTGGCATAGGTTTTTCGTCCAATGGTTAGAAAAAATTCTGATGAATGAGTCGGAAAGCTTTAACTTTAAGACAACAAAATCATGCAGGATTCATAACTTACAGTCGACAGCAAAATCATTAAAGCGCTAATAAAAGATGTGTACAGCGTTAGTAAAAGATGTGTATCGTATTTAAAAGATGTGCACCTAATGCTGATTTGTTGAGTAAATATTTGTCGAGTTATGATCTTAGTCTTATGCTGTTTATAAAAGAGTAAGCGAATGATAAAAATTAGAAATCAAACGAAAAAAAAAAAAAAAAAAAAAAGAAAAAAAAAAATGTGGATGTGTGCTTTAATAATTTTGCTGTCAACCACAACCCAAAGTTTGAAATAACTCGAAAAACACTTTTCCTGAAAGCTGGCAACTATTCCAACGAACGCTGGGTACGGCATACCCGTAGGGGTGAGTTGGCATAATGTGATATGAGCAGGGATTCTCAGGGGAACACAGCAATTTTCGAGGAAAAATATTTTATTTTATCAAAAGACTTTATTTAAATAATACTTGACTAAAAATTTCTGCTTAAATGCGTTAAAAAATAATTATTGCTTCAAGAAAAATAAATTATGTTTATTCTTTTAGCTGCTTATAGTTATTCAAAAAGAATTACAGTGGTGGACATAATTATAAGACACCTATCTAATTTGACAAATAGTGAAAGAAAAGATTCAGAGCTTAAAAATGTTTTATCAAATACGTCAAAAACATAAATTTATTCTGTTATCACACGTAATTGTTTTACAGAAATGATATTTTCATACAATTTAATGAAAAAACTTAAAAACATAATGGACAAAACTATAAGACACCAACCGTTTTTTCCAAATACAGTGGTCAACATAATTAGCAGATACTAATGGTCTAAAAGAAAATCCTCTAACATGGTTATTCAATATTTAGTGGAGCCGCCATTGTTTTTTATAACATAAAAGATGCGATTCGGCATCGAATCTATCAATTCTAACAAAATATTGCAAGACAGTTCTTCTCAAGCACATTTTATAGCATTCTTTAGGTCTTCGACACATATAAACTGCCTCCCATTTCGGTAAACCGCACGAGCTAAGATCCCCCACAAGTTTTCGATGGGATTTAAGTCTGGGGAGCGAGAAGGCCACGGGAGAACATTGATACTTTGCTCTGAAAGCCACTTTTTTATTTCGTGTGATGCATGAATCGGCCCGTTATCGTACTGGAAAGTGTAGTTTTCGCCACAAAGAAGTCCACCGTATATGGCTAGTTGATCATTAAGAAGATTATTATGCTTCTCGGAATTCATTCTTGAATGCACAAAAACAATATCCGTTTTCCCTTGAGCCGAAAAACCAGCCCAAACCATTACACACACACACACACACACACACATATATATATATATATATATATATATATATATATATATATATATATATATATATATATATATATATTTGCGTACTTGGGGGTACGTAAGTTGTCCGAGAATGAATGGCGAAACTTCCAAAAATTCAGTAGTTTATTTACAGAAAATCCAGAAGAATACCAGGTCTGTAAACCAGGTATTAACTTCAATTCCACCAATAAACACAGCTTAAATAATAGCCGTCAACAGCAAAGCCACAGTACAAACTGTATAGCAGTAACACATACAGCAATGCAACCGTATTTCTAAAGAGGCTTACAGCTCTTTCAATAGCAATGAACATTGGCGGAAGCTAATCTCAAAATAACAGACTGGGATTTGGCGCGATGCAGCTCCTTTTATACTCCTCTGTCGAACCTAGAATGTTCAGAAAAAATCTAGAAACTAGTCAGCCGTTCAGGTTACAGCTTCCATATTTGGTATATCGATAATAAGGATTTTCTCGCCAAGGTCGCCAAAAAAGTCGCCAAGGAGGGAAAAGTCACCAAATTTGGCACCAAATCCATTACCTGCCTTATTGGATCTTTTTAATGCGTTTTAAAGGGAATATTAAGCTATTTTAACGCGAAAATGAGCTGGAAATGCAGAAAATTGACATTTTATCATCTTACTAAGCCTCTTTGAAAGAATTTATACAAAAATAGATACAATTATTTACAATTTCGCAACAATATATATACACATATAAATTTTCACCATTCGTTTACAAGACTACAGAAAAATTAAGGTATTTTAGAAGGTAGTTTCTCTAAATTCTGTTAACACTTTTTATTTCAATATTTTTATTATTACATAATATTTAACGCATTTTCATAAACATATCTATATTAGAATATCTTTAAAATAGGAGAAAACTGAATTTATTTCTAACAACAAATAAATTATTTTTATATAAAAGTTTCGTTTTACATTTGACAATAAATAGGACATTTGCAAAAATGATAACTCCGTGATTTATAGCACTTATTTTCTATTTTCTTTACTCTACATACGAAAAGGGAATTCTTTCCTGTAATTTGTCATTGCCCCAGATCTTTGGTTATAGATGTTTCCTCTTCCTTTCTTTCCAGAATATAATGATGTATTGCTCAACTGAGTTTATAGATTTCTACATTCAATTGAAATCGAAAAGACTCCACTATAAACTTTTCGGTTCTAAATAAATAAATCATACAATTAATTTGACCATCCATCAAAATACCATTTCAGATTTGGGATGTGAAAGTTAGCGGGAAGATAATATAACTAACATAAGTTATATTTTTAGCAATTTCCCCACTTGTCCCTCTCGATCCGTTGTTGTAGATTAAAAGAAATATTATTTTGAGATATCAAAAAATAAATGTTGGAACTCAACAATTAATTTTATCACTGTTTCGTACAACATTTGTAATGACACTCTATTACTCTATTAAATCTTTATTGAGTTATTTTTTGGTGATAAATGAACGTAACCAAAGGTTTAAAAGAGTTTTCTTCAGTGAAAAAGAGGAGAAATATTTTCCAAATGTTGAGGAAATAAGGATGGATGAAAGCGAGTACTACTCGCTTTGGGATGAATAATGCTTTATTTTAATATTTATTAGTTATTAGTTGTTTAGTTTGTCGATAATTAAAAAAAAAAAAAAAAAAAAAAAAAAAAAAAAATCTCTTTTTTAAGATAAATAATCGTTTGATAAATTTTATTTATTTATTTTGCTCTTATTAATTTAAAAATTATATTTTAACAAAGTTCTAGTGCAGTTATTCAAACAATTAACATTTATAATTATAATAATGAATTTCAAAACTAAAAAACAGTTGAAATATGCACAAGTTTTAACATACATATATACAACATGTAATTTTTGACATTACATATCCATTTGTCTGAGTTCTCTGTTTTATCCTTAAATGCATAAACTGTTCCAAAAAAATTAAAACGCGCTTTAATTTTTTACCTATTACAGATGTAATTTTTTTTTTTTTTTTTTTTTTTTTTTTTTAAGCACTTGATTTTATATCATTAGCGCTCATGCATCAAACATGGATTAGAATAAAGCATAAAGAAAAAACGTATAAAATGATTAATTAACTGTGGGGTTAAGGACGGTTTACTACGCTAGGGTCCTGGGCCAATGGGTGGAATTAACTTTCAAAGGGGTCCCAGCCTATATTTACAAGAATTTCGGAGAAAACCACGGAAAACCCCGAACGGCTAAGTCGACATGGGATCGAACCCGGCACTTTCCGTCTAACAGCTTTGAGCACAGATTCGCTCAGTCACAGGCGGGGCTGAATTTAAAAAAGGAAAGAAAACTCCTAACAATAACAAGAACAACTTAAAAACTAGAATAAAGTAACTTATGACTATATAGACATAAAAGAGATTTAGTCGCTGGAAGTTAGCTGCATCAGCTGTATGGTCCACCAATATCGACTGTATAGGCTTACTTCATTCAATGAAGAACACCTAAGCAAGTGATCGTTGTCCAACTCAAAGTTTCAGAAGCTAAATTTTTACAGCATTCGTAGTAATAGTTGGTGGGAAAACGTAGATTATTTAATAAACTGGAAATTAAAACTCGGGAAGATCTTGCAGAAAACTAAACAAGAACTTGAAAGACAAAATCTGAATTGAGATACTAATTCAAGTGTTGATTTTGGAGACCGAAAATTTGTCACCGAAAATGTGTTGTTGAAATAGACTAATGATCAAAGTTGTTCATCAGCCAGACGGTATCAGGAACATATGACGGGATTGTTACTTTTAAGTTTGGAAACCATCTCTAATTGCATATTAAAGGATAAAAAAAATTCGTGAATTTTACGCCGATTAATAAAAAAAAAAAAAAAAATTAAAAATCAGGTTCGGGCTAATATATGTATATAATATAAATGAGTGTGTATTCGCTTCTAATAACTTACTAATTTCTTATCGTAAATTTATAATTTTTCTAAAATTTTTTCATTTACCCTGCTGTATCTTTCAAATCAACCTTAATTTTTCTGACGCTAGAGGGTGCTGTTTTATAAATTTCTGCTAATAACACAGACTTTTTTATTTTCCAAACACTATAGCGAGGAAAGTAATGTAATCATGTCAAAAATCCGAATTTGAGATTTCGATGTTTCTGTACGTTTCGAGGTCCCCTGAGTCCGTTTTTACTATTTTACTTTCCGAACACTATAGTGAGGAAAGTATTGTAATCATGTCAAAAATCCGAATTTGAGATTTCGATGTTTCTATACGTTTCGAGGTCCAATGAGTCCGTTTACACTATTTTTGCGATGATATATGTATGTGTGTGTGTATGTATGTGTGTATGTATGTGTGTATGTCTGTGAGTGAACACGCTAGCGTCTAAACGCTTTGTTCGAATAAGCTGAAAGTTGGTACGTATATTGTAAGTCACCATAGTATGAACCCTATAGATTTTGGTGAATCTAGCACTTATAGTTTTTTTTCAGGGACACAAAGAAAAATTCTTTATCATTATGGCCTATGGGACCAAAATCTTAAAAGTGCGATAGCATCTAAACGCCTTATTCAATTGAGCAAATAATTTATACACATATTATAGGTCACAGATACTCAATCTGTATTGATTTTGGAGAATCTAGCACTTATAGTTTTTTTACAGGGACACAAAGAAAAATTCTTTATCATTATGGCCTACGGGGCCAAATTTTCAAAAGTGTGATAGCGTCTGAACGCCTTATTAATCTGAGCAAAAAATTCGTACACATGTTATAGGTCATAGTTGCACCAAATGTATAGATTTTGGTGAATCTATTACTTACAGTTTATTACAGGGACACAAAGAAAAATTCTTTATCATTATGGCGTATGGGACAAAAATGCGATAGCATCTAAACGCCTTATTCAATTGCGCTGAAAATTTATATGAATATTATAAATCACTGTTGCACTAACTATAAGCATTTTGGTGAATCTTTACAGGGACGCAACTAAAAATTCTTTATCATTATTACCTTATGTGCTCAAAGTTCAGTAACGTTAAATAAAACATCGTGTAATATATGGAGAAAAATACTTAAACACTCTAAAATGGTTTTCTCTTTTTTGTTTGTTTAACAACTCCTCTTTCTTTACTTTATCTACAAAACTGTTAATTACTTAATGTTTGGAAAGTCGAGAGGACTCGCTCCAGATTTTTTTTTTTTTTGTAATCGTAGAAACTTACTAATTCAATGAATACTGAATAGGCAGGCAGTAAGGTCTGAAATGAGAGGAGGGCGCCGCAAACTCCGCTGAGCGGGAGGTAGTCCCGATAAGAATTTTTACTCTGACAGAGTTAATCTTCATCGAATAAATAATAATAATAATAATTATAATAAAAATAGCAGTTGTTTTAGAAATTCTGTTCAATAATTAAATACATAGTGTACGAACTTAAAGGTTAATTATAATTCACTGTTTTAATTTCGTTTGAGTTTCTATTAATATTCTAATTTTACTCTTTTTAAATTCAACTAAATTTCATTAGCCAACGTTCTGCATTGTTTTTCCCCCAAAAGTATTTGCCTCAGAAATATAATAATTGTATTGATTCTTCAATTATTAAAACGTTTTCCTTTCTGAAATATTTTGAAATTTTTGTTCTTAAATCAAACACTGTATAAATTATTCGATAAAAATTATTACAAAGCAAATATCTCCCAAGCATAAAATTGTATCTTGTTTAAAATAATACAGTCGGCAGCAAAATTATTGAAGCACATATCCACATTTTTCATGTATATATATATATATATGTAGTTTGATCGCTAATTGTTATCATAAACTTACATTTTTATGATTTTTTTATTACATTTTTATAATTGTTGCTAGCGCTTCAATAATTTTGTTGCCGACTGTATTTGCTTTTTCGAACTAAAATCTAGCACTCAAGTCGAAAAGCATTGTGAAATACTGTTAAACTATTAAGAGTACAGAAGACAAAATTAAGGTTAATTTACATTATTTGAAATTACAAATCCAATTCATCTCGTTTTTAAATTTAGTAGACTAGGAAAAAATAATTTATTAATGAAGGTTCTTCATTGCTTTGCATAAAAACATTTAAATAGGTTCTAATTTTATTGCTTCATCGAGCTTTCAGATAATTTTATCTTCTGAAACATTTTGATCTTTTTTTTTTTTTCATCAAAATCAAAGATTACAAAAGATATTTTGGTAAGGTCATTTTCTCAATAGTTATACACAATATATAATTGTTCAATTGCAAGTAAAATGATTTTTAAATCTGAAAAAAAGTATTAAACATTAGTTAACTATCAACTAGGTGAAATAGTTTATTGGTTTTCGTTTACGACATTGCATGGGCAAAAGTATTTGAAAATAATCTGGTGTGTCACTCACACGACTTTCTCTTACCCTGAAATTTAATACTATAAATACAGGTTGGAGATTAAGAGGTAAGATAACGATGTTATGTAAACCTATGTTAAACAATTCAAATTAGGCTTCGGGAGAGTTTTATATGATAATTAGTTCTGTGTGAGGGGGGCTACCGGCCCCCTTAACCCCCCGTTTCATTACTGCACCTACATTTATATAAAATTTAAATCTGTTATTAAAATTATACAGACAACTTTCACATGCAATATTCCTTGAAATTTATCAATCTTGATCAAATTTTCCAGCAACAAATTTATATTAACTTGAAAATACAACTTTTGGATCTCCTGAAAGTAGGTAAGAAAGGCCGGTTCTGGCGCAGGGGGAGGTGGCACTGCGGCACCGGCAAGTCGTGCGGATGTCACACCACCCCCTGAGGGGTCTAGATGGGTTGACATTGACCTTGAGACATCCTCTAACTTGATCGTGAAAGATGACGAGGGTATTAATGAAGAAAATTAATTAAAAAATTTAATGAGTGATTTTTTGTAAAAGGTGACGACGGTATTAAAGTGATGTTTGCGGTATAAGGTAAAAAGCATGCTATTGTTTGTGAGTCATTAGGAAATTAATTAGGGAGTTAATTAGGAGGTTAATTAAGAAATTAATTAATAAATTAATTTAAAAAATAAATTTAAAAATTTAGGGATAAATAAGAAATCGATTGAATTTAAGAATGTGGATGTGCATAGAGTATGTAAGAAATAGAGTGGTCTGAGTAGGGTTCGAACCCGGCACCTGGCAGTAAAAATATTCCCATAAGACAGTAGTTTTCGCGTGTGCGTGAGTGATTTTTATAGCATATGTCTGCACTGTTCTTTTAAAACTATGAATGCTAGAGTCCGAAAAGAATTCAATCGTTTTAATGATATTAATTAGAGAATAATAATTAAGAAAAATATTAATTAAGGATCTTCTTGTAAAAAATCATCAAATATTTTCCGAAAAAAAGGTAATGAAAGCAAAAATTAAGTATAAAGAATGAAAGAAAGTTTAGAAACATAGATTTTGACTGAGATTCGAACCTGCTACCTTGCAGCAAAAAAATATTTCAGTAGTTTTCGCGTATGTGTGAGTGTTCTTTAGAAATATGTCTATGCAGATCTTTTTTAGCCTAAGAATTCTATTGATTGAAAATTAATCAATCGTAAAATTAATATAAATTACAGAATAATAATTAAGAAAAATAATAATTGAAGATCTTGTAAAAATTCACCAGATGTTTTTCGAAAACTGAGAGTAAAAATTAAATTAAAAGATGATTAAAATCTCAAATGTGTAAGTGAAATTAGATTAGGATGAAAGACGAGAATTGTTTTTTTGATAGATAACTAAAAAAGAGTGATTAAAATTTCTTATTAATTACTTAATTGAAGAAAGTTCGTTAAAAAAATACTTTTCATCATAAAGATTTTTTAATTATGAATAACTAGTATCCATTTTAAACTATATATAAATATATTTTCCATTATAAATATGATATCTTAATACAAAAAGATCGACTTTATTCACCAACGGTGACGTCACAATGTTTGCGTAAAAAGAGGTAGTATACCCTTAAGCAATTTCTGAGAATCGGGTTAGGTACGGTATTGTCAAAAGATAGGGGGAGAAAATTCCAGTTTTGCTTCAACTTTTCACGTGTTTAAATATGTTTACTGTTGGATGCACTAAAAATTATCTACTATTTTGAATTATGTTCAGTTCACTTCTTTATAAGAAAAATGTATATAATGTGAAATTAAAAGTAAATAAAAAAACTTTAAAAATTCTTCTTTTAAAAATAAATTAATAAAAATAAGTTGATCAATGTAAAAAACTGAAAAATTCGCTGTTTGAAAAGAAGTCTTAATAAGTTTAAGAAAATATCGTAACATTTTGTATTATATTTTACATAAGAGAGTGAATCTATCATTTTTCAGAAGTTACTTTAGTGCAAAATAATAACTGATGTTGAAAATTTCTCTACCTTAAACAGTTATACTTCAGATATAACTTTTTTTGGGATCTTCTTATCACTGTCATCGAACATACATGTATAATCACTCCCACATAAATTCTTTCATATATATTTTAAAAAATTTACAGTGTTGTATTTAATTATAAATTATCTTTAAATTTCCTTTCGCTCATTAAAATATTGTATCTATTTTTATTTCAAGTTTTGTATTATAGTACTAGAAATCTTCCAACATTCTTAAAATAAAATAAGTTTCTGAACAGAGTGATAATTAGAAATTCAATGTATTTTTATCTATAGTTTAACCATTTTTTTGTAACTCCCTAACATTTTTTTTAGTGTAAACCCGTGAAATTTTACCAATAAAATCCGAAATAGGGTCTTAAAAATAAGAATTTGACATGATTTTTAATAAATTTTAGGATATATCTACAAAAATTTTAGAGTATTTGGCGATAATTCAGATTTGGTGAGAAACACCTAGTATTAATTCCGAGTGAAGAAAAATTTTATTACTTGTCAAATTTATTTTGAGAAGTGAGGTTGCTTATTTTATAACCTGAATTCAGTACTACATAATAATAGTTTTTTCAAGATGGATGTCAGAACAGATGTCATTTTGTTAAACGCATTTACTCATATATTCAATAGATCACACATTCGCAATTCAGAAGTAGAGATTATAAACCACCTTAAATTTCGAATGAATGAATTTATCAATTCAGAAATTAGCAATCAACTTTATGAAAATGTTGATATGTTATCTGATGAAAATTTTTATACCTGTTTAGATATTGCCTTAAAAGAAATGATAAAAAATGAAATTAATTGGGATAAAGTTGTAATTTACTTAGTATTTTCAAGTGAACTTATGGCAAAGCGCTTTAAGAGATCTGGAGAGTTTATCATACTTTGGATAAAATTTTTTAATATCTTCCAGAAGTATTTAGGTAGTTGGATTATTGATAATCAAGAATGTATAAAAGTCAAAGAAGTGAAAAAATCATTTTTTCAAAGAATGTGGAGTTTTATCACTCGATCATAATATGAAAATTGTAAAAATATTATCTGCTATGTTGAATTATGTTCAGTTCAATCTGTAAAAGAACAATGTTCAAGAAAAATGTATGTATGTAATGTGAAATTCAAAGTAAATAAAGAACTTTAAATGGAAATTTTGTTTAAGAAAAAATTATTTGAAGTAAAATTCATCTTTAAAAAATAAATAAATAAAAATAAAAATAAGTTGATCGATGTAAAAAACTGAAAAATTCACTAAAAATATAAGAAACGCATTTTCACAATAATAAGATTGTAAATGTAAGATAAAATCACAAAATTACCAGCATAAGAGACTGTAGGTATTTGAAAAAAAAATTATGAAGTCAACAATTTTGGTGTTAAACAGCACATCTTATTTTACAAAGTACTAAGTTTTTTAAAATCATTTAGTTTGAACTTTTTCAAACTTATAAACTGAAATTTTTGTGAATGTAAAATTTTTTACACAAAGTATTTTAGAAAAAATATCATCTCAGAAATTAACTAACTTATTTTTAGAATAAAAATATAAGAAACTTATTTTTACTAAAATATTTTTGTACAAAGTATTTTAGAAATTTAGATAACTTGTTCTTGAATAAAAATATAAGAAACTTATTTTCACAATAATAAGATTATAAATGTAAGATAAAATCACAAAATTACCAGCTTAAGAGGTTGTAGGTATTCGAAAAAATCACGAAGTCAACAATTTTGGTGTTAACAACACATCTTATTTTACAAAGTGCTAAGTTTTTAGTCATTTAGTTTGAAGTTTTTCAGACATATGCTTATAAACTGAAATTTTTTGTAAATGAAAAATTTTTTACACAAAGTATTTCAGAAAAAATATCATCTCAGAAATTAATTAACTTATTTTTAGAATAAAAATATATGAAACTTATTTTTTCTAATGATAAGAATGAAAATGTGAGATAAAAACTCATTCTTACCAATTTAAGAGACTGTAAGTATTTTAAAAATTATGAAGTATGCAATTTTAATGTTTCACATGTGTTAATAACGCATCTTATTTTACAAAGCACTAAGTTTTTAAAAGTCATTGGGTTTGAAGTTTTTCACACATATGCTTATAAATGAAATTTTCGTAAATGAAAAATTTTTACACAAATTATTTTAATACAAATTCTATCTCAGAAAAATTAACTTTTTCTTTTTAGGTTGAAAATGTAAGATAAAAAATCTAACACTTATCGAATTTAGAAGCTGCAGATGTATGATGAAATCATGAACTTGAAACTTTAAGTATTAACAACCTACCTTATTTGAAAATACTAAACCACAAGTTTCGACAAATCTATAATCAACTGTTAAAAAACATAGAATATTTTTTTCCCTAAAATGTTTAACGTAGATGCTACATCCATAAAAATACAGAGTGAAAGTGTACAAATTATCTGTTTAGACATGTTGATAAACTAGAATTTTCCACAAGATTCGAGTATTATAGCAAGGTATGGGATAATATTTGGCTAAATTTCCACTAATATTGGCGATAGTTATAAAAATTTGGCATGAAATAAGAGAATTTGCCGTAAATTCTTAAGTAAAACTAATGAACGAAGAAAAAATTTGAATTAGTTACATTCTTTTCTCGCTGTAGAGTTGTCTAAGTTCTCATACTTAGTAGTTTTTAAAGTCTTACTTTTAGAGTGATTTTTTACACTTCGCTAAACTGAAGTACAAAATGAATAATACTTTAACGTCCGAGGAGACACACGTTTCCGTTCAACAAACCCCTTCATCAGGTTTTGAGGATGAGAAGTTATCTAAGCTTTTTATTTGTCCAACTTGTAAGAAGCCATTTTTTAAAAAATCCTATCTTACTAGACATGTCAAGGTTCACAATGATATTAAACCTAATATTTGTTACGTGTGTGAGAAAGGATTTGTTACTTTACATCGTTTAAAAAGACATATGGAAACCCATAGAAAAATTTCCATAAGATACAAATGTGAATATTGTATTGAAAATTTCAATCGCAAGTGTGATTTATTTAAACATAAGAGATTATTTCATCAAAAAGTCTTACCTGAACATCTATGTATTATTTGTAAAGATGCTTTTAAACACAAGTATGAATTGGAAAAACACAAGAGGGTGCATTATCGTAAACCTGAGTATCTATGTGAGGAATGTTCTATAACCTTTACAACAAAACATGCTTTTTCAAACCATAAGCGAAAAAGTCATAAAAAGACTTTACATACATACTGTTGTGACGAATGTACTGATACTTTTTCAAACAGACGACATTTTTTAAAACATAAAAGAAATATGCATAAAAAAACTTTAATGCAAACTAGATGTGATGAATGCAGTGAAACTTTTCAGTGTAAGTATGAATTATTGCAACATAAGAGAAAGAATCATCTTAAAGACTTTAACATACGTAGAAATTGTAATGATCGAAGCACTAACAATGAATTATCAACAGTTAATAATGACAGTGAGAATCTGGACTTGTTAAATTTTTTGGATAATTTTCACATTGAATGTGCGAATGGTGTTTTTGACTTACATTCCAACAACTTTCAGAATGAAAATATAGACTTAGACTTAAAAAATTTTTTGAACAATTCGAATGTGGAATATACAAGTGGAAATAATATTGATGATTTATCTGCCAAAGATGAAAATAAGGACTTAAATAATTTTAACCTGATACAAACTGATTTACCTCTAGTAAACTATGACAATGAAAGTCTGGACTTGTTAAATTTTTCGTGTAACTTTAATCCCAAGTGCTTGAATATTTTTTCTGCTAACGACGAAAATATGAATTCGAATAATTTTAGTGCGAAGGAAAATGAGTTGGTGACAGATAACTTTAACAATGAAAATCTAGACTTGCTAAATTTTTTGAATAACTTTAATACTGAATGTATGAACGATATCCCAACAATATAGATTTGCTGTCTTGTATTATTGTGAATGAATTTCAAATAAAAAGATTTCAATGAAAATGATTTGTTTTAATTTTTATTACAAAATCATCTTTTTTATAATATTTTCTATTAGAATACAAACTGAAGTGTCATCTTTTTTTAAAATAAAAACATGTAAAAAGTTTACTTGTGTATTAACGATATACTTTTTCATTACTGTAGTAGAATTGATTGAGTATAATATTTAAACACTAAGTAAAAATTATGTACAATAGTAGTTTTATAAACTATCAAACTTACATCGAAGAAGAAAAAACTTGTAAAATTGTTTTACCACTCAACTGTAAAGTACTTGTGAAAATCTTAAATGAATTTATCTTATTAACAATTTTCCTGAAAAACTAGCTTATAAAAATTTTAGATATAATTATGAAGTTAGTATTTTCCTAAGTATCACGTTTGAATCTTACTTTGAATATACATCATCAAAGTGTTTTATTCTTTAACTAAAATCACAATCTCTATTCCAAAGAGTGTAAAAATAATGTTATAGTAACAACTTAAACTTTTATATATAGATACTTTCACGATTGTATTTTAACTTTTTTTTATTTTTTAGAATACAGAAAATATTTTGTAAGAATTGTGAAAGCTTAATTTTAGAAGTTTGTGAAATTTCACAAAATTTTTTTAAACATTTTTGTCAAATGTTTTCTTTATGTCACATCACTTAAAAAAATTTAACTGTTTTTAACAGAATTGCTAACACAAAACATTAAGTTAGAAAATTTATAGATAAAACTTATAAGATACGAAAAACCATATGTGAAGTAATAACAAAAGGTGTATATACTTTCAAGTTTAGACATGGTTCAACAAGCTTGAGGAGACACTAAAACCTGTAGCTGACGTCATAACCCATGTAGCGTAACTTTTCCCTTACTACTACGTCACAAATGTATAATTTAACAAAAAGTACTTATGTCACCCCACAATTCCTGTCTTGTATTATTTTACTTTGTGTATAAAATCAATGATCTATAAAAAAAGCTTTGTCGTTTTTATACACTTTGAAGTAAAAATTTTCTCCAAAAACATCAAATTATATTTTGCAAGTATGAATTGATATGTATTTGTTTTAAATATCTCTAAGTTACATTATACCAAAGTATAATTTCTAATATTTTAACAATTCTCACTTTACAAAAATTAACTTGTATGCATTTCTAGATCTTTAATAAAAATCTTTAATTTTTTTATCTCAAAGACTTTAAACTATTCGAGATATGTGCAGCTTAAGTGCAATCCAATACTATTTGCATGACAATGTGGAATATCATATGTTAAGAAAATCTTAAATTTTGAATATTTTTCAGTTATTAAACGAAAAATTGTCTAAAATTAACAATTTTTTACTTACTTATTTATTTATTTATTTATTTTTTATTTATTTTTATTTTTTAATTTGTTTTTGCAATAATGTTTTAAAGATTTCTCTTATATTGTGTGTTTATGTCCACGAATGTAACTTAGTGAATTTAGTATTTCTTGTCAAAACTTTTTAGTGTAATTCTCTTCTTTAGTGAAACACTTAGTAAATTTTACACAATTTTTCGTTTAATAACTGAAAAATATTCAAAATTTAAGATTTTCTTAACATATGATATTCCACATTGTCATGCAAATAGTATTGGATTGCACTTAAGCTGCACATATCTCGAATAGTTTAAAGTCTTTGAGATAAAAAAATTAAAGATTTTTATTAAAGATCTAGAAATGCATACAAGTTAATTTTTGTAAAGTGAGAATTGTTAAAATATTAGAAATTATACTTTGGTATAATGTAACTTAGAGATATTTAAAACAAATACATATCAATTCATACTTGCAAAATATAATTTGATGTTTTTGGAGAAAATTTTTACTTCAAAGTGTATAAAAACGACAAAGCTTTTTTTATAGATCATTGATTTTATACACAAAGTAAAATAATACAAGACAGGAATTGTGGGGTGACATAAGTACTTTTTGTTAAATTATACATTTGTGACGTAGTAGTAAGGGAAAAGTTACGCTACATGGGTTATGACGTCAGCTACAGGTTTTAGTGTCTCCTCAAGCTTGTTGAACCATGTCTAAACTTGAAAGTATATACACCTTTTGTTATTACTTCACATATGGTTTTTCGTATCTTATAAGTTTTATCTATAAATTTTCTAACTTAATGTTTTGTGTTAGCAATTCTGTTAAAAACAGTTAAATTTTTTTAAGTGATGTGACATAAAGAAAACATTTGACAAAAATGTTTAAAAAAATTTTGTGAAATTTCACAAACTTCTAAAATTAAGCTTTCACAATTCTTACAAAATATTTTCTGTATTCTAAAAAATAAAAAAAAGTTAAAATACAATCGTGAAAGTATCTATATATAAAAGTTTAAGTTGTTACTATAACATTATTTTTACACTCTTTGGAATAGAGATTGTGATTTTAGTTAAAGAATAAAACACTTTGATGATGTATATTCAAAGTAAGATTCAAACGTGATACTTAGGAAAATACTAACTTCATAATTATATCTAAAATTTTTATAAGCTAGTTTTTCAGGAAAATTGTTAATAAGATAAATTCATTTAAGATTTTCACAAGTACTTTACAGTTGAGTGGTAAAACAATTTTACAAGTTTTTTCTTCTTCGATGTAAGTTTGATAGTTTATAAAACTACTATTGTACATAATTTTTACTTAGTGTTTAAATATTATACTCAATCAATTCTACTACAGTAATGAAAAAGTATATCGTTAATACACAAGTAAACTTTTTACATGTTTTTATTTTAAAAAAAGATGACACTTCAGTTTGTATTCTAATAGAAAATATTATAAAAAAGATGATTTTGTAATAAAAATTAAAACAAATCATTTTCATTGAAATCTTTTTATTTGAAATTCATTCACAATAATACAAGACAGCAAATCTATATTGTTGGGATATCGTTCATACATTCAGTATTAAAGTTATTCAAAAAATTTAGCAAGTCTAGATTTTCATTGTTAAAGTTATCTGTCACCAACTCATTTTCCTTCGCACTAAAATTATTCGAATTCATATTTTCGTCGTTAGCAGAAAAAATATTCAAGCACTTGGGATTAAAGTTACACGAAAAATTTAACAAGTCCAGACTTTCATTGTCATAGTTTACTAGAGGTAAATCAGTTTGTATCAGGTTAAAATTATTTAAGTCCTTATTTTCATCTTTGGCAGATAAATCATCAATATTATTTCCACTTGTATATTCCACATTCGAATTGTTCAAAAAATTTTTTAAGTCTAAGTCTATATTTTCATTCTGAAAGTTGTTGGAATGTAAGTCAAAAACACCATTCGCACATTCAATGTGAAAATTATCCAAAAAATTTAACAAGTCCAGATTCTCACTGTCATTATTAACTGTTGATAATTCATTGTTAGTGCTTCGATCATTACAATTTCTACGTATGTTAAAGTCTTTAAGATGATTCTTTCTCTTATGTTGCAATAATTCATACTTACACTGAAAAGTTTCACTGCATTCATCACATCTAGTTTGCATTAAAGTTTTTTTATGCATATTTCTTTTATGTTTTAAAAAATGTCGTCTGTTTGAAAAAGTATCAGTACATTCGTCACAACAGTATGTATGTAAAGTCTTTTTATGACTTTTTCGCTTATGGTTTGAAAAAGCATGTTTTGTTGTAAAGGTTATAGAACATTCCTCACATAGATACTCAGGTTTACGATAATGCACCCTCTTGTGTTTTTCCAATTCATACTTGTGTTTAAAAGCATCTTTACAAATAATACATAGATGTTCAGGTAAGACTTTTTGATGAAATAATCTCTTATGTTTAAATAAATCACACTTGCGATTGAAATTTTCAATACAATATTCACATTTGTATCTTATGGAAATTTTTCTATGGGTTTCCATATGTCTTTTTAAACGATGTAAAGTAACAAATCCTTTCTCACACACGTAACAAATATTAGGTTTAATATCATTGTGAACCTTGACATGTCTAGTAAGATAGGATTTTTTAAAAAATGGCTTCTTACAAGTTGGACAAATAAAAAGCTTAGATAACTTCTCATCCTCAAAACCTGATGAAGGGGTTTGTTGAACGGAAACGTGTGTCTCCTCGGACGTTAAAGTATTATTCATTTTGTACTTCAGTTTAGCGAAGTGTAAAAAATCACTCTAAAAGTAAGACTTTAAAAACTACTAAGTATGAGAACTTAGACAACTCTACAGCGAGAAAAGAATGTAACTAATTCAAATTTTTTCTTCGTTCATTAGTTTTACTTAAGAATTTACGGCAAATTCTCTTATTTCATGCCAAATTTTTATAACTATCGCCAATATTAGTGGAAATTTAGCCAAATATTATCCCATACCTTGCTATAATACTCGAATCTTGTGGAAAATTCTAGTTTATCAACATGTCTAAACAGATAATTTGTACACTTTCACTCTGTATTTTTATGGATGTAGCATCTACGTTAAACATTTTAGGGAAAAAAATATTCTATGTTTTTTAACAGTT
Source organism: Salticus scenicus (assembly GCA_963930645.1). Lineage (NCBI taxonomy): Eukaryota > Metazoa > Arthropoda > Arachnida > Araneae > Salticidae > Salticus > Salticus scenicus. Next base: position 60,742,723 of record OZ005653.1, on the reverse strand, counting down.
GATTATAGATTTGTCGAAACTTGTGGTTTAGTATTTTCAAATAAGGTAGGTTGTTAATACTTAAAGTTTCAAGTTCATGATTTCATCATACATCTGCAGCTTCTAAATTCGATAAGTGTTAGATTTTTTATCTTACATTTTCAACCTAAAAAGAAAAAGTTAATTTTTCTGAGATAGAATTTGTATTAAAATAATTTGTGTAAAAATTTTTCATTTACGAAAATTTCATTTATAAGCATATGTGTGAAAAACTTCAAACCCAATGACTTTTAAAAACTTAGTGCTTTGTAAAATAAGATGCGTTATTAACACATGTGAAACATTAAAATTGCATACTTCATAATTTTTAAAATACTTACAGTCTCTTAAATTGGTAAGAATGAGTTTTTATCTCACATTTTCATTCTTATCATTAGAAAAAATAAGTTTCATATATTTTTATTCTAAAAATAAGTTAATTAATTTCTGAGATGATATTTTTTCTGAAATACTTTGTGTAAAAAATTTTTCATTTACAAAAAATTTCAGTTTATAAGCATATGTCTGAAAAACTTCAAACTAAATGACTAAAAACTTAGCACTTTGTAAAATAAGATGTGTTGTTAACACCAAAATTGTTGACTTCGTGATTTTTTCGAATACCTACAACCTCTTAAGCTGGTAATTTTGTGATTTTATCTTACATTTATAATCTTATTATTGTGAAAATAAGTTTCTTATATTTTTATTCAAGAACAAGTTATCTAAATTTCTAAAATACTTTGTACAAAAATATTTTAGTAAAAATAAGTTTCTTATATTTTTATTCTAAAAATAAGTTAGTTAATTTCTGAGATGATATTTTTTCTAAAATACTTTGTGTAAAAAATTTTACATTCACAAAAATTTCAGTTTATAAGTTTGAAAAAGTTCAAACTAAATGATTTTAAAAAACTTAGTACTTTGTAAAATAAGATGTGCTGTTTAACACCAAAATTGTTGACTTCATAATTTTTTTTTCAAATACCTACAGTCTCTTATGCTGGTAATTTTGTGATTTTATCTTACATTTACAATCTTATTATTGTGAAAATGCGTTTCTTATATTTTTAGTGAATTTTTCAGTTTTTTACATCGATCAACTTATTTTTATTTTTATTTATTTATTTTTTAAAGATGAATTTTACTTCAAATAATTTTTTCTTAAACAAAATTTCCATTTAAAGTTCTTTATTTACTTTGAATTTCACATTACATACATACATTTTTCTTGAACATTGTTCTTTTACAGATTGAACTGAACATAATTCAACATAGCAGATAATATTTTTACAATTTTCATATTATGATCGAGTGATAAAACTCCACATTCTTTGAAAAAATGATTTTTTCACTTCTTTGACTTTTATACATTCTTGATTATCAATAATCCAACTACCTAAATACTTCTGGAAGATATTAAAAAATTTTATCCAAAGTATGATAAACTCTCCAGATCTCTTAAAGCGCTTTGCCATAAGTTCACTTGAAAATACTAAGTAAATTACAACTTTATCCCAATTAATTTCATTTTTTATCATTTCTTTTAAGGCAATATCTAAACAGGTATAAAAATTTTCATCAGATAACATATCAACATTTTCATAAAGTTGATTGCTAATTTCTGAATTGATAAATTCATTCATTCGAAATTTAAGGTGGTTTATAATCTCTACTTCTGAATTGCGAATGTGTGATCTATTGAATATATGAGTAAATGCGTTTAACAAAATGACATCTGTTCTGACATCCATCTTGAAAAAACTATTATTATGTAGTACTGAATTCAGGTTATAAAATAAGCAACCTCACTTCTCAAAATAAATTTGACAAGTAATAAAATTTTTCTTCACTCGGAATTAATACTAGGTGTTTCTCACCAAATCTGAATTATCGCCAAATACTCTAAAATTTTTGTAGATATATCCTAAAATTTATTAAAAATCATGTCAAATTCTTATTTTTAAGACCCTATTTCGGATTTTATTGGTAAAATTTCACGGGTTTACACTAAAAAAAATGTTAGGGAGTTACAAAAAAATGGTTAAACTATAGATAAAAATACATTGAATTTCTAATTATCACTCTGTTCAGAAACTTATTTTATTTTAAGAATGTTGGAAGATTTCTAGTACTATAATACAAAACTTGAAATAAAAATAGATACAATATTTTAATGAGCGAAAGGAAATTTAAAGATAATTTATAATTAAATACAACACTGTAAATTTTTTAAAATATATATGAAAGAATTTATGTGGGAGTGATTATACATGTATGTTCGATGACAGTGATAAGAAGATCCCAAAAAAAGTTATATCTGAAGTATAACTGTTTAAGGTAGAGAAATTTTCAACATCAGTTATTATTTTGCACTAAAGTAACTTCTGAAAAATGATAGATTCACTCTCTTATGTAAAATATAATACAAAATGTTACGATATTTTCTTAAACTTATTAAGACTTCTTTTCAAACAGCGAATTTTTCAGTTTTTTACATTGATCAACTTATTTTTATTAATTTATTTTTAAAAGAAGAATTTTTAAAGTTTTTTTATTTACTTTTAATTTCACATTATATACATTTTTCTTATAAAGAAGTGAACTGAACATAATTCAAAATAGTAGATAATTTTTAGTGCATCCAACAGTAAACATATTTAAACACGTGAAAAGTTGAAGCAAAACTGGAATTTTCTCCCCCTATCTTTTGACAATACCGTACCTAACCCGATTCTCAGAAATTGCTTAAGGGTATACTACCTCTTTTTACGCAAACATTGTGACGTCACCGTTGGTGAATAAAGTCGATCTTTTTGTATTAAGATATCATATTTATAATGGAAAATATATTTATATATAGTTTAAAATGGATACTAGTTATTCATAATTAAAAAATCTTTATGATGAAAAGTATTTTTTTAACGAACTTTCTTCAATTAAGTAATTAATAAGAAATTTTAATCACTCTTTTTTAGTTATCTATCAAAAAAACAATTCTCGTCTTTCATCCTAATCTAATTTCACTTACACATTTGAGATTTTAATCATCTTTTAATTTAATTTTTACTCTCAGTTTTCGAAAAACATCTGGTGAATTTTTACAAGATCTTCAATTATTATTTTTCTTAATTATTATTCTGTAATTTATATTAATTTTACGATTGATTAATTTTCAATCAATAGAATTCTTAGGCTAAAAAAGATCTGCATAGACATATTTCTAAAGAACACTCACACATACGCGAAAACTACTGAAATATTTTTTTGCTGCAAGGTAGCAGGTTCGAATCTCAGTCAAAATCTATGTTTCTAAACTTTCTTTCATTCTTTATACTTAATTTTTGCTTTCATTACCTTTTTTTCGGAAAATATTTGATGATTTTTTACAAGAAGATCCTTAATTAATATTTTTCTTAATTATTATTCTCTAATTAATATCATTAAAACGATTGAATTCTTTTCGGACTCTAGCATTCATAGTTTTAAAAGAACAGTGCAGACATATGCTATAAAAATCACTCACGCACACGCGAAAACTACTGTCTTATGGGAATATTTTTACTGCCAGGTGCCGGGTTCGAACCCTACTCAGACCACTCTATTTCTTACATACTCTATGCACATCCACATTCTTAAATTCAATCGATTTCTTATTTATCCCTAAATTTTTAAATTTATTTTTTAAATTAATTTATTAATTAATTTCTTAATTAACCTCCTAATTAACTCCCTAATTAATTTCCTAATGACTCACAAACAATAGCATGCTTTTTACCTTATACCGCAAACATCACTTTAATACCGTCGTCACCTTTTACAAAAAATCACTCATTAAATTTTTTAATTAATTTTCTTCATTAATACCCTCGTCATCTTTCACGATCAAGTTAGAGGATGTCTCAAGGTCAATGTCAACCCATCTAGACCCCTCAGGGGGTGGTGTGACATCCGCACGACTTGCCGGTGCCGCAGTGCCACCTCCCCCTGCGCCAGAACCGGCCTTTCTTACCTACTCCTGAAATTATTTGCTTTTGAGTTACTCTACCTTTTTTTTTTTTTTTTTTTAATAATTTTAAAGTTTAAGTGGGGTTTTTATTAATTTTTGAACAAATTATCCAATTGAACTCAAAAATACGGTATTAGCTAAATTTTGTTTTCATTAATAAGTATACCAATTTTTGATATACTACCGCCCCCCTCAACCCCCCGTTTCATTAATGCACCTACACTTATATAGAATTTAATTCGGTTATTAAAAAATATTCTGTTTTTAAAAAATAATTTATTAAAATTACTATTTAAAAAATTATCTTTTAAGATAATGCAGACGATTTCCATATTAGAGAAGTAGTATAACACCAAATATCCAAAAAAAGTCCATTTTATTCTCAATATAAAAAAAAAAAAGTACGATTTTTTTTCTAAGTTTTTTTTCGTTAAAAGTAAGAAAAATCGATAACTTTGCTTTAAATTATCGCAGATCGATGGTTCAACTATTCGTTTTAAAGGTATTGGCGAGCTCTTTTGAAAGATACCCATCATGAAAATTTACTCCCCTCCAGGGGGGGACGCGAGGTTTCTACATACGCAATTTTTTTTTCCCATTGAGTATCTCTATTACAGATATATATTCGTTCCATTTGGTTTAGTGCAGTCTATAGACGTTAAACTCTACTTACCTGCTGTTGCAACATCAGTGCCTTCCCCCCATTCTTTTCCCTCTGTATCTGCGCCACCTGTCGCGACAGTGAAAATGTTTTTTTTTTTTTTTTTGCATTCTCTTTTGGTTTCATTAGAATAAGATGCACTTTCGAAAGTGAAGTGTTAAAAAGGATGTAGACTACATAAGAAGGGCACTTATACGGTGTCTTAAAATTTATTAATATGATTCTGTTTTATTAAAGAAGGAGAAAACTGAATATTTTGAATATATAGAAAATTATTCATTATGTGAATTAGAAATAATCTGAAGAATGTTTAATTAATCGTCAAATTTTGTACATATTTTCATTGTAAATAGAAGCATATCATCATCATTTAACTAAATATGTTAAAACCAAAAGTTCCAGAAATATTATTTTGTGTCATCGATATTCTCTTATAACTCTCTACGTTTTCAAGTCGGCCGAGAAAAGAAGAAAAGGTGAGTACCTTTTCGATAATTAGTTGATAAAATATTATGAATGTGATTTTAATTTAAAGATATTTATCGCTAGTTATAATCTAATTTAAAAAGAACCCATGAATATAAAGATTATATTAAATTAGTGGCGCCCCAGAACAGGGACGGCCGACTTGAATTACCTTCTCCAACATCAAAATAAATAAATATAAATGTTATTTGAATTGAATATTTGAAAATTTGTTCTTTATTATAAATAAAGAGAAAAAGTTTTGGTTTGAAAGAAAAAGTTTCGTTTTCGTTTACATTTGAAATAAAATAATAAATGATATTTATATTGTTGGTTTTGTTTTTGAAATTTGTTCCTTTGATAAAAATGAAATGAAAGAATAGTTTTGGTTTGTGCTTTACTTTGTCTTTTGAATTATTGCATTATATATTAATATGATGAATGCATAACTTTGAAAGGTTTTCGTTTAATTAACTACTTTGACAAGAAATTTTATTTGATAATTTAATCGAATAATAATAATTTTAGAGTTTTGTTACTTATAATTGGCATAATGAGTGTAATTCAAAGACAAAAAAGAAGTGTTCTTAGAGCGCAAACCACAAAGTTAATAAATAAAATCGAAGGCAGGTTATTAGAAACTGATGTTGGAGAAGAAGAGTTAGAACAATATTTAGAAGAATTTAAAAGATAGGGAACTGAATTCATTAGATGATGAGATACCGAAAAATATCAAAGTAGAAGAGGTTGAAGAGGAAGTTTTAAAATGCGATGAATATAATTCAAATATTTTGATTTGGAAAACTAAAGTAAAAAGTAAAATGATTAAAATAAAAAATAGTAGTAATTCTAACATTTTATCGACTAGCCCGTAATAGAAGGTAATAGAACACCAAAATTAGATCAAGGTTATATTAATCTTCCTCGATTAAACATTGATCGATTTAACGGTGATCCAACCGATTTTCAAAGATTTATTGATCAATTTGAAGCAGCAATCGATAAGAATTCAGTTTTATCAAAAATTGATAAATTTAGCTATTTGAGATCATATTTAATTGGTACAGCTGCTGATGCAATAAAAGGTTTCACACTAACAAACAATAATTATTACGCGGCTCTGGAAACATTAAAAGATCGATTTGGAAAGAAAACATTACTAATTAATTCCCATTTAAATAAATTATTAAATCTATCTCCTGTGAAAAAATCAAGCGATATAGTTGCACTAAGAAAATTACTGGACACATGTCAGACAGAAATAAGAAATCTGGAATCCCTAGGGATAAAAGAAGAAAATTACAGCACGTTATTTTGCCCAATTTTCATAAAACTTTTACCAGTAGACATAGTTTTAGAAATAACGAAAAAATACGGCGATGATGATCAGTGGAAAGTTTCAGAAATGATTGAAATTTTAAAAACAGAAGTTGTTAGTCGCGAAAAAGCTACTGCACTAATTTCAAATGCCCAACACTCAGAACATATTTCCACCACATCAAATAAGAAAGAAAGTTATGAATCACCAAAAATAAACAAAATACGTCCATCAACTGCAGCTGGCCTTTACAATAATAATTCAGGCAATAAACGACATTTCTGTAATTTTTGTAATAGCGAAAAACATTTATTATAGGACTGCAAAGAATTCAAGTCTAAACAAATCGGTGAAAAAAGAGATTTTTTGATGAAACGTGGTCATTGTTTTATTTGTTTCTCTAAAGGTCATTTGGCAAAAAATTGCCGCTGCTTTGTAAAATGCCGTATTTGTTCTCGCCGTCATTTCGATATAATGTGTCCAGAAAATAATTCCGAAAAACAAGTTACAAATGAAAATACCGCCTTGTCCAATAAAACATGCAATCAAGAAGTGTTACTCCAAACTTTAACGCTAAGGTTAATCAATAAAGATAAAGAATACACTATCAGAGCATTAATTGATTCAGGATCTCAGAAATCTTATTTAAAGAAAGAAATAATAAAGAAAATTGGTTATACACCTACAGGGCAAGAATAATTAAATCATAGTTTGTTTGGTGGGTTACAACAAACGTATGATCATTTACGGTATAGAATACATTTAAGTGATTTACATAAAAACTATTTGTGTAATTTTGAAGTTCTTGATCAAGAAAAAATTTGCGCAGAAGTGCCTAAATTACGAAATGGGCCATGGATTAACAAAGCAAGAAAGCGGGGAATTCAATTTTCAGATTATGAGAACTCAACAAAATTTAGAAGAAATAAAAGTAGAGAAATTGATTTGTTAATTGGTGCAGATGTATGTGGGAAACTTTTTACAGGGAAAAGTAAATTACTCTCGAAGGGTTTAGTGGCCTTTGAAACAAAATTAGGTTGGACATTGATGGGTAAAACTGAAGAATTTAGTTCCAACGATAGTACAAATGTTGTTTTATCTCTTCATGTGGCCAATGCACAGATTTCAGATCTTTGGTCCCTGGATACTTTAGGAATTTTGGATTCAGGAAATAAGAACACGAGAGAAGAATTAGACATAGCTGCTGAAGAATATTTTAACCAAAATATTAAAACTGTTGAAGATGGCAGATATGAAGTAAGCCTTCCATGGATTGAAGGCCATCCTCCACTACCTAGCTGTAGACCAATTGCTGAGCGAAGATTGAAGAAATGCGTGGAATCATTGAAGAAATCTGGAAGATTAGAAGCTTACGAAGCAGTTTTTGACGAATGGCTTGCAGAAGAAATCATTGAAGAAGTTGAGCCGTACAGTGATAATCTAAATGAACATTTTCTGCCCCACAGAGCAGTTATTAAAGAAAATTCCACAACTAAAATTCGTCCAGTTTTTGATGGGTCAGCAAGAGAAAAGGGCTCTCCTTCTATTAATGATTGTTTAGGAAAGGGTCCCAACTTATTGGAACTAATTTTCCTCTGTAATTAACAGATTTCGCTTTAAGAAAATTGGGGTAATTTCAGATATTCGTAAAGCGTTCCTACAAATTCAGCTCAGCGAAGTCGACCGACCGTATCGTTGATTCCTGTGGTGGGAGGAGGGTGATCCTTCAAATATTAAGATTTTTCAACATAGAAGAGTAGTATTCGGCCTTACTTGTAGTCCCTACTTGTTAGGAGCAACTCTAAAGTACCACTTGCAACAGGTTAACGATGAACTAAAAGAAACTGCTGATAAACTAGCAGAATCTTTTTATGTGGACAATTGCGTCACAAGTGTAGAAAGTGCCGAAAACTTGAAAAATTTATTTCGGAGTCTAAATATATTCTTAGTACTGCAAAATTCGATCTAAGAGGGTGAGAGCATAATATTATCAATCCAACAGAAGAAAATTCTACTCCCTCCAAGAAAAGAAATGTTCCAGTTTTGGGATTATTGTGGGATTTAAACAATGATTCATTAAGTATAGACTTGCGAGAAAATCAAGAAGAAATCAAGACAGTTACAAAAAGACAAATATTGTCAGTAGCCCATAAAGTATTCGACCCCATCGGATATAGTTGTCCTGTAACCTTAGCACCAAAAATTTTACTTCAAGAATGTTGGCAACTAAAAGTGAGTTGGGATTCTGAATTACCTGAATGTGTTGGGAAAAAATTTGAGAAATGGAAAAGGGGACTACATAAGTTGAATGACGTTGCTATTCCAAGACTCCTTGTACCTGATCCGGAGTATACGGAAATGAGCCTCCATGTATTCTGCGATGCAAGCAAAGTAGCCTACGCAACTTGCATTTTTTTAAGAGCAGAAAATTTTAATTCCATTACCTGCCAACTTGTGCAAGCCAGATCTCGGTTAGCCCCATTGAAGTCAGTCACCATTCCCAGGCTAGAACTTCTTGTCTGTACCATAGGAGCAAGACTAGCGCAAAGTGTAAAAACAGATTTAAGACAGCCGAGTATTCCAACACATTTTTGGACAGATTCATCAAATGCTCTATTTTGGATAAAAGGAAATGAAAATTGGGCACCTTTTGTTTATAATAGAGTGCAAGAAATTAGATCCCTCAGGCAACCAGAGAAGTGGAAATACGTACCAGGGAGGCTCAATCCTGCCGATTTGCCATCAAGGGGCTGTACTACTGAATTTCTCTTAAAATCCCGGTGGTGGGAAGGACCTTCTTGGTTAAGAAAATCTTCAGAATTTTGGCCTAACGAAGTTTTAGAACCTGATTTAAATGTAATAGAATCAGAGAGAAGAAAAACAATAGTTTCTGCAGCCAATGTATCATCGGAAGACAGACTTTTACGAGAAATGTTCCTCGTAAAAAAAGATGTTAAAGGTCACAGCATGGATACTCCGATTTAAAGAAAATGTTAAGAAGCCTAAAGAAGGAAGAGTGATGGCCAATTTAACAGTTGAAGAAATTGAAAAGGCTGAACTTACGATTATGAAGTTTGTTCAGAATCAAGATTTAAATTTTAAGAAAAACTTATCCTCTTTGCGTACATTTGTTGATGAAATGGGAGTCATCAGAGTTCAAACTAGAATATCAATGCGAAAAGATTCAGAAAATTTTAGATATCCAGTAGTTTTGCCAGCGAACCATAATGTAACCTATAGAATTATTGAAAATGAACATACAGAAATGAATCATGCAGGAATACAAATTCTTATGTCAGCAATTCGAGAGAAATTCTGGATAATAAGATGCAGGAAGACCATTAGAAAGATTCTGCATAGATGTGTCCAGTGTCAGAGATTCTCTTCGAAAGCTGCTGAAGTGCTGAGTTCACCTCTGCCTGAAGATAGAATGAGAGAAGCTGGTGTTTTTGAAATTACAGGAACAGATCTTTTTGGACCACTATTCTTAAAAGATGGCAGCAAATGTTGGGTAGTTCTGTATACATGTGCAGTTTTTCGAGCTATTCACCTAGAATTGACGACTTCCTTGACAACAGAGAATTTCATACAAACCTTGAGAAGATTCATTTCACGTAGAGGACGACCACGTATCATCTACAGTGATAATGGAACCAACTTAGTTGCGAAGAATTAAATGGAAACTTAACCCTCCGGCCTCTCCGTGGTGGGGTGGATTTTGGGAGAGATTGATTCGCATTATCAAATCAATGTTGAAAAGAGTTTTAGGAAAAGCCCATTTGAACTATGAAGAATTATATACTACCATTTGCGACACAGAAAGTATGGTGAATTCACGACCACTTACATATGTATCTGAGGATACTGAAGATTTAACACCTCTCACACCTGAAATGTTTTTGAAAGATCTCCGTGAAACAGGAGTACCTGACTTGGATTTTATAGAAAGAAATAACCTGAGGAAAAGATTTGAATACCGACAAAAACTAAAAGACGATCTTCGCAAGAGATTTAGAACTGAATATTTGGGATCTCTTCGAGAATTTAACAATGTAAAGAAACCTCCTAACAACAATATTAAAATTGGAGATTTAGTTTTAGTGCAAAATGACAACTTAAAACGCATTCAGTGGCCATTGGCCAAAGTGGTGGAACTCTATCCTGGTAAAGATGGACAATTTCGTGTTGCCAAACTGAAAACCATGAATGGTGACATTTTACGACCACTACAGAGGATTTGCCCTTTAGAACTTAGTGATACAATTGTACACAAGAATCAAATTCAGACCTCTAGAATTGGTAGAATTATCAAACCAGTGAAAAAACTTTAATATCTAAACTGACTCTAAAACAAGGACTTAAAAGACATTTTTTCTGAACTATTTTTATATTATATTGTTTATTATTATTTTTTTTTATTATTTTACTAAGAATATTTTAGAATGTAAACAGTTTTCCCTTTTCTTTAATATTTTGTTGAGCATGTACAGAATCTTTCCATGCTCAAGGTGGGAGGATGTTGCAACATCAGTGCCTTCCCCCCATTCTTTTCCCTCTGTCTCTGCGCCACCTGTCGCGACAGTGAAAATGTTTTTTTTTATTTTGCTTTCTCTTTTGGTTTCATTAGAATAAGATGCACTTTCGAAAGTGAAGTGTTAAAAAAGATGTGGACTACATAAGAAGGGCACTTATACGGTGTCTTAAAATTTATTAATATGATTCTGTTTTATTAAAGAAGGAGAAAACTGAATATTTTGAATATATAGAAAATTATTCATTATATGAATTAGAAATAATCTGAAGAATGTTTAATTAATCGTCAAATTTTGTACATATTTTCATTGTAAATAGAAGCATATCATCATCATTTAACTAAATATGTTAAAACCAAAAGTTCCAGAAATATTATTTTGTGTCATCGATATTCTCTTATAACTCTCTACGTTTTCAAGTCAGCCGAGAAAAGAAGAAAAGGTGAGTACCTTTTCGATAATTAGTTGATAAAATATTATGAATGTGATTTTAATTTAAAGATATTTATCGCTAGTTATAATCTAATTTAAAAAGAACCCATGAATATAAAGATTATATTAAACCTGCAGTTTCCCCCATAGAAGCAATGTATTAGAATTTCCTTGATTGTCGCTGTATACGAACCATTTGCTTGATCTTAACGAAAAGCTTACTGTAGCATCTCTATATGATACACATTTAGAATACCAAGTTTGGAATGTCTGCTACTATTTGTTCTTGAGATATGCTGATAACAGACAGACACACACAGACCATTAGCTAAAAACATGATTTTCTTATTCAGGAGACCTCAAAACGTGTAAAAAAAAAAAAAAAAAAAAAAAAATATCGCGTTCGAAAATTTGGCCCAAAACAATACTTTCTCTACCTTATGGGTAAGAGAAAGTAAAAATTGGATTTAGACGTTTTGTCGAATATCTAAAAAATCTTGATGCATCAGCTTCAAACTTCAGCGGTGTAATAAATCTGTTATACTTTTATATATAGCATCGAAAGTTCTGTCCCGAAAGGAAAAAGAAGACTAGCAACAAATAAAGAAAAAAATGTTTAGAGTCACCCTGTAGCAAATAATGCTTAAAATGCGGCGTAGTTGTAGTACAGTGAAACCTGTCAAGTTGGATACCCTTATAAGTTGGACACTTCTTCTCGGAATGGAATGTATCTATATATAGGATTAACATATCTAAAAAAAAAAAAAACAATGTTTCTTGTCACAATATATTCACCTCTGTCTTATCTTATAAAAAATATTTATTTTCTTCAGTTGAAACATTCACAAATTACTGTAATTTAGTGCATAATGCAAGAGTTTTTCTTTTTATTGAATTGCATGAATTTTCTTTTTACTTTCTCTTACCCATAAGGTAGAGAAAGTATTGTTTTTGGGTCAAATTTTCGAATGCGAGATTTTGTTATATTTACACGTTTTGAGGTCCCCTGAATACGAAAATCATGTTTTTAGCAAATGGTCTGTGTGTATGTCTGTGTGTGTGTGTGTCTGTTATCAGCATATCTCAAAAACAAATTATGTCAGAAAGTTCAAACTTGGTATTCTAAATGTGTATCATATAGGGATGCTACAGTAAGCTTTTCGTTAAGATCAAGCAAATGGTTCGTGTACAGGGACAATCAAGAGAATTCTAATACATTACGTCTATGGGGGAAATTGCAGGAAAGTAGAGTTTAACGTCTATAGACAGCACTAAACCAAATGAAACGAATATATATTTCTTGTAATAGAGATAGTTAACTGGGAAATTTTTTTTGTGTATGTAGGAGCCTCGCCTCCCCCCTGGGGGGGGGGAAGTCCCCCCTCGAGAGTAGTAAATTTTCATGATGGGTATCCTTCAAAAGATCTCGCCAATACCTTTAAAACAAATGGTTGAATCATCGATCTGCGATAATTTAAAACAAAGTTAGCGATTTTTTTTACTTTTAACGAAAAAAACTTAGAAAAAAAATCATATATTTTTTTTTTTTTTTTTTTTAATAACACTAGGGGGCTCTGCCCCCTGCTCGCTCCGCTCACCAACCCCCAAGGAAGGCTTTCCCTCACCCCGACTTGCTTCTCTCATTAACCCCTGCTGGATTCTACCCGACTATTCTCAACTTTGCCTTTCATTGAATTGGAATATTAATAATACATAATACAAGAGAAAAGTTTAACAATATTATAGAAATCCACCATATTTGGTATCACATTGAAATACACACTATTTAATATTATATCGTTTCTAGTATGTGAAAAATCTGTCTTAACGTTCGACAGTTTAATAACAATTTGCCATTATTTTGAGAGAAAACATATGTTAGACAGCTAGACACACAAAATAAACAACGATAGCACTAACTGTTTAGAACAGAGAGAAATTCTTAACATTTAAATGATTTAGCGTTACAGCTTTAGTATACGATCCACTTGTTAAATTTTTGTCACTGTTTGACGATGAATTTTTCGGGTATTATTGCTTGATTAAAGAAATTATGAACTTATTTTTTCTAATGCCTATATTTTTTATTATTGAATTTTTTTAGTTAATTTAGGGCAATATGTAACACTCTGCATTTATTTCCAACAGCAAGGTTTAAAATGGTGCTTACAACAGTAAAGATGCAACTTTTTAAAGTGCATTTTTCCTAGAATATAATTTAGTCGGATCCATTGAAAATAAATATCGTATGTGATTATTGCAATTATTTTAAACATTTCATTAGTAGTAGTACGACAGGACAATTTTTTTCAGATAGCGATTTTGCATTGTTGCCACGAATTTGCCAAGATGCCCGTCAATATCTGACTTTACCACTTCTTAAACTATATTAAATCGGGGGGGGGGGGGGGGGGAAATCACATTTTTCGAAACCTACTGATAAGTGAAAAATTCATCCTTGATTATATTCTAAACGAATTGCCGGTTTGGAGTATTCGAGATAGACCATCACCATTTATAAATTGGATGGCTTTTGAATATTTGTTGACAATTTGAATAAATATTCATGATGGCTCCTGAATACTTGTTGCCGATATCTTCTGAATAATTATCATTGTTGGCGATATCTACTGGCATATATTGATCATGACATCTTAATAGTTGTTGGCGATATCTCCCGAACTTGTGTTAATGATAGCTTCTGAATATTTGTTGGCTACATCTTCTGGATATGTACTGATTACACCTTGATTTTTTTTACATGTATATTATATGATATTGAAATTAGAACATAAAAAATGCGTGTGGAGAATGAAATATAATGATATTGGATAATTTAATATATAGAGACATCAATGGTACAGGAAAAACTACTTTAGCCATTTTCTTTCTAATAATACGGATAATATTTTACCTGGAGATATTTTGTACATTTAGACCAAATAAAAAATGTTCTTCTTTTTTTCTCACTTGAATTAAGTTAAAAAAATATTTAAAATAAAATAGAAAAATAAAATTGTGCTAAAGCACTGGTACAGTTTAACCTCTTGGCGAAATTTTAAATTTGGCACCTAAGTAGCTTAGACTTTTCTCGCAAAAATCTTGACATGCATAACTGAGATAGATAATTTAAGTCATCATCAAAATAAATGAAAAATTTAAAATCTGCCAGTGAGGTCCTGTATTATGTGTAACTAAAATATTTTAGCAATGCAGTTACTTCATTCCATTACATGGAAAAATAGACAAAAAAAAGTCCTGTTGCATTAAATTAAATTCTGTTTTCTGAAAAGTTTTACATCAATGCTTAAAAAACAAAAATAGGTTGCGAATTTTATTATTATTATTATTATTGCTCTATTTTATAATTTTTTTCGGTACTTACATATTAACGCCACAGCAGCAGACGTTGCGCTAATGCGCCAATAAAGAGCAATCTTGTTGTTCCCACACAAGAGACATAGGGGGACTGTGAGACATCTTTTGGAATCTTATTTATCAGAGTTCATATGGCGACAGCATCAAGTGAAAGATAATAGAGACAGTTTTGAATCTATGTTAAACTCTATATCGGCCCATTTTCCACCGAATCAGATTGACTACTTTGTTTTAAATAAAGTGTTTTGAATTTTGAAAGCGTTTTGATTTTAAATAAAGCGTTTTATTTTATGATTTGTCGCAAAAATTTTAGGTGTAGATTGACGGCACTTAATCTGTAGCCGCGGTGGCGTTAATACGTAAGTATCTTTGGAACAACTTCAGTATAACGCCACAACGATATTTGGCGATTTTTTGTTGGCGATTATGGCTAAATCATAAATCTAAAAATCATAAATGATAAATGATAAAATCATAATCGAAATCATAAATCATAAAACATAAAATCATGAATCCAAAATAAACAACATATAGGCTGCCATATTATATCGCAAACAGTCCAGAACCACATCGTTATCGTTCAAAACGGCGCCAAAGAAAAATCGCCAAATTCAGCTGTGGGGTTATACTGAAGTTATACCAATTTCTGGGCTTAACCTCTAATTCTATACCAATCGTTGTTAAACATAATAACTATATTCATTACTAAATCTTTTTCGCCTAACGTTAAAATAAAAACTAATAATATAAACTAAACTAATAGTATAAACTTAACTAATAATATAAAATAATAATATAAACTAAATTAAAAATATAAACTAATTTTCATTTCATTTTTATTAAATTTTTACTCAATATTTTTTAAATATCGGTTAATTTCATGTTTTGCTATTCTAAATAATTTCTTTCTTCTCTCGAGCATCTCAAAGATGCCAATTTTTCAATTTTTCTTATTTACACCATTGATCTCATTTTAATTTTCCTGAGGAAAGTGACGTCAGAAACACAGAAAAAAACGCCATAAAAGAAACTTTTCACTCCGGTGGCAAATAGAGTACACTTATAAACCCGACGTTTTTAGTTATAACTTCGTTAATTAAAATGATAGAAATTTCTAAGCAGCTGAAATGCCTTCCTTGAAGCAGTCGGAATACACTGATACCTCTCGTGATGCAGAGCACTTTGCCCTCCGCGAGAAGATGCTGTCGCAGACAAAAAAAATTGACGCCAGCGACAGTTACTTTTTTTTAATATATAGAGATATACAATCTCTGACAATAAAGTTCGGTGAATAGTTGTGTAACATTAACGTAGATGAAAAATTAACGAAAGTTGCCTTACTGTCCTTCGAAATAGTCACCTCC
This sequence comes from Salticus scenicus, assembly GCA_963930645.1. NCBI lineage: Eukaryota > Metazoa > Arthropoda > Arachnida > Araneae > Salticidae > Salticus > Salticus scenicus. The sequence goes on along the minus strand of OZ005653.1, from coordinate 60,726,546 downwards.
CATAACTATGCACCGCTGAGATTTGCTATACATGTCCTGGAAACTTTGCAAGAAGTCTTCTTTTGGGATGGTGTTCAAAAGCCTCGTCACGTTTCGTTGGATGTCAGAAATATCGTCAAATCTCTTTCCTTTCAAAGCGAGCTTGAGTCGAGGGAATAGAAATATGTCTGGAGGATTAAGATCTGGCGAGTATGGCGGATGTTCAATTTGCACCACCCTCTAAACGTGCCTGCTTCTGATCGGCAGTCAAGTGATGTGGCACAAGACGACGACACGTTTTTCTCATCCCTAAATTCTGGGTAACGATTTGTCGCACGGATTCACGGTTAATCTGCAGTTCATCAGCTATCGTGAGCACAGTTTATTGATGATCTTTCGTGATTAATTTCCTCATTTTCTCCTTGTTTTTGTCACTGACGGAGGTCGCCGGTCTTTCGCTATGAGGTTGTCAGAAACACTTTCCCGACCTTCTCAAAGACGGGCGAACCACTCGTACACACACTTCATGGACAGTGCTTGATCTTCATAAACATGTACCAGCATCGCATGAGTTTCTTTCGGTGTCTTGCCAAGCTTAAAACAAAACTTTAAATTGATCTTTTCATTTTCCTGTTCTCAGTTAAGAACCAGCATACTAAACAAGCACTTTGTAAAACAAGTCTTACACGGAACACAAACGACGCTCAACTGAACAACGGTGGGGGTAGATGGTCAACACCTGCCGCTACGCAGGTGCATCGTTTTGTTTTGCTAGTGCTGCCAGATCGGCCGTTCTGACTTCATTCACCGAACTTTATTGTCAGAGGTTGTATATTGAGAATAAAATGGACTTTTTTGGATATTTGGTGTTATACTACTTCTCTAATACGGAAATCGTCTGCCTTATCATAAAAGATAATTTTTTTAAATAATAGTTTTAATAAATTATTTTTTAAAAAGAGAATTATTTTTTAATAACCGAATTAAATTCTATATAAATGTAGGTGCATTAATGAAACGGGGGGTTGAGGGGAAGCGGTATCTCCCCTCACACAGAACTAGTTATCATATAAACTTCTTCAGAAGCCTAATATGAATTGTTTAACATAGGTTTACATAACAGTACTCGTTATCTTACCTATTAATCTGCAACCTGTATTTATAGTATTAAATTTCAGGGTAAGAGAAAGTCGCGTGAGTGACTGACACACCAAATTATTTCTTTTGAAAATATTATACCGAGAGCCTACAGACATGTTTTGACTTAGACTGTTTTAAAATAGGCATTATCCAATACATTTTAGTTGGTAGGGTTCCTCTTAACTTTTCCTATCAGGATTAACTTGAGTGTATAACTGCACTAAACTTAATATGGGAGAAATCTATAGTGAAAAACGATGCTGATTCAATTTGGTTGCATATCAGCTGACAGGTGTTGCTGCTGTGCTATGCTGCAGTTTTCCCCGTTCACCGGAAAACTATATCTTAGTTTCTGGAGTGAATAAATTCACCAAACTTCATATGTAAGATGGCCGTTATGAAAATGAATGTAAGTTTAATTTGGGTGTATATCAGCAGACAGGGGGTGCTACATTTACTCACGTTCTCCGATTTTCCACATGACTATCTCGTCGTCTATTGGATAAAATTGCACCAAAATGCATATGCAAAATCTTTATTGTGAGAAGCTATATTGATTAAACTTTGTGCATGTTAACTGGTAGGTGGCGCTTTTATATAAAAAAAAATATAGAAAAAAGTATTATAATGGCCACAACATGACAGTTTAAATTTCTTAAATTGGCAAATTAATTTTTTTTTTTTTTGTATATAAGTCGCGAATACATAATTGTATTATATTTAGATGTGATTAAAAGTTAAAAGGCATGCATAGATACAGTTTAATTAATTTGAAAAAAGTAATTACCCCTATAAGTTGGACCCTTGGAACCGTAGGTGTCTAAGTTAGAGATGTTTTACTGTATATGACTATGATGCTCTTTTTAACTATCTATAAGCATTTGTTTGAATATAGCATCTATATTCCTGAAGATATAAATATTTCTTTAACAACATCGAATACTTTTTTGTACGTTTTCTGTACATGCGGGGCGCAAGGTTTACAAACCATTGGAATGCCATTTTAAGAAATGTTGATATCTTACAGTTGAGATAACATACTGCAATCAGAATATAAAAATATCAATTGTCTGATAAAATATGAATATTTTTAGTAAATAATGTTTAACTGCGCAAACGCAAACGCTCACAAAATTTCTTTAGCATTATTTTTTAGCTATATAGATGCAGTTACTATAGTAAACAAAACCGAAGCAAATATGGAGAAAATTTAGAAAGATATCGGCTATAAAAATGAGTAATATATTGATAATTCGGCTATATAAATTCTCCCTCAAAAAGAAGTAAAAATCCATAAGGTTTTTTAGCAAAATTTTTATTTTGAATCAAACGTACACTATATTATTCTAAATTGTTTCAAAATAAAAATTTTGGTAAACCCCCCTAATGGATTTTTTATTTTTTATTATTTTTTTTTTTGTGAGAACTTAGGATTTAACTCATTCCTTAGACAACGTCTTTCTAAATTTTCTCGATATTTACCCCCCCCCCCCCCTTTTTTTTTTAACTACAGTAACTATATATATTTGGTTAATAAATTACGCGAAAGAAATTTGTTAAGGCTTACAAATGCACAGTTATGCATTCAGTAGTAAAAATGCTAATACTTCTCCAGATATTAATTTTTACCTTCTTCAACATATATAAGAAAAAATATTGGATTCCTAAAAATTTTCAAACTCCAGTTTTCGACGGATTTGCACATTTTGAGAAGTCCTGAACACGATTTGACTATTTTTAGAAAGTGTCTGTGTATCACAAGTATGGTGGACGCTGTATAGCACGAACCAATATATGACATTTAACCAAATTTGGTATTTAGTTGAACCCTGTGTTAAACTGGTGCTAATTTCATTTGGGATCAATCGCTTAACAGGTTGTGATGCAATCCTTTTTTTTTTTTTTTTAACATGGCAGTACAGAACACAATTTCTTATAAATGTATATATTAAAAGTTACTTAAACTCATGATTGTAAAGTTAATATGAATTATAGATAATAGTAGTAGTGAACCAGGGAAAAATGTGTGTATGTATGAACATCGCAACTCCCCCCCCCCCCCGTCCTTGGAAGATGTATTCCTGGGGGAGGTGTAAATTTTTAATATGTGTATCTTTCAAAAGAAGAACTCATCAATACCTTTAAAGTAGTGGTTGAATCATAGATCTGTGACAATTTAAAACAAAGTTATCGATTTTTTCCTTTTCATTTTTATCAAAAAAAAAAAAAAAAAACTAGTTGGCATAGGTGGACTCTGCTTAGTTCCCGATCATATATATGTTCTCATAAATTTCTAGTGCGAGACATATTATAATCATGTTAAAAGAAATGAATTTGACCAAAGCTTGATACAGTGACAGAATGAAATCCCCGCCTAATAGGCTATCCACCGTTCACTTCGATATATTTATCTTATTCTAATCTATTAATTTATTTTGTCAGGGTCAATTCCGTTGTTTAGTTTTCATGCTACTGTTTCCAATGCAATAATCCTCAAAATTCATATTTATACGAAAAATGTACAATTTCGCTATGTTAATAAAATCGTAAATTACGAATAATTTACGAAATTTTCCTATTAGAGTATTTGTATTCAATCATGTTCAAACAAATATCATAAATGTAATTTTGAAGTTGTCTAATGTATTTATGATCCTTAAAATGGAAGTTTATGCTCAATTTTGCCTTATTCTGACATGTTAAGTAAATCGTAAATTACAAATAACTTACGAATTTTTTAAATTGGAAAAATCATAGTCTATCATATTCATGCCAGTATCCTAAATAATATTTCGAAAGTGGTTTGACATCTTTACGATGGAAATATCCCTCAAGATTGACGTTTATGTGAAATTTTGCCCTATACTGCCATATTAAGAAATTCGTAAATTTCAAATAACTTGCGAAATTTTCAAAGTACCATATTTATAGTTACTGATCTTCATTCCGAAATCAATCAAAACTGATATTTTAAAACTGTCCTGACATCTTTACAGTGAAAAATTTCTACTTAATGGACGTTTAACTGAAATTTTGCCCTATTCTCCCATATTAAGAAAATCGTAAATTTATAATAACTTTCGAAGTTTTTTAATTCGAATGTTCCAAATAAATAGGGTTCTTGCCAGTGTCTAAAGTAATATTTTAAAACTGGTCTGATTTCTCTGCGATCATTTGTTCGTGAGATATCGTGTAAACAGACTAACAAACTAACGGACTAACACACTGACACACTGACACACTAACAGACACCCTACAGACAGACACCATACGAATTTTGTCATTTTCGGATTCCTCACACCTGAAAACGTATAAAAAAGTCAAAAAACCGAGGTCGAAATTTTTCACGATTACCTAAGTTCCCCATACCTATAGTATGATGGGGAACTAAAAAAAGAAAGAAAAGCCAAATGGATTTTCTTTTGGAATTTTGTGTTTATACTTCTTTGAAAAGTAAATCGTCTGCCTTCACCATCGAAAGTAATTTTTAAAAACTGCCCCCCCCCCCCTGCTCGCTCCGCTCACCAACCAACGAAGGCATAACCACCCCTCCCCATTCACTTCGCTCATTAAGCCTGCGGGGTTCTACCCACCTATTCGAAATTACACACAAAAAAAAAAAAACAGTAAATTTTTCTTTCTCGGAAAAACGATTTATTTATAAAATGCTTAATGAAAAATTCAATGTTTCGTAAATTAAAAAAAAATATGACCTGCTAATCTGCATTTTATTAAAAGTTTTAGACGGTTGGAAAGAGACTTAAACGGTTTTTCTGATGACACCTATAATTAAACCGATCAAGTTATCGTGGGCCATTACCCTGGCCATTTTTTTTTTTTTTTTTTTTTTTTTTGTGTGTGTTTGTCTCATCCCTCAGAATTCACATATTCATATATTCACACTTATCCATCGTGTTTATGATTTTTTCCTTAAAAATACCATTCTTAAACTTTACTATGCAATTTGAATTTTTGATATCTCAATTTGTTCAAAAGTTATGAATTTTTTAGTAAATTCCTGCACTTTACGGAAATAGGTGTATTTCTGATGGAAAACAAAATATTCGTTTAATTTTTACTTTCTCCTACCCATAGGATCGAGAAAGTATTGTTTTAGGGTCGAATTCTCGAATGTGAGTTTTTGTTATATTTATATGTTCTGAGGTCCCCTGAATACGAAAATCATGTTTTTAACGAATGGTCTGTGTGTGTCGGTCTGTGTGTGGGTCTGTGTGTCTGCGTGTCTGTTATCAGCATATCTCAAGAACAAATAGTAGCAGAAATTCCAAACTCGGTATTATAAATGTGTATCATATAGGGATGCTACACTAAGCTTTTCGTTGAGATGAAGCAAATGGTTCGTGTACAGGAACACTCAAAAGTATTCAAATACATTACGTCTATGGGGGAAATTGCAGGTAAGTAAAGTTTAACATCTATAGACTGCACTAAACCAAATGAAACGAATATATATTTTTTGTAAGTTGTGAGATAGTCAACTGGGAAAAAAATTTTGTGTATGTAGGAGTCTCGCCACCCCCCCCCCCCCTCGTGGGGAGTAAATTTTCATGATGGGTATCTTTCAAAAGAGCTCGTCAATACCTTTAAAACAAATGGTTGAACCCTCGATCTGCGATAATTTAAAATAAAGTTATCGATTTTTTTCATTTTTAACATTTATTTATTTATTTATTTATTTTTTTTTTTTTTATGTAATATTCAGAACAAATTCAACTTTTTTTTGGATATTTAGTATTAAACTACTTCTCTAATATGGAAATCATCTGATTAATTAAGATAATTTTTTTTTTAATAATAATTTTAATAAATTATTTTTACTGTGTGAATTTGAATAGGAAAATATAGAAAAAAGTCATGTGGTAGCCACAACACACTAGTTATTTTTTTATGTTTAGTGTTATACTAATCTTAGAATAACTTAAAAACGAATAATTTTAGGAGATCCAAATGTTGTATTTTGAAGTTAATGTAAGTTTGTTGCTGGAAAAGTTTGATCAAGATTGATAAGTTTCAATGCATGTTGCGTGTGAAAATTGTCTGTATAATTTTAAGTAAACTTTTAATTAAACTTTTAATAAAACTTTTATAAAACTCTTAATAAAATTTTAAGTAAACTTTTAATAGAATTAAATTCTATATAAATGTAGGTGCATTAATGAAACAACCCTCACACAGAGCTAATTATCATATAAAACTCTTTCGAAGCCAAATTTGAATTGTTTAACATAGGTTTCCATAACAGTACTCGATATCTTACCTCTTAATTTTCAACCTGTATTTAGGTATTAAATTTCAGGGTAAGAGAAAGTCGTGTGAGTAACATACCAGATTACTATTAGTTCCCCATCATACTATAGGTATGGGGAACTTAGGTAATCGTGAAAATTTTCGACCTCGGTTTTTTGACTTTTTTACACGTTTTCAGGTGTGATGAATCTGAAAATGACAAAATTTGCATGATGTCTGTCTGTAGGGTGTCTGTTAGTGTGTTAGTCTGTTAGTGTGTTAGTCCGTTAGTTTGTTAGTCTTTGTACACGATATCTCAAGAACAAATTGTCGCAGAGAGGTCAGATCAGCTTTAAAATATTATTTTCGACACTGGCAAGAACCCTATTCATTTGCAACATTCGAATTTAAAAACTTCATAAGTTATTCGAAATTTACGATTTCCTTAACATGGGAGAATAGGACAAAAATTCACTTAAACGTGCATTAAATGGAAACTTTGTACTGTAAAAATGTCAGACCAGTTTTAAAATATCAGTTTTGATGCCGGAATGAACATCAGTAACTATAAATATGCTACTTTGAAAATTTCGCAAGTTATTGGAAATTTACGAATTTCTTAACATGGCAGTATAGGGCAAAATTTCACATAAACGTTAATTTTGAGAGATATTTTCATCGTAAAGATGTCAGACTACTTTTGAAATATTATTTAGGACACTGGCATGAATATTAATGACTATGATTTTTCCAATATAAAAATTTCGTAAGTTATTGGAAATTTACGAATTTCTTAACATGGCAGAATATAGCAAAATTTCATATAAACGTCAATCTTGAAGGATATTTTCATTGTAAAGATGTCAAACCACTTTCGAAATATTATTTAGGATACTGGCATGAATATCACAGACTATGATTTTTCTAATTTAAAAAATTCGTAAGTTATTTGGAATTTACGATTTACTTAACATGTCAGAATAAGGCAAAATTGAGCATAAACTTCCATTTTGAGGATCATAAATACAGTAGACAACTTCAAAATTACATTTATGATATTTGTTTGAACATGATTGAATACAAATATTCTAATAGGAAAATTTCGTAAATTATTCGTAATTTACGATTTTATCAACATAGCGAAATTGTAAATTTTTCATATAAATATGAATTTTGAGGATTATTGCATTGGAAACAGTAGCATGAAAACTAAACAACGGAATTGACCCTGATAAAATAAATTAATAGATTAGAATACGATAAATATATCGAAGTGAACGGTGGATAGCCTATTAGGCGGGGATTTCATTCTGTCACTGTATCAAGCTGTGGTCAAATTCATTTCTTTTAACATGATTATAATATGTCTCGCACTAGAAATTTATGAGAACATAAATGTGATGGGGGAACTGAGCAGAGTCCACCTATGCCAACTAGTTTTTTATTTTATTTATATATTTATTTATTTATTTTTGCAATATTCTTTGTTTACCTTTAAAGTAGAAGTATTCAAGAGTGTTTAAGAATTTTTTCAGATTTTTTTCATTGAAAATTACGTGTTATAACAGTGATCGGGTCTTCAGCGACCCATGATAAACTGACAAGGTGCCGAAAAAAGCTATTACGAGAGATTCTGAAAATCCATGAGTGCGTTTCACAAAAAAATTCATAAATCGCGAAATTTTTGCAATCGAATTTCTATCTTTTTAGAGTTTGTTCCTCTCATCAGATCTATATTTAATAATAATTGATTTATCTTGAAAACTTTTTGAGTTATAAAGTGTTTAATGAAAAATTCGATGTTTCATAAATTTTAAAAATATGAATTGCTAATCCTTATTTTGTTAAAAGTTTTATGTGGTTGAAAAAAGAGAGATTAAATGGCTTTACAAAAAAGGGTGATCGAAAGAAATAAAAATTTTGAACATCTTATTTTTATTTTATTTTTTTAATATAAAAATCTGTATTTAAAAGAAAAATACACCGTTAGAATCAGAAATAAACGCTCTTTCGAATGGTACAGACATATTTAGTATATTTTGATCCGTTACGGAGGGATCATTTTTGAAAAACGCACAAAATTTTTTACCCTCTTTTCTTCTTTCTGAGGAAGGGACAATGAATATTTGGAGAAACGATTTGAAAATTGGCAATTAGAGTACTTTTATTAACACGACGTTTTGAATTAATATGTTCGTTAATTAAGGTGACAGAATTTTCTAACGAAAATGAACGCGTTCCTAGGATTATTCGTCGGACATCGGTAACTTTTATGACGGCGAGGACCCTCTTGTTCGCGAGGAGATGCGGTTGCAGATTAAAAAAAAGAAAAAAAAAAGTAGACAACAACGGCAGTAACTTTGTTGTAATATACAGAGATAAAAATTTAATAAATAATTTGTACTGCATGAATTTGTATAAGATGATATAGAAGAAAGTTTTGTGATGGCCACAACGTACTAGTTTATTATTATTCTGATTGCAGTATATTGCCTGTATTGTAGTATGTAAAGTTTTTTAAAAATGACATTGCATTGGTTGCAAAACCTTGCATATTTAAAAAAAAATATAAGCACGAAAAATTTAAGATGTCATTCAACGAATCTTTATATGTCGATAAATATGCGGGTCATTCTTATACAAATGATTGCTGATAATTAAAAGAAATCTGCTATCTTATCGTATACTATACGCTATAATTGCAACACATTTCAAATATTTTTTATAGAGTGACTGATCCAAAACTTTGTTTTTTCTTTAATTTTTCAAGATCCCTTATTTACTTTACATACGGTTCAAATTTTGTTCATTTTAATTTTAAAAGACACGTAAATTTTATTAGTCAACGTTCTTCACGGATATCACTGCTCGGCATGAAAATTGCCTCTGACACCATTTCAGCATATTCTTATGTAAAATGACCTCCTCAATCCGAATAGGACGACCATTTTGCCCTATCACTCACCGTTTTTTAGGAATGCCCCCCCCCCCCCTATTTTTATCATTTTTCGGTGATTTTATGGTAAAAATTTCATTTTTAGTTGGGATGAAACGGATAGTGATTTTGCCGGATACCAGATATCCGGAGCTCCTTTGCCTGCCGGATACGGGTATCCGCGGATATCCGGCATTAGTTTTGTGTTTTGTTTTGTTGTATATTTATTTTTTTCGCTTTATTTTAAAACAATAAAATATAAACTTATTTCATATACTATTCTTTTAATCACATTTTAAATATAATTTACTTAAGCATATTTATTTAGCATTCTATTTATTTGTGCAATATTGCGATGAAGAATAAAACTTAAGTCTGACATACTCATTCCTACATTTGCAATTTGTCACAAAAATATAGGTTTTGTTCAGAATTATAAAACAAAAACTTATCATTTACACATTTTTTACAGTACTAAAAAATGTGTGCTTGATATGTATTAAAAAAAAGTGAAACAAAATATTTTACTAATATAATCATAGTTGAAAGTTTGGTTATTTTCATAAGAAAACGTATATATTGTGGCCATCACACACCACTTACTGTTTAAATTGTGCAAAAGTTTAACCATACCTTCACACAATAAATATTTTACATATGGAGTTTGGTGCAATTTTAATCAATAGGTGCTGAGATATAGGCTTGTGAAAAATCATAATAGCAGATCCACTTGTCGGCTGATATACACCTAAATAAGGCTGACATCAGTTGACCGAAATTTTTGTCACACACACACACGAACACAAATTTTTAAAAATTGATCAAACGAGGTTCTGGACCTTTTAAAATGTGTAAATCCAGCGAATATCAAATGTAGAAAATTTTATGAATCCAATACTTTCGTTTGAGACATTTATAAGGAAACATAAAAGAAAGAAGAAGAAAAAAAAATCTAAAAGCTTCAATGCCTTAGTATGTTATGGCCATTACGAAACTTCCTTTTATATCACTATACATAACAAAGCTACACGCTGTTTAACATGCACAGAAGAAACTTAATAATAGCTTCGCACAATAAAGATTTTAGATATGGAGTTTAAGTGCAGTTTTAATCAAAAGATTGTGAGATGTAGCCAAGTGGAGAATCATAGAAGGTGAGGAACAACTGCGACATCTGTTGGTCAATATACACCCAAATTAAGCCAGCTTTCGTTCTTTTATTATTTATCTTGCATATCAAGACAAGTGCAGTTAAATGTTATAGATGTTGAGATTTAGTCTTCCTATTCACAAGGTAAATTGCAGCATAGTATAGCCACTTATTGACGAATATGCAATGCACCAAAATTGAATCAACATGATGTTTCATAAAAATGGCCCTCTCACATACCAAATTTTGTGTAATTATACACAAATAAATCCAAGATAATTTCTCCATTCACGGGAAAATTGCAGCATAACAGCATCGTCTATTGACCAATATGCACAGAAATTAAGCATATTTCATAATAGCCCTGTGACATACGTAGTCTTTTTCTTTTTTTAATTATACACAGTAGAAGAGATATAGTCCTCCTTTAAATGGGAAAAATCACAGTACAGCAGCGCCACTTATTGAGTAATTTGCACCAAAAGTCGATGGGCACTTTTTTTTTTTTTTTTTTTGGTTAATGCGCAACTATGTATAAATTTATATGAAATTCTGAGCATTAACTCTTGAACTAGAGCTGTTACACAAAACTTTTGTCAGACAGACATTTTCTAAAAACGGTCAAATTCAAAATTCTGATTCATTCAAAATGCGTAAATCCACCCAAAACGGGAAGTTTTTACGAATAAAATGCTTTCTTCTATTGAATATAGAAGAAAGTAATGATTCAAAACAAATTTATATTTTTGTTTCTTTAAATGCTTTTCACTTATTTTATATTTTTATATTCTGTACAGATAAGGAAAAAAAATTAGATTATTTAATTTATAAAAAATTACCTTTAACTTTATAAATAACCTTAATCTTATAAATTAAATAAGTTAAATGCTCTGTTTAGAAGTTTTACATTTTTTAAATTTAGATTATTTATTAAAATTCTTTAATTAAAAGTAAGTTCAGTTTTTCTAATGTACAAAATCATAAACTTTAAATAGTTCGGCTTTTTTTATTTATTTTTATTTTTTTTTTAAATTCTTTAATAATCTGAAAATGAAAATACAGACTTCCTGAAAATTTAAATATTACTTCTATTTGAAGTAATTTTAATTTTTGGGACTATATCTATGCAGCGCAATGGGAAATTCTAAATTCAGGTGTTTTAGCAAGATATTCCGTTAAAAGTGCAAATTTATATAAATTGCAGTGCTTTTTTAAAAAAAAAATCCAAATCGAACAGGTAGATGACACGTTTAATTGAATAGGTGTGTAGAGAAAAGTGGATTGTAAATAAACAGGCAGGTTCTAGTCAATAAATACACATTATTTGACTCATTCTCGAAACAATCTAAAACAACTTTTACTTCCAAGACTTAAGACTAACAATATTACTAAACATTCTCAACTTATTAAACAAAAGTCATGAAAACAGAGTTATATGCACTGCAGAGGATGAATATTATTTGTTCAGGAACAACAATGAACAGCTCTTTTTATTGTTATGGGGAAGATTAAGGGGAATGTTATAGATCACTCTGGAAAATCCTAGCTAACTCTACAAAAAATTAAAATAGGCTTTCTATATCTCTTAAACCTGAAGCTACTTTTTGCTAAATTTGTTTGCTAAAATGGTCAAATTCGACTTTTGCAATTTTTTTTTTCACCTTTACAAGCTACAACTGATCTAAAAAAAAAAAAGTCGCAAAATTTTCATTTGAGGGGAATTTAAGCTTGAATTTTCTCCTTCGGATATCAGTCTTGAAAATACCGGATATCCGTATCCGGACTGCTAATATCCGGCACCCCGTCGGATATTTAAAACTCAGCCGGATAGACCGGATACCGGATAGTTACCGGGTATCCGTTTCATCCCTAAATTTTAGGAGTGGGGGAGGATTGTTTTAATCGTTAAATATCGTCTGAGGGGCTACAGAGTTGGAAAATTGAAAAACATGGAAATTTGCGACAAGGGAATTTTTTTTTTTTTTTTTGGGGGGGGGGGGGGGGAGGGAGGGGGAGGGAGGGGGGATTTGCCTCTGAAATTATGCATTATATATCTTATATTTTTTTTAAATCTGTTATTAATGTTTTTTTTTTTTAAACTTTATATATATATATATATATATTTTAGGTGTTAGATTATTTTTCGTTCTTTAAATCAAATTCATAGTCATAAAATTATTGAATCGGGAAAGAAATTGAAGGAGGGGGTAGCATATCTAGAAAACGGTGGGTGACTGGGCAAAATGGGAGTCATATTCGAATTCAGGAGGTCATTTTACACAAGAATCAGCAAAAATAGTATCAGATCTCGATTTTTTTTTTTTTTTTTTTTCAGAGCAGTGAATTAAGTAAAATATTTGCTTCATAAATTTCCAATTTTTTTTTTTTTTTTTTTTTTTTTTTTTTAAGGGGGGGGGGGCTTTTTTAATATTTATGATGTTTTTTATTCTTTGAAACATTTGTATTTACATCAAACATTGTGCTGATATTTTTGGATAACAATTTTAATTAAATTTATAATCATTATAATAACTTTTATATAACAGAGTTGTTTGTTGTTAAAGATTTAAACGAACATTTGATTATTGGAAAAATAACTAGAAATACGCAAACTTGTCCGCCGAATTAAATGCAGATCATATTTTAAGTTTATAATAATTTTCTCTAGTTTTCATTTTTCCTAGACACTAGAAATGGTCATTTTTAACAGTACCAGAAATTTTATTATTATTATTGTTATTATTATTATTACATTCTTGTATAATATATGTAGAAAAAGTGTTGTTTTTGGTTAAAAATGTTAAAACAGACACTTTATTATTTTATTTTAAATCTCTAGATTATTGTAATGTAATTACATTTTTTTTTTTTTTTTTTTAATGTAAATAAAGAAAATTTCTTTTTTCACGAGTTGCTATTACTAACTGCAATAGAAAACTTAATTCGATATTTTAGGATCTCAGGTAAAATTGTTTACTGCAGATTGGTGCAGAATTTCCTGCACCCATTTTTTGTCAAATATAGTTATTGTTTTTATTTTTATATTTGACAAAATAAATAAATAAATAATAATAATCTGGTGTGTCACTCACACGACTTTCTCTTACCCTGAAATTTAATACTATAAATACAGGTTGCAGATTAATAGGTAAGATAACGAGTACTGTTATGTAAACCTGTGTTAAACAATTCAAATTAGGCTTCGGAAGAGTTTTATATGATAATTAGTTCTGTGTGAGGGGGGCTACCGCCCTCCTCAACCCCCCTTTTCATTAATGCACCTACATTTATATAGAATTTAATTCGGCTATTAAAAAATAATTCTGTTTTTAAAAAATAATTTATTAAAATTATTATTTAAAAAAATTATCTTTTATGATAATGCAGACGATTTCCATATTAGAGAAGTAGTATAATACTAAATATCCAAAAAAAGTCCATTTTATTCTCAATACAAAATCAATAATCAATATATATATATAAATATGTATAAAAGAAAAAAAAAAAAAAAACGATTTTTTTTTCGTTAAAAGTAAAAAAAAAAAAAAAATCGATAAATTTGTTTTAAATTATCGCAGATCGATGGTTCAACCATTCGTTTTAAACGTATTAGTGAGCTCTTTTGAAAGATACCCATCATGAAAATTTACACCGAGGGGAGACTTCCCCCCCCCCCCAGGGGCGGAGGTGAGGCTCCTTCATACACAATTTTTTTCCCTGTTGACTATCTCTATTACAAAAAATATGTATTTTCGTTTCATTTGGTTAGTGCAGTCTATAGATGTTAAACTCCACTTACCTGCAATTTCCCCCATAGACGTAATGTATTTGAATACTTTTGAGTGTCCCTGTGCACGAATTATTTGCTTGATCTTAACGAAAAGTTTAGTGTAGCATCCTTATATGATACACATTTAGAATACCAAGTTTGAACATTTTGCCATAATTTGTTTTTGAGATATGCTGATAACAGACAGACACACACACACAGACACAGACACACAGACCGTTTGCTCTAAAAACATGATTTTCGTATTCAGGGGACCTCAGAACATGTAAATATAACAAAAACTCGAGTTCGAAAATTTGACCCAAAAACAATACTTTCTCTACCTTATGGGTAAGAGAAAGTAAAAATCGTCTTTAAAATAATACAATAACTACTTTTTAAAAAATAATGATGTCTGTTTATCTCTACGGAAATATATATATATATATATATTTTTTCACACCTCATTTTTCTAACAATAATCAATTTCTAATTAAAGCACGCAGAATTTCTGTCATAAAAAAGTCAATAATTGCTTTTTAAATAATAAAATTTAGGATGCATGATGAAGTTATTTTTTAAATCTATATATGCATAGCTGTCAACTTGTACGGTTTTTTAACATAAGTTTTTTTGAGTGAAAGTTTTCACCTTATTGAAACACAGAAAAATAATTCAAAAATGTATGAAAGATTTTTATTAAAATTTTCTGGTATCAGAAAGTGGTACAGTTTGGCAACTATGCACATAATACAGCTTCTATAAGATATAAAACCATAATAAAGGATGAGCTGACTTTTAAACAAACAAAAGTTGATATTCTTAAAACTATATTATGATTAAAAAAAAGCATTATGTAATGAAAATAAATAATCAGAAAAAAAGTTTAGCATAATACTTTTAGCATATTAATTTTATAATTTACTTAGATCATAACGGTCGTTGTCCTTGTCACGTGTTTACCTATTTTAAGGTTATTAAAATACATCATTTGAAAATCTGAAAATGTAATGAATACTTATGTGATGTTATAAAAACATACATCGAAATATTTGTATAAAACTTTTAAAACATACCTCATGGTTTGTAGATTTGTTTACATCGTTCAGGTTATGTGTTAAAATATGGTCGTAGTAGTGTGGCTTAAGGCCGATTCACTACACTAGAGCCCTAGACCTTTAGGGGGAATGCCCTCCTTTTTTTTGTGTGTGTGGGGCTTTTTCTGGGGGTTCCTAGCCCGTATTTACACAAGTTTCAGAGAAAACCACGGAAAACACCGAACGACTAGATCGATAAGCGCGACCTGGGATCGAATCAGGCACTTCCCATCTAACAGGTTTGCAGAACTGCTTGGCCCAGGGCCCGATTAACCTTACGATTGAGAGGGAAGCACAAATCCATTTGGGGGCTCCCACTGACTTCTTGGTCTAAAAATTATAAACTTTTCATTAAATTTTGTAGTTACCTGAAATTGAGGACAAGTAAATTCGCTTAAAACATAGAGAAACAAATTCACTTGATTTTTGTACCAAGATATAAACTGGTGAAAACCTATATTCACCACAATATATGAAATTATTTCATTATAAATGAACGTGTAAAAGCTTTATTAGCATATATCCTATATAATCTAGGAATGGTAGTTGTGCAGTCAGGTAGGACTGTGACGTTTTATAATCAGACAATGCTTTTAGACCACAAGCTTACAATTCGGGGCCCATTTTTTTTGCTTAATTTGGGGCCTTTTCAAAATTTTCCAGGGGAAGCGTATGCTTCTCGTGCCTATTGGGTAATCAGGGCCTGGCTCGGCCACTGGTGGAGCCTGTGTAAAATATGTAAAACCATATTAGAAATGTTAATGTCTTATGTAAGTTTTAGATACCAATATATATATTTCTTAAAAATTTTTAATTAAAAAATGTATAATTTGTGTAAAGATAATTGCATAATTTCTTACAAGAAATTGTTATTTTAATATGATTAAAAGAAGACATTATGTAATAATTGAAATACATTTAATATATATAAATAAACTTCAACATTAATGAAAGTAAATGACTTGAATAGTGGAACTGTTAAAATAGTTAGAAACACTTTTAATTCATTTCCAGGTATTTATTAGGTTACTAATTGAAAAGAAATAACAAAAATTTTGATTCATTAAAATTCACAAAACCAATTGAACTTACTTTCTGTTTATATAACTTGTACTTGTAGTGGTTTGTAATTATTATAAAAATATAAATAACGGCAAGATGATAAGCGAAAACATGATAGTATTTTAAAGTTCAAACACAACACATAACATAATTACTATATTATATTTTTATGGGAAAAGTACACACTGACTAATGAAAACCGTACAACACTACCGCTGAAAGCTCTGTCTGTGTTTACGACAGACACTAGACAGTAGACATACAAAAAAAAAAAAAAAAAAAAAAAAGAAAGAAAGAAAATAAAGAAAAATTTCGATTTGACGACACGTGATTATTGGATAGTATACCAAAATGAAATTGGCGCCAATTGGATATGGTATTTTTATTACACCAGAAAATGTTAATTGTCATGCATTTTCTTTCTTTTTCTATCCCCTCGTTTTTTTTTTTTTTTTTTTTTTCAGTATAATTAAAACGCGTTAATGTATAAAATGTCTGTAATATATCTATAATGAAAATATTTTGTCTTTTGCGTTTGCATAGCTGTACAGTTACTTTTGATTTGAATATTTATTTCGTTCTTCATCGATTTTCTGAGAAAAATAGAAAAAAAAAAAAATCTGTGATAAAATTAAACAGTATCATAAAGATTTTTCTTTCTTTTTTTTTTTTTCTAAGAAAATTTCCGATTTTTATTCTGTTTATAGTACCTTGCTTTCCGCATCAGTATATATATTTACATATGTAGTAACTAAAAAGTACAGCGTAATAATAGACATCTATAAATGAATTCAACGAATAGTTTATCGTGCTCCAATATATTAAGACTTGAACATTAACTAAAAACTGAAATTTTACATATATTCATTTTCTTTTGTTTCTCTTATTCACAGAGAAAGTACTGTTTTTGAATCAAATTTCTGAAAGTGAGTTTTTCTTTGTTTACACGTTTTGAGGAATCCGAAACACAGCATACATTAATTGCACATTAAACTAAAAACTTAAAATTTACGTACATTGATTTTTTTTTTTTTTTTGCTTTATTTGACACGTTTTAGGGTCTCCTGAATCTGAAAAACACGTTTTTAGCAGTTGATCAATCTACGTGTGAGAGAGACTCTTAACAATTCAAATAAAATTAGTAGGAAATCAAAACTTGCTATTCTAAATCTGTATTTTAGGGCGATGTTACTTGAAATTTTTTATTGAAATCGACTAGAAAATAGGAAAAATTTAAAATACACCACGTGTGTGGGCGAAATTTCGCTTGTGTTACAGTTTGCCATCTTTAGATTCCACTAAACAAAATGAAGAGGGCAAATATTTTTTAATGGTATGGCAGGAATATTGCTTTCAGACAGACATTTTCCGTCGTCATCATTTACTGTGTTTCACCTTGAATATGTCAGGCCTTTCGCTACACAAAACTTTACTGTTCAGCCGATCGCTACGAAAATTGGTACACTTATTAATCAGAAAAAATCTGGATAACGCTGTACCTTTTAGTTCAATTGGATAATTGGCTCAAAAGGTATTAAATAAAACCCCCATTTTAACTTAAAAAGTATTGAAAAGAAAAAACAAGTTGATGCCAAGGAGAAAAAAAATTACGCGTTTATTTATTTATTTATTAATTATTATTCTTATTATTTTCGTTATAAAAAGAAATAAATGTGTTTTCACGTGAATAATAAATATTTATCTTTTTTATGTCGAAAACATTAATGCATAGAAACTTTCTTTTATTTAAATTGAGGGAGAAGACAATTATTGTATGTAATTATAAAAACTTTTACATACACTAAGCGACAAAAAAAAAAAAAGAAAGAAAAAAAAAAAAAAAAAAGTTGCACAGCAGAAAAAATGCCTTATACCTTTTTTATTTGTAATAACTTCAAAATTAATGTTTGAAACAAATAATACTGTCTTGTTTGCATAATACCAAAGCTGTAAAATGATACTTATGTACATTTTCGATTTAATAATTCGCTTTATTGCACTCTACGAAGTGCTTTTTAAATATCTGCATAAATTTTTCTTTTTGAACATAATGCAGTAACCATACACTTTGTATTCTGTTATGATTTATTATATAAAATAAACAAGTTATATTTTAATATATGAAATAAAACTATTTATCTGTTAGATCTAAGCAATTTTTTATTAAAAATATGCATTCTGCATTGGATTAATTCCACCTTTATATGAAATTACTGCATTAATGCGCAATGTCATAGTTTTATACTATGTTTTAATATAAATCTCAGAAATTTCAATGTGCCAAATATCACAAATAATTTTTTCTAGTTCTGGCAGAGTTACAGGCTGCAAATTTCGAATCCTCTCCCCTCTCCCCCGCCTTTTTATAGACGAAACATTTTTGAGCGGATCGCGATTAGGTAGGACTATTTCCATATCTGGTAAAGAAAAAATTCTGCTATATCCTTTGTAGGATTAAACTTAAAGTGAAAAAAGATATGATTACTTGCTGAATTATAGGTTCTCAAGAGAATGGATAGGAAATTTTGACAATTTGAAGTGAATAAACTTACCACAGATGCCGTGTAGTAATGTACATTATCATCTTGAAATGCTGTTTACGGAAATGTCCAAGATACCACCAAAATAGTCTGCCAAGCGTCACCTTTATGAAGATTGTGTTTTATTTCGAGTTAATTGATTCCTTGAGCATAAAAATTTGCCCGACTGTTTGAAAAGTTATGCACCTCCGTACCATAATGTATGGAGAATGTGTCACTGTTTTAAAAGTGTGATTTTCATTAAGTCGGTCGTATTTTCGTTGTCAGATCTGCTTGTTTTCTTTAGCTCGAAATAAGTTAAACTTGACTCATTAAAGAGAACCAGTTCAGCCCAATAATTAACTAATCATTTTTTAAATTTTTTTAGCCATCTGAGGTCTTGCTTTCCTAATTCTCTTCACTAAGAATGGAATTTTTTCAAATTTTCTGTCATTTAAACCTGATTTGTTTAATAGTTGCTGTACTGTAGTTAAAGAAATTATGCTGCTAAACACTTTTTCTGAATCTCTTTTATGTTCTAAATGTAATACAAACCGATTTTATAAGCAATGGCTTTTTAACTTACGGTCATCTCGCTTGGATGAGCAACATGGCCGCTTAAAACCAAATTTCTAGTTTAACCAGCCAAAAAATTTTATATCTTGCTAAAAACGCTTTTACCAGTATTTCGTTAACATTTAATTATTTTGTCATCTCGTGTATTAAAATATTTTCTGATTTTCATTCAAAAATTAATACTTTTTGTGGAATTGATAACTGCCTTATTCTTACCATTTTTGAAATAATTTCTAAAATTTCAATTTTCCTGACAATTGCATTTTGTTTTCAACACTGGACTCAAAGCTAAAGTGTATATGGAGGGCAGCATAATAAAATCTGTTCGAAAATTTGCTTTTTAAATGATAAAATTGGCGTTTGTAGAAGGCGAAATGGAAAATATCCAGGTGCGGCTTTTTCTTTTGTCGCTTAGTGTATTTAAAAATCGATTGTTAACTATTCGATTGAAAAGTAGTAAAATAATAACACTGCTCGGCATGAAAATTGCTGACACCATTTCAGCATATTCTTATGTAAAATGACCACCTGAATCCTAATATGACGCCCATTTTGCCCTATCACCCACCGTTTTTTAGTAATGGCTCTCTATTTTTATCATTTTTCGGTGATTTTATGGCTATAAATTTGACTTTTAGGAGGGGGGGGGGGGATTATTTTAACCGTTAAATATCTTCTGAGGGGCTACAGAGGTGAAGAATTCTAAAACATGGACATTTGCGACAAGGGAAAATTTTTGGGGGGATTTAGCCACTGAAATTATGCATTACATATCTTATATTTTTTTAATCTGTTATTTATGTTATTTTTTAAACTTTATATATTTTTCTTTTTAGGTGTTAAATTAATAAATTATTTTTCATTCTTCAAATCAAATTCATGATCATAAAACTATCGAACAGGCAAAGAAATTGAGGGAGGGGGTAGTGTATCTAGAAAACGGTGGGTGAGTGGGTAAAATGGGAGTCATATTCGGATTGAAAAGGTTATTTTACATAAGAATCAGCAAGAATGGTATGACATCGCGAATTTTTTTTTTTTTTCTTTTCAGAGCAGTGTTATCAATCCATCATGTTAAACAAGTCTCCTATTTTTGAGGGGGAAAAATTGCAAACCTTACAAAAATCAGATTAAAATTATAATAATAATAAAAACAATAAAGTGTTCGAAGTAGCCGTTTTTCTTACAAGAGTCATGAATATTACTTCTAGTTTCATTTTTCTTAACTGAAGCTTTTTGAAGACAATTGGATTCAAAATCATGGAGTAAATTATTTTTCACTCGTTCTTACAGTCATAAAAATAAAAATAAAAATAAATAAATTGGAATATTAATTCATTTGTTTTATTTGTTGGCGGGAGATTTTAATGTAGATTTTAATTCAGAAAGCGGAAAAGAATTCATTCAAGGTTTAAAAATTATGGACCTTGTTTTACGAACTAATCCGAAACACTATACGACGAGAGGCTATATGGCAATAGACGCAATCTTTTCCAATAAAAATATGCGAGCGGACCCCACTCACTCTCGTAGACTCACTCACTCTTGTAGACTCACTCTCGTCACATTCGCGGAAAGTGTATAGTTATCACTTTATATTGAAGAATAAAAAAAAAAAAAAAAAAGTATATAATATACAAAATAGTCCTGTCGTAGTTAATTAAATTCTATTTCTGATTTATTTATTTATTTATTATTAGGACGGAGGACTATTAGTTTCAGTCTGGAGTTTTGTAGACCAGTTTTGTGTAACACCAAAATAAATTAGAAATATTAGTCCTATCGTTACAAATTTGGTACCAAATTAAAGGGGAGATTTTTCTGAATCCAGAGGTGCAAACAGTTTTTCAACACGATAATTAGATTTTTTTAAATTAACTAAAGTATGAAATTTAAGTGTTTCATTTTAATTCATTTCAGTCATTTTAAAAAGAACGTGGTTCAGTTTTACGCTCAAAAAATGAGATAAAAATAAAAAATAAAAAATAAAATAAAATAAAAATTTTACAAGCTAAAAAAAAAAAAAAAAAAAAAGAAAAAAGAAATCAATTGGGGAAGTGAATCAACGAATGCTTTGCCAGCTTCGCTGGTCACTATATTTAAAGGGGACTAATGCGCAAGTTGTACCTGACGGGACTAAAGTGAAAGTTGTACCTCAAGGGACTAATGTGAAAGTTGTACCTCACGGGACTAATGTGCAAGTTGCACCGAACGAACAAACTATTTCTTTCAACGAAAATGCCTACTAACCCTGGACGATAGGTCTAATATATCATATTATATATCGTATTTATCGTAATGTAACTCAATACTTATTTCGCTTCCTTCTTCGACTCGTTTTAATACGCATCTTTTATATGCATGAGCAGCCCCCGAAAAACAAAAACATTAAATCATTAAATTCATTGTTTTACTTATTTTTATTTCCTATTATTTCACGCGCACTTTTTATTACCTAATTCAAAATTATTAAAAAAACTTTTTCGATATCGCTTGTAACGATACTGATTATTATTAATTTTCTTTTCTTTTTCTTTCAATAATTAAAAAAAAAAAAAAAAAAAAAAAAGATTTTGATGAAATTCTGGCAAAAGCAGAATTAAGTTTAAGACGGAGGACTATTAGTTTTTTTTTTTTTTTTTTTTTTTTTTTCATTTTTCAAATTATAACATCGCTTTCAAATTATTCAATTATATTTTCGATAAATTTTAGATTTCGACAAATGTCCAACTATTGAAATCGACAACGCAAAAATTCCAGATTGAGACTAATAGGCCCTCAGTCCTAATAAATATAAAAAACAGCAAGGAAAAAAAAAAAAAAAAAAAAAAAATAGAAAAGGACAAATAACAGGTAGAAATGAGTTCAGTCGTAAGCCCGTTTTGGGTCTACGACTATTAACAGGATCATTATAGTCATATATAGTTAGTGTGTTCAAACATGGCTCCTTGCGATTCAATAGGATTCAACTCTATTGAATCGCAGGGAGCCATGGTTCAAAAAAGCGCTCTGAATGGATTCTAAAGCCAGTAGAAAGTTAATATTAGGTGTTGTATAAAATCGCTTGATTTTGGATTAGAATTTTTTTTTTATAAAAGTAAAAATTCAGCATATATATACCAGGGTATCAAGTGTTTGCCAAATGATTGCATTTTGAGCTCTAATGAGTAACTTGATATAGTTTTCTGCTGCATATGACCGTACCATACTGGTGTAAGTGAGGATGTGACGAAGGTAGGAAGTATAGAGAAGCATTTTATTTTTATAGTTTAAATTGCTATTTCGAACAAAAAGGGCATTAACTGACTCTTGCTCTCTCAGGAAAGCTACTATTAGTGTAACCCTTTTTTGTGTGTTAAAATCACTCTCCCTGCAATAACCAAATATATCTTCCTAACAAACCTTTTTTTTTTAAAGGCATGTTGTGTCGCATTCATATTATTTGTCATTTTTAAATTGTGAAGAGCACTTTCACTTTTTCTATCAAATCTGAATCATATAGGGATGCAATTTGAAATTCTTTATTGGAATGGGGCAACAAATTCATGTAAGAAACGTATGAATGTATTCAAATCAATTACATTTGTGGGTGGAGTTTCCAGTAGGCATAATATAACATGTTTAGATTTCATTAAATGAGATGAAATTATTGCACATTCGTTATATGCCCAAAAGCATGTTTCAAATAGAACACAGTACGTAAAATAATTATTCTTCGTTTACAAGGACACACAAAAGAATTCTAACGAATTAAAAATGTGTTTCGAAATGCTTCAAAGCACATTTCATATTTTTTTTCTTTTTGCATTGCTATGCTAATTTTAATTACATTATTGCATTGCTTAATGCATACGTAGTTTTGTAGATAACACTGCTTGGCATGAAAATTGCTTCTGACACCATTTCAGCATATTCTTATGTAAAATGACCTCCTGAATCCGAATAGAACGCTCAGTTTGCCCTATCACCCACCTTTTTTAGTAATAGACCCCTATTTTTATAATTTTTCGGAGATTTTATGGCTATAAATTTGATTTTTAGGAGGGGAGGATTATTTTAACCGTTAAATATCTTCTGAGGGACTCCAGAGTTTGAAAAGTTGAACATTTGTGACAAGGTAAAATTTTTGGGGGATTTACCACTGAAATTATGTATTACATATCTTATAATTTTTTAATCTGTTATTAATGTTATTTTTTAAACTTTATATATTTTTCTTTTTAGGTGTTAAATTAATTCTTTTTCATTCATCAAATCAAATTCCTGGTCATAAAATTTTCGAACAGGGAAAAAAATTGAGGGAGGGGGTGGTGTTTCTAGAAAACGGTGGGCGACTGTGCAAAATGGAAGTCAAATTCGGATTCAGGAGGTCATTTTACATAAAAATCAGTAAAAATGGTATCAGAACTCGATTTTTTTTTCTTGCAGAGCAGTGTAATACACGGGACTGCTTAAAATTAGTTGAATACATTTTAAAGAGCAGTGTGAGCCGATGGCGGTAATTTTCTGAACATTTAAAATAAATTTCAAAGTGTAATAACAGCCCCCAAAACAAAAAGAGTACGTCAAGTAAAAAACTATTTCTAAAACCGTTTTTAAAGTACACTAGTAATGCTCAAATTCAGTGTTTCATGTCCTTCACTGTACTCCTTTATCTACTGACGCCGATACTTTGAAGTACCATTAGATTAAAAAAGCGTATAAAATTGAATTTATTTGAGAAATGTCAAATGCATTTATAAGAATAGAATGTATATACCTCACTTTAAACTCACCACATGACACTAGACGTTACATATAGCTTTTTATTTTTTCTTTCAGAAAGAATTTTATATAGCGCTGTTTTCTGTTTTTGCTTGGCATTTTTCCCCATCTTCATTTGTGTCATTATTAAGTCGTACATTACCTCAAAAATCAATCTGAGAAAAAATATAAAGAGAACATAAAAAGTAATTATTTTGTACACTTTTTTAAAGTCCTAATACCTTTACCGACCTCTACGCACCAATACTATACTAAAGTACCACCACACTAACTCTGTTAATTACTGTGATAAGGTGATACGTACAATTTTTATTGCACATATCTTTAAAAATTCCTCTTAAGTTACTAAAAAAATATGTTTGAAATACAATTTTTGTGTATGTTTAATAATGCAATAAATAATTGGTTGAACTGTGACACTGAAATTTACAGATTTATTGAATTTTTTTGAGTTATACTCCATTTTTAACACTCAACATTCTGTATTATCCCCCCCCCCCTCCACACACACCGGAAAAATTTTCTGCCTAGTCTTTGTGAACGACTTCACCAGATTTTTATTCTTGTACTATAAATATAAATTTTGCTACAGGACATTTAAAGCAGCAAGCATTTTATATAATGCAAATAAATGCGTAATATAGACATAGTTTTAAAGCATAAGGGCTTAATATTCTATGTAATTTTATTTTACTTTTACTATGCTTATTTTTAAACAAACGAAGAAAGGAAATGTTCTATAATATATATATATATATATATATACAGTCGGTAAAAAAAGTCTCCGAACACCAGCAAAAATTCTTATATAAAAAAAGTACACTTAATACAGTTTTGTTAAATAAATCCTTGTCGAATCCTGTTCTTAGTCAGTCTAAAAACAGGATTGGACAAGGATTTATTTAACAAAACTGTATTAAGTGTACTTTTTTACATAGGAATTTTTGCTGGTGTTCGGAGACTTTTGTTACCGACTGTGTATATATATATATATATATATATATATATATATATACATATATATATATATATATATACACATACTGTAGCTTTTTACAATTCGAAGCCATGTGTAGTACTTCTTTTTAATCTTCTACCATAAAAAAGCGGTGATCTTAAATGAGTTATTAATCTGAAATTTTTGCCTATCTGGGTGTGTATATCTGTGGCATTCTAGCTCCCAAACAAGAAAAATTATTTAAAGTTTTTTTTTTTTTTTTTTTTTTTTTTTTTTTTTTTAACGCTGATTTAATCTGGGTGGTCTTAGATACGTTAGTTATGTTTGTATGTATAAAAATCGATTTGGGCATATTTTTAAAATTAATTAAAATGTGATTTTTTTTTTTTCAGTCTACTGTACACTGAAAATTCAAAATCTGCCAGCTATCAATTCTCCAATTTCCAACCCTGGTAAGAGTTAAGATGATAGAAGTTAAGATTATAGTCGTTTTTAGAAGCATAAAAATTTTATTTTTTAAATTGACAAATTTTTCTTTGATTTTGACAAAAGTTTAAAGTTGACTATATAAATAGTGATTATAAGTACACAGTCCAAAAACCTCTAAATTTAGTTGAATATTAGAGATTTAATACAGGTTTATTATTATTATTATTAATTAAAAAGCGATTTTTTTTTTTTTTTTGGCCATTTCGCAGTTTTTTTTAAATTTGAGAGCTGTTAATATTTGAACTTAAAACTCATTTTAAATGAAAAATCACGGGAGTTTTGGAAAGAGAAATATAAGAAAAAGCCTTTTTTTTTTTTTTTTTTTTTTTTTTTTTAAGTAAATAAATGAATAAATAAAAATTTAAAAAAATAATACAATTTTTCAACCAATTTGAATAAAAATTAAAATTTGGCTATAAATAATGATTACATGTTCACAATCCAAAAATTTCTGATTTCGGTTGAAAATTATAGATTTTATGAAAAAATATTATTTAAAAATTTCAAAGCCAACTGTAAGTGTTGACATTTTATAATTTTCGAGCTAGCGTTCTTCCAATTAAAAAGCGCGGATTTTAAAGGAAAAAAAAAATAATAATAATAAAATTTCAGGTCGAGCGATTTTATAAAGTTGGCTTTACATTTGTTGTTATTTTGAATAAATTTACAGTATAACTCAGGAATTTTCAGAGGAAAAAATTACTGAAGCATGCATTGCACATTTTTGACAAATACACTTATACATCGTTTACAGTAAATTCCCGATTATCCGCGAGCACAGAAAAACAGCGGGATCAAGAGACGGAATTTTTTCAACTAGAAACAAAAATAAATGATTGCTTTTTTAAAAGAAAAAAAAAAAATGTAAATTAAAAAAACTATATTGCTTTTGTTTTATTTTTTGTACAGTACGCTACCACAGGTGCCAATATTTTAATTTATTTCGGAGAATTGTTAGAACCTGCCTTTTTTTTCTTTTTTTTTTTTCTTAACTCCACTTTTCTTGAAGAGTATTTTTCTTCTTATTTAATTGTAATTATATATTAGAGAAAATTTCACTACAAATGAAGTGGTGGGAAAAAAGGGTGAATATTTACAATGTAACGGAATAAATTAAAATTTTGACATGTTAGCAGAACTGTTTAATTCAGTGCATAAATTAGCTTACAGGTTGTACCTTGAATTTATCGTAAATACACTTTTTTGTTTATTGTTTTTTCATCCTGTGGTATATAGAAAATAAATATATTTTTACTAATTGTTAATATTTCCCTTGTTTATATTACGTTTTATGTACAATTCATTCGCGCTTTTGAGCTACATATTTTTTATGTCATTAATCTTTCATTTCCAGTTTTTTGCGGATAATGAATATCGTAGTTTATCCGCGATTTTCATCATCCGTGACATCTGAGATACTCAATTCCACGGATAATCGGGAGTATACTAAAAAGTTTACCTAAATATCATACACTAATACGTGTTAATTTCTATAAGCATTGGATTATGTTCATATAATTTTTTTTTTCCGTAAAATTATGTGCTTTAATATATTTTGTGACTGTTAACACTTTAAAGTTCATTAACCCTTTAACGTTCACTACTTAATTTATTTTAAAAATTACTAAACTAATTTTAAAAATGGCTTTTAGACACATAGCTGATCATAAATATTTAAAAAATAAACAAGTCCTTCCGGCTTATTCGGAAGGGTAGGTTGATTTCTTTTTACTTATCAAGTAGCCGTCATTTTGTTTCAAAATGGTGGCTACAAATTAATAACGAATTAGAAGAAATATTGATGTAGGCTATCTACATATGGGGTTTTAAGCAAATCGGTTCATAAATACCTTTTTATGTCATTTTAAATTTTCAAGTGGCCGGCGCTTGGAAACAAGATGGTGGGCCAAGTGGACAAATATATCAAATGCATTTGTGAGATAAGACTAATATACAATTACAGTTGGAATTAATTCAGAATCTCAAAAGTCATCGTGTTGGAAAATTAAGTGGCTGCCGCTTGGATCAAAATGGCAGAGAAAGTTGCTCAGTGAACTAATTAATCTAAGATATTGTTGCAAATTTGAAAAAAATTATTATTATTATTATTATTATTTTTTTTTTTTGTAGAAATTCTTTCAAAGAGGCTTAGTAAGTTGATTAAATGTTAATATTCTGCATTTCTAATTTGTTTTAACGTTAAAATAGACTAATTTTTCCTTAAAAATGCATTAAAAAGCTCCAATATGGCAGATAATGGATTTGGCGACAAATTTGGCGACTTCTTTCCAATTGGCTTTCCACTTGGCGACTTCTTTTGGCGACTTTTGGCGAGAAAATCCATAGTTCATTAATAAACTTCATTAAGACACTTATATAGTCTATGTATACATCAAAATTTAAACAAATTCGGAATACGCTTTTTACAATTTGAATTTGAAATTTTCAAGTGATCTCCACTTGAAAACAAAATGGTGCAGCAACTTGGTAAAGAAACTCGTCCAAGATATTCATAACACAAGTTAAGACACTGTCCAAATTTGTTTCGATTTGGAGTATTATTTCGGAAGTTATCGGGATTTTAAATTTTCAAGTGGTAGCCTGATTTCAAATAGCCCCGCTTAACTTAAGATATCCGCCACTTTATTAAAAATGGCGGATCCGTTCATTAATAAACTTCATTGAAACACTTATATAGTCTATGCATACATCAAAATTCAAACAAATTCGGAATACGCTTTTTACAATTTGAATTTGAAAATATCAAGTGGTCTCCACTTGAAAACAAAATGGTGAAGCAACTTGGTTAAGAAACGCATCCATGATATCCATAATACAAGTTAAGACGCTGTCCAAATTTGGTTCGATTTGGAGTATTATTTCGGAAGTTATCGGGATTTTAAATTTTCAAGTGGTAGCCTGATTTCAAGTGGCCCCACTTACGATATCCGCCACTTTATTAAAAATGGCAGATAAATTTCATAAATTAAGTTCATTGAGACCCTTATGTAGTCGAGATTTACATCAAAATTCAAACAAATCTTGCTTTAAATACGCTTTTTACAATGTGGGTTAGAAATATTCAAGTGGCTGTCACTTGAAAACAAAAAGTTTGAGCAACTTGGTTAACGAACTCATCCAAGAAACTCATCCAAGATATTCATAACACAAGTTAAGACAGTATCCAAATCTGGTTTGATTTGGAGTATTATTTCGGAAGTTATCGGAATTTTAAATTTTCAAGTGGTAGCCTGATTTCAAGTGGCCCTGCTTAACTTAAGATATCCTCCACTTTATTAAAAATGGCGGATACGTTCATTAATAAACTTCATTGAGACACTTATATAGTCTATGTATACACCAAATTGAAACAAATTCGGAAAACGCTTTTTACAATTTGAATTTGAAAATTTCAAGTGGTCTCCACTTGAAAACAAAATGGTGGAGCAACTTGGTTAAGAAACTCATCCAAGATATTCATTACACAAGTGAAGACGCTGTCCAAATTTGGTTCGATTTGGAGTATTATTTCGGAAGTTATCGTGGTTTTAAATTTTCAAGTGGCCCCACTTAACTTAAGATATCCTCCACTTTATTAAAAATGGCAGATAAATTTCATTAATAAAGTTCATTTAGACCCTTATGTAGTCTAGATTTACAGAAAATTTCAAGCAAATATTGCTTTAAGTACGCTTTTTACAATGCAGGTTAGAAATATTCAAGTGGCTGCCACTTGAAAACAAAAAGTCGGAGCAACTTGGTTAACGAACTCATCCAAGATATTTATAAGATCTGTTCACTGTCCAAATTTGGTTCGATTTGGAGTATTATTTCGGGAGTTATCGTGATGACAAAATTTTCATTATAGATAGATAGATATATATATATATAGATAAACGAAGTGATTGCAATAGGTCGATTTCTAAAGAAATCAACCTAAAAATTAGCATTGTTCCTTTTCGAGAAATTTTCGGTTTGAAACATCTGTAAGTAAACCTTATTAAATTAAAATAATATTTAATTTAATAAATAAATCACTTTATAAGTAAACATTATCGACAACAAAAACTCGTAAAAGTTGCGTAGATCCCAACATTTCAATTTATTCCGGAGTATTTTAACCCTTTGCGGCGCAAGGTAATGCGGATTATTTAAATTACACTGCCACCGGAATTTACGAACATAATTAAAATAGAAGAAATTTTAAATTTTCACGTTAAAATAAGGGCCTATTCTGCTATGTTATAAATGTAAATTTTTGCTAAAAAATTTCCGGGATGAGTTTTTGCACTTGAGAATTAAAATTAGGTGTTCCATCAGCGGGAACACTGCGACTGAAAGGGTTAATATGCATTAAAACCGAACATTAACCGTTTTTATGCACCAATTTCTCAAAGTTTTTTTTCCTTGTTTTAATCGATTTTTAAACTTTTGTCCCTTCTCTGTTATATAGATAATAGCACTACACCGAAATTGAACAAAGGATGTTTCCGAGGAAACCATATGCAGAAGTTATTTTAAATTTCTTAGTAGGAGAGAATGAACCTCGCTGCTTTCATTATGCGCTTATGCTTAGCATTTTCGCCTGATGACGAATTATGCTACTACTTTGATTTAAAAGAAAGTTGTTAGTTTTTGCAATTTATAGTGTTTCCTTACAAAGTTATTAATTCATTGAAATAATTATTATTTGGGATTCAATCAGGTAAAGTTAGCCTATAGGTGTTACAAATCCAAAATTACTAGAAAATTAAACATGCCAAATTTTTCTTTTTACGCATTTGTGATCATATATGTGTTTAATAGTCATTTTAGAGATAAGTTTAGCAATATTCAAAAGAAAACATGTAGAAAACTTATTTAAAGAACAATAAAAACCTTACTTCAGTCTTCATCCTAAGTCGCTTTCGCCGGAGGCCCCCGGCATTTTTAAAGGCGAAACATCAGTGGTATCTTTTCCAGCAGTAAGTGTGCGGTGCCGATTAATCTTGGCATTAGTTGGTCGTTTTTTCAGTAGGTGGCTCCATATTTGATCAACTTCTGCACGAGGCTCGTTGCCATTAGAAGAATCTAGATTACTTAAAATCTCGACGGTAAAATGCGTACGTCAGGTTTTCGTAATCGGCGATCGTCGTTTTTTTCATTTAAATGTATATTGATATTTTCACATTGCGCGGTTTTTGCTAGGGCGGTGGTGTTTTTATTAAACTTTATTTCAGATATGTGCTCTTTAATACGGTTTTTAATTTTCCTTTCAGTAACTCCAATGTAACAACAATTACTATTATTGGGTCTGGAGGACAGAATATTATAGATACCGGCGGTTTCAAGAGGATCAGTATGGTCTTTATCGCTACGGATAAGTTGATAAATGTTTCGGTTGGGTTTAATTGGGTTTTTTCGAGTTATGTTTAGCGGCCTCGTTTTTGATTTTTAATGAAACTCCGCGGTCGAACGGTATGCTGTAGGTATATTTGAGGGGAACTTTTTGTTGATTGTGAATGTGGTTAAGTTTTTAATACGCTTTCGATTTACGAACAATATTTCTCGGATACCCTGCTTTAAAAGTAATTTGTTGGATAAAATTTAATTCTTCCTGCAGAATTAGGGGGATTGAGCAAACTAGGATGGCGCGATTAATATGGGATTTGGATGATCGCGCCATCCTAGTTTGCTCAACCCCCAAATTCTGCAGGAAGAATTACATTTTATCCAACAAATTACTTTTAAAGCAGGGTATTCCAGAAATATTGTCTGTAAATTGTATCGAAAGCGTATTAGAAAACTTAACCACATTCCCTATCAACAAAAAATTCCCCTGAAATATACTTACAGCCTACCGTTCGACCGCGGAATTTCATTAAAAATCAAAAACGAGGCCGCTAAACATAACTACAAAATACCAATTAAACCCAACCGAAACATTTATCAACTCATCCGTAGCGATAAAGACCATACTGATCCTCTTGAAACCGCCGGTATCCATGATATTCTGTTCTCCAGACCCAATAATAGTAATGGTTGTTACATTGGAGTTACTAAAGAAAATTAAAAACTGTATTGAAGAGCACATATCTGACATAAAGTTGAATAAAAACACCACCGCCTTAGCAAAAACCGTGCAATGCGAAAATATCAATATACATTTAAATGAAACAACGAAGATCGCCAATTACGAAAACCCGACATACGCATTTTACCGTGAAACCGTAGAGATTTTAAGTAATTTAGATTCTTGCAATGGCAACGAGCCCCGTACAGAAGTTGATCAAATTTGGAGCCACCTACTGGATAAACGGTCAACTAATGCCAAGATTAATCGGCACAGCATACTTACTGCTAGAAAAGATACCACTGATGTTTCGCCTTTGAAAATGCCGGGGGCCTCCGGCGAAAGAGACTTAAGATGAAGCCTGAAGTAAGGTTCTTATTGTTTTTTAAATACGTTTGTAGGCTTCATAGTTAAAAGTTTAAAATAAATATGTAGAAAACGTTAAAGGGTTAAATTACGACAAATTAATGTAACTGGCATTTGAAAATAAATAAATAAAATAAAATGAGACAAAAAATAATCTGGAAGATACTCAACTACTACTTCATAGCCTACTAGAATTTTATTCTTTCTATTCTTTTTGTTTCTGATTTGCCCATTGCGTTCACTAGTGCGACGTAAAACCCAACCAACCAACCAACCAACCAACCAACCAACTTTTATTGTTTTTGTATGAAGGGGATGTCACCCTCTCAATTCCCTGTTTGAATATTGCAGGTATATTCACAAGACATTTAAGGTTAATAAATTCAAAATTTGTTTCAAATTATTCAGAGAACTTCTACCCATATAACTGTTTGAATCCTGCCGATTGTAGACCAAAAGTTTAAGTGGACAAAATTTTTAATTCTCAGTCAAATATCAAATTTGAACTTTCTTCCTTTATTAGTATTTACGTTTTTCTGTTAACAAGCACAAATTACAAAAACTTGATATTTGCAGTCGGTGGACTACAAAACACGTAATTATAGCGAAAATTCAACGTCAAAAGATTGGACTCCTAAACAATAATTTGTGAACCATATGAGTAATGAAATGTAATTATCATTCTTAAGCAATTTTCCTTAACATAGTGTAAATTGCATATCATATTACATCTAATATATTATATCTAACACAAAAGAGCGTATTGGATAATTGTGGATGGTCCTGTGCATTGTCTGTAAATTGCACAAGCAACACAAACAGTACTTAAAATTAATAGAGTAAGAGAAACGCATTACACTATTTAAAATGCACTTCGAGGAACTTCCAGTTATACAGAGCCCTTAATATATCCTAATTCTTTTGTGTGGACCCGCAAACGAATGGTGAATGCTTTTCGTATGTTTTATATGAAACATGTTTTTGTGCGTATAAGAATTGTATTTACATTTTATTTTATTTAGCGAATCTAGAGATGTTTAAATGTACCAAAAAATTATTTCATCCACTTGCGGAATGTATTAGAATATTTTTGAAAGTTCCTGTACACTAACTATGCGTCCGTTTTCATTGAAAATTTTCAGGTAACATCCCCATATGACATAGATTTAGAATACAGAGTTTAGACTGCCTACTAATATTTGTTTTTGTCTTATGTTAGTAACAGATTCATGGACACACAGGCACACAAACCAAAATAAACTTTAAAAAATTGGTTTAGGATTAAAGAAACCTCATAACGTGTAAATTAACAAAAATTTAGTTTAAAATATTTGATCCCATGTCAATAGCTTCTGTACTACATACAGGGTGATTCTATGGTCATGGGATAAACTTAGATGAGAGATAAAGAACATCAGAAACATTCAGAATTGTATAGGAACCCTTTGTCAAAGACGTCATTTTAATCATTTAAATTATTTTACAAGAATAAAATATACAGATATGGGCGTGGCTGTCAAATGTTGCATAAAATAATAATAATAATAATAATAATAAATTACATGCTAATGTTTTTTTTAAATAAATATACATAGTAATAAATCTTTTTTTTTTTTTTTTTTTTTTTAATCTATGTATTTATTATACTGATTGCATTAATACGAACACTGTGCATGATTTTGCGAAAAAATGAAACATATAAGATTTTAAAATCTACACTGTAGGCGGAGTTATCTGGATTTTATTGTTAAAAAATAAATAAAACATCCGGTTCTTAAAGGTTTAAAATGACATTTGCCGCCATGGGTTTCTATACAAATCTGAATCCTTGTGATATTCACCATTTCCTCTCCAAATTTGCCCCTTGACCATAGAATCACCCTGTATATTTAATGGGATTAAAAATGAGAGCATTGCAATAAATATAGAATAAGAATTGTTGTGAGCAACTATTATAAACGGTAAAAACACACAGGTTTTTCGACTCGAAGTAGTAAAGCACTCCGTGCGCCCATCATTTTTTTTTTTTTTTTTTTTACTGCTTTATGAAATGTTATGCTTACTTATTTCGATTCACAACATCTTTTTTTTTTTTTTTTTTTTTTTTTTTTTTTTTTGTGTGTGTGTACTTTTGAAATTTATAGTCGTTACTTTCAAACTTCTTATTCTGAAAATTAAAGAGCAATAGCGGGGTTAAAAAATTTGCGATTCCCTTTTGATAAATTCTCATAGTAGTTCCCCCTTAAATTCCCATTAAAGCGCTTGAATTTAAGAAGCGCTAGACAAGGAATTAAAAAGTGAGGTTTTTATCAAAGTAAAAAATATTTTTATATGCAACCATGTTAACTATAATATTGGGAAATGAATTTTTTATATATTTATTTTGATATTTTGTTATGCGAGCAGTAGAAATTTCAAAATATTCGTTTAATAAATTTAGCTATATAATTTTTAGTATAACAACTTTCATAATATAATTGTAACAATAGGTTTCTTAAAAGGTAAAGCTACAGTTCTATAAGTTATAAGTAACAGGAAGTTAGTTATTAAAAATGTCATATAATAATTTTTAATGAGGGGCATTTCAATTATTTTTTAAAGAGGGACCCCAAATTACTATCGCCGTCAATAGATTTGACAATTTAAGCATTTTAAAGAAAATAATGCATACTTTTTAATTTTCTATTTTTGTTCAGAACGTTAAATAAATTTTTAATTGTTGTGACAGTTTGAAAGTGTAAGCAACTAAATTATAGTTCAATTAGGATTAATCAGTTGTAAGAAAAATGAAAGAAAAATACTAAAATATACATTTAATTTTTTTCTTTTTTGCTATTAAAATAACTTTAGAATTATAATAATTTTATATTTACTGGTACAAAGGTAAAAAATTATATTTTCAGAAAATAAAATAAAATAAATAAATAAATAAAATAAAACAAAATAAAATAAAAGAATTTTATTTTGCAGTTTGCATTATTATTGTTTCATTGTTGCAAGATTCATTAATTATTTTCCTTCCGTTTTTCTCCTACAGTTGCGAAAATCATTATTTATGCCCCCCCCCCCCAACCCTCTACCCCGAACAATTTAAGTTGTTTTGTTCTTGCAGTCATCAGACATTAATTAGTTTCAATCTCATTGTGAATAACAGTGGACAAATAATACAAATATTACATGAAATACAATTAAAATTTTCGGAATTAAATATCAGGAATAACTTAATAATAGAATGTTTGTTTTACAAATTTTTAATATTTAAATATATATATGTATTTATATAAGCACATAATTGCACAGTTTAACTAATTAAAAAATTATAATATTTTGATTGTTATAAATTAGACTAAAACTGAAAATTCCACATTTAATTATTTTCTTTCCGCATATTTTCCCGTGATAATTGTGAAGCTTTGAAACAATAAGCATTTTACTTATTAACTAATTATAACAAATTAAATTATGAGCAAATAAATGAAAACCATGAAACACATTTCAAAAATAGTACGACATGGCAAATTAAATAATCGCAAACTTCTTTCCTATTCATTTTTTCTTTAAGAATCTTTTTTTTAAATTATTGAGAGACTTTAAAGCATTTTAATTATTGTACAATCATAGCGAATCAAATAATAAGCACATGAAGAAAACGCTCCAAAACTTATTTTAAAGACGGTAAGACATTGCAATTTAAGCAATCTCAAACTTCTTTCTCATTCATTTTTTCTTTAAAGTATTTTTTCTTTTTAATCATTGAGAGACTTAAAGCATTTTAATTATTCTTCAAGCATAACGAATCAAATAATAAGCACATGAAGAAAACGCTCCAAAACGCATTTAAAGAACAGTAAGACATTTAATCAATTAGCAATAAGCAATTTAATCAATCACAAAATTCTCTGTTATTCATTTTTTTTCTTTAAAGCATTTTTTTTTTAAATTATTATTAGGAAATGTTGGAGCAACAAGCAATTTAAATATTGTTTAATTATAACACGTTAAACAATGAGCAAATGAAAGAAAATGTTCCAAAACTTATTTCAAAGACAGTAAGACATTGGAATTTAAATATTCAAAAATGTATACTTAATTTTTGTAAGATTTTCTTTTTCTTCGTTACTGAAAAACTATGAAGCAACAAGTAATTTAATTATTGTTTAATTATAAGAATTTACACAATAAACAAATAAAAGAAAATGCTCTAAAACTTATTCAAAAAACAATTCGATATCGCAATTTAGACCGTCGCAAACTCCTTACTTATTGCAATTAAAGCAATAAGCATATTAATAATCACTTAATTAAAAATAATTAAACAATAAACAAATTTAAGAAAATGCTCCAAAACGTATTTGCAAATCTGTGCCTTATCGCAATTTGAATAATTGCAAACTTCATATTTGTTCGCTTTTCTTTAAAGCAATTTTTTTTTCCATTTTCAGAAACTTTGAAGCAATAAGTATTTTAATTATCGTTTAATTTTTAGTAAATTAAATAATATGCAAATTAAAGAAATGCTCCAAAACTTATTTCAAAGAGCTGTGCCTTATCGCAATCTGAATAATTGCAAACTTTATTTGTTCTTTTTCTTTAAAACAACTTTTTTTTTTTCATTTTCAGGAACTTTAAAGCAATAAGCATTTTAATTATAGTTTAATTGACAATATGCAAATTAAAAAAAAGTTCCAAAACTTATTTAAAAAGCAGTGCGATGTCGCAATTTTAATAATGCATTTAATTATATATCTTTATAATTCATATAAGTTTAAATTAAATTATTTAAGTAATTACAAAAAATATATCGGCTTTGCATAATTTTTTTTTTCAAATATGTTACAAATATATTTCGCAATTTTATCCAATGATTTATATTGTTATATTTCGTTTCCGTCATTGCAAGTTAACGCAAAACTCCATACTTACTCTTCTTTTTTTCCTCTCTTCCCAGCACGGTAAACTTTTTTGTTTTCGTAGTTGGAGAAACTTTGGGAGTTCTGGATAAGCGCGCGGGATGTGGATGAGAGAAGGGATGCTCTGAAGGAAGATGCTCGGGATCAAAATGATGCTTTGAGGGGACAAGGGGAGTCGACGCCCAGTCTAGACACCCGGGGCCTCGGAAAAGACAGACGACGGACGCCTCGCGCAGCACCCCCCAACCAGACGATTTTTTATTCCGCTCCACCCCTCTGCTGGGGGAAAGGGGGAATCTGAAGGGGTCGTGACCCTGAATTCAGAAGGAGGTGGGGACAGTGAAGGGAATCTCTCTAAAATCTGTCACTGTTTACAAGACTGGAGTTGTAATGTAACAGATAATGATATTGATCAATTGGAAAGCAGATACAACATGTTGATTTGCGACAGGTAAAGCTCCGAATCTAAAATGCATTTAAAAAATAATAGATGTTATGTTGAAATCTTCTGCTGTCATATGTGAATATCTAATTAAAAGTTATCTAAGTTTATAATTATTTCATGCATGGGATGTAGCAGTTCGATAGATTTCAAGTACGTAACAAATAACAGATTTCGGAAGAGCGATATAAATTTTGGCGGCTTTTGATGTTTAAATTTTGTATGCAACATGTGACAAAATTTCGATCGAACAGAAGTTAACATTTAGAGAGAAAAATGTTTATTTACTTTCTTTTACTTTCTGTTAAATGGGTAGTAGCATAAAATGCATCCATTTAGAGTAATGGTGAAAATAATAATAATAATAATAATAATAATAAACATTTCGTATGCTTAATATGATATAAAACCCTTTTTTTTTATGAAAATTTTTTTGAAAAGTATAACAAAGTTAGTTTAACATTTCCGCTGCAAAAACTTTTTTTTTTTTTTTTTTTTTTTTTTTTTAAATAAATGTTGTTGCATCTTCAAAGTGGAATATTTTTATGAACAGAAAAATGTGAAAAGATAGAAAAAAGCATTTTATAACTTATATAGTACGAGAGAAATATTTTTCCTTAGCGAAAGATATTGAAATGCAGGGCTATTCGAAGACTTTATTTACTGTATATTTCATTGACAACTTATTCTATTTTCAGAATTTGGTTACGAAATTTCAGAATATCAATTCTAAATATGTTTGAATATAATTTGGAAATTCAACTGCTTGCACGATTATTTTTCCAAAATATAAGCGTGTCTGAAGGTATGTGTGTGTGAATGTATATGCATACACGTGCATACTTATGCACGTATGTGTGAGTATGCAAGTGTGTACCAATATGCTTGTGTGTTTCATGCGCGTACGTCTGTGTTGTGTGCACGCGGGCTTGTTCGTGCATGTATAGGTGCGTCTGTGTGAGTGTATATGCATCTGTGCAGATATGCGTGCATGTAGGAAAGTACAGACGCATTATTTGCG